>QXTE01000110.1:3854237-4376345 GCA_003942145.1 Platysternon megacephalum | reverse complement strand
TGTCACTTCCATAACATTCAAATCGTGCAAGTCTCCATTTATCTGTGCCATGTGCTTGTTATTGAGCTGATTACATTCTAATCATATTACTATTAGTGTATGTTAACTGTTTGTTTATTCAGAATCCTCCAAGCTCTGTAAAAGTGATATAAATTCATAACTATGTATCCTTATGGTTCCTGATAAGAGTCTTGATTTGTACTGTTTTTGCTGTCCTACTTAAGTAAAGTGGAGGGGGAAAAAAATCTTACTCTGGCCAGTATTGGCCACTAATGTTCTGACATGAGGAATGTGTATACTCTTTGTTTGTGAGAGCCCGATCCAAAGTCATTGAATTCAACGGAGAAAAATCCCTTTCACTTCAGTGGGTTTTGGATTAGGCCCCTAGTTAGGTGTGTGGACAGCTGCAAATTTATATCCACAAGAAGAATGAAAATTAATCATGTATTGCATTATTTGTAGTCTAGTGTTTTTCTTTTAGAACTAGCATCCTGTTTTACTGAAACAAAGGGCTGCTGATACCAATGACCACAATAGACAAGAAGCCAAACATTATTCATTATGCATAGTCTACTGAAGTGAGACCCTGTCATCATTCTGGGCCTTATGTTGCAAGGAGATGAGTTCAATCACTACAGCCAATAGGACTTGTGTGCTTGACAGTATCTTGCAGGATCAGGCTTGTGCTTTGTTCACAGTTTTTGGTGTCTAAAACAAGGTTCATGTCAAAATGCTCAAAATAACCATACATAGCAGATTTTATTCAACAGTAAAGGATGCTTATACATGTCTAAAGTAGAAGAAACATTAATGTGACTTTCCATCTGAAGGATCTCTCTCTTTCAGGTGAAACCACATAGTAACCAGGTAAATTTAGCTTCCTGTTGTGTGATGCCACCTGACCTCACAGCATTTGCAAAACAATTTGACATCCAGCTGTTGACTCATAACGATCCAAAAGGTAAGGCTGTAGTTGAACTTACTTGACAAAATTAACAATAATTTGAGTGTAAACTTTTTTTTAACCTTTAAAGCCCTGTGCATTGGATTCAGATGTATACCTCTATATCATTTATTGACTTCAAGTTCTTATGTGCTTGCCTTAAGAAAAAAAATAAAAGCAATCCTACAACAGGACTTCTGGGATATTGTTATAGGAAAACAATAAAGCAGTGGGAAGGGATGCCTTATCTAAAAATATTGTGTACTGTACCATGTTTAAAATCTATGGTTTATTAATTCCAGCAAAGCATGTAGTCTCTCAAGTGTCATTCTGTACCCTTCAGAACAATGAAAGACATGGAAGAGCGTCACACAGAAGCTGGCAATGAAAAAGCCTTTGTAGCAACATACCCCTGGTTAACCTGAAATAGTATGTTTGAAGGTAGAGGATGAGAGAGCCCTGTTTAACCTGTAATGTAATGTAAAGTTTGTCAGTGTTTTTTAATATCTGTGATGACATGGTGACATAATTACTACATTATAGTAGAATCACACAGTTTCTCTTCTGGGTTCCAAAATCCTCCTGTGCCATCTCCTCAGAATGCTGTTATAAAATAATCTTCTGAAAATATTAAATTGGTTCCTCTTGAATCTGGACTAATCTGTTTCAGCCTATTAGCATCTAAACAAATGCATTGCTGGAACTGTAAACTAAAATAACTTGGACAAGATATTTTGTTTCACTTGCTCAGTTTAACTAAAATGGCTGTAGGCAAAAGTGTAGTGGAGATCAATTTTTTTCTAGTAAGGTACTTATTTGTGTGTTTAATTACCTGGTGAATCTTGCTAACAAAAATGTGTCTAGTAGAATGAAACTTTAAGGTCTTATTAAATATGATCTAAATTACTTTATACTGTACCTGGATGAAGCTTGATTTGGGAGTGAATGAGACTTTGTAAATGCCTGGCCATTTACAAGTATCAGTACATTTTGAGCAATGGATATGCCAGCATAAGATGCTATTCATTAGTTAATTTTTAAATAGTAAATAGTAAGAATTAATACTTGCGCTTCTAAATTTATTTGATTGCTTATGTAAACTGTAAAATACAAATCTTCAGCTCTCTTTTGTTGCTTTGCAAGGAAACCTGTTTTTGCAAGTAGCTTTGGCTTTCATGCAGGTGCAGGTTGGATAAAATGCAGAGGTAGCAAGTTCAACATGTGGAGGATGGTGGAGAAAGGGTATAGTTTCCACCACTATTTAAGGAATCTCCCAGCTTCTTATTCAGAGCCTGAGTTGAAAAATTATAGCTGCCTGAGCTACATTTGGTCTATGCTTTAGCTCCTGGGCATCCTCTGCTGCTGAGAGAAATATGTTTTCATTATTTAAGCAAATTTGTGAATGGCAGGAACCAGTAAGGACAAATACAGATACCTTGAATTTTTGGGCAAGAGGCCTCAAATTTATTAATTCCATACTAGAGTAAGCTCTTGAGGCAGTCTGGCCTGGGAACAGTGAAAATGGGCAGTGCCATCAATGCTTTCTCTGTTACCTGCCTTCCCCTTGTTGATGCTCAAATTCCAAGCATCACAGTACTAGGGCTTAGCAGCCTGCTTAAACCAAGGCCACCAAACCAGTATCTACCCTACTGAAAAGGAGGGAGTAAACACCCCTGCTGCCAGAAGCTAGCACCCAGAATTGTGATACTGTAAAATAAATGACTCATTACTAAACCAAGTAAAACCCATGCTGATTTGTCAACAAACCATACCACATAAGCCCTTAAAGAGCCTATGCCAACAAACTGAATGACTTCAAAAGGCAGCAGGATGCCCATGACATTTCCAGGTCCACCAATCTTTATCAGGGATGAAACACATATCGGCAAAGTTGCTGTAGTCCAGGTGACCCTTGGAAATTGCTGGCTGGAACCACAGTATCCTCTGAAACTCCCAACTGCAACCTGCAGACCAAAACAAATCGAAAATTCATTAATACACACCAATAACTATCATGAAAGGGGAGGCAGGGTGGGGTTTGTGGAATTTGTTCCCTACCCTACAATCTTATGCTGGCTAATAAGGGGCATTGTGCCTTAATTATAGAATAATGGAAGCATTTACAGTGCAGGACATGACCGTATCTCTTTAGACTTATAACTATTAAGGGCCCAGTCTGCAAGGTGTTGAGCACCCTTAACTGTGACTTTAGTGGGAACTGAGAATGCTCAGTACCTTGTTGGATTTGGTCAAACATATTACATTTTTCTAAATATGAATCTAGATCTTTTAAACTAAAATCAATGTCAAACAAGAGACTGTCATTTAATTCTCTCCTCCAAAATATATAGCTACCTCTTGATCTTATTTTTGGTATCTTCAACTAATGGTTTCAATGATTGTCATTTCAATCAACACTTTATGGAAAGCCAGTTCAGTTTATTACTTGGAGCAGGAGAGAAGTATGTTCTGAAACTTTCTTATACTATAAATTCTTTAACTTTTGAGTTTGTGCCTCGTGAAACTTCAGGTGCTTGTGTGTGTGTATCTATATCTATCCAGCAATGTGACCATATACTTCATGCTGTCACATTGCTTATTGAGATAATTAACACATTTTTAACAAAAAGATCACCTCTTACTAATTACAGTTAAAGGAATTATTTACATTTTTGTTTGGTTAAAATGTAAATATCTGTTTCTAATTTTAGAACTGCTTTGTGAGGCAAGTTTCCAAGAAGCTCTTCAGGAAAGTATCCGGAACAGTCGAGCACATGAATGGACTCCCTTGTGGCTTCTCCGGTATTCAGTCATTGTTCAAACCAGAGGCATTATCAAATCGAAAGGCTATATCTTGCAAGCAAAAAGAAATGTCTCTTAATACATTTTTCTTTTGACAACAGCCTGCTGTCTTAATGCTTTGGAAACATACCACTTTTTTTGCATAAAAACTTTGCACGGAGGTGAAAACCATCACAAGTTATAATGAAGACCAAAAGTGGTGACAGTAAGGCCTCGGTTGTCCAGAGGCACAGTGCTCTGACAGCATTGTCAAATACTGCACATTTCTTTCCTAACATAGAGACCAGTTTACTAATATATGAAATATTTTGTGTTCATTAAACTGTTTTCTAATTGAGATTATCTAAATAAATTCAAAATATTTTTCTTTATGACTAATATAAAATTCACTAAGTATATTTTGGCTGCCATCAAGGTAATATATAGAAATTTATATATTTTTGTTTTCAAGAAAGAAACTTAACATTCTGAATTTCTTCTGAAGTGCTTATTCCTACTAGTTAGGTAGCTATATAGGATTTGAGCAGTTGAGTAACTTTTAAGTAGTTTTCTTTGTTTTTTATCCATAGGAAAATTCTCTAAGTAAACAGACTAATTGGAATCTGATTAATTGGTATAGCAAGTAAGCTGCTTAATTCACATGAATGAAAACCTGGTTTTCTTTTCATTATGGTACAAAAGGCCTTTGTGTTTTAAAAAAATATTTTTTTAATTATATTGGCTCATCCTGTTTGTTTCTGTACCACATTGCTCTTACTGTGTTTAGCATGTGGACAGGAGTGATGCCATTTTCTGTCTTAAATTGTGAAATGTATTGTAGTGTATTTAAACCAAGATCTGGAATTACGTGGTCAAAAACAAATTAAACTGTAGCCAGAATGTGCCTGGTTTCATCTTAATCTATGTACTAGATGCTCAAGAGCCACAGATACTTTAAGAATGTGACTAAAATCAGAATAGATAAGTATATAAATGTTGATGGGATGTACATTGTATAATCACGTACAAAGGATATAATGTCTGTTAATTTTGGGTTACCGGGGGAATTAACTGATGTTCAGGTGTCATCCAGAGAACAGAATACCAAACAAGCATTAAACCTGTGTTCTTGTTCCCTTGTGTTGCCAGCTTCACATGTGCAGTACTGTTGGCTTCTGAACCTAAAGGAAACTAATGCTGGATCTAAGACAGGCTATTGGTTTCTTTTCTGACCTGGAACATATCCACAGACTGAATTTTGCATTTTAAAAATACAGCCTGTCTACTGCAAAAACATTTTGTTATCTAAATGTGATTTAGATGGTATAGATCTCTTCAGTGCAATTCCTATCAGTAGCTCACTGTAGTCCAGTGAAGTCAATAAGTGTTTTGCTATTGATTTCAGTGGGAGCAGGATGAAGCCATAGTCTGGTAATTGTTAACTTAGTTTTATGTAGACTTTGAGCTTGTAGTTTAAAGGAATGAATTTACACTAACTTTTTTGTGTATTTTTGTCATAGAAAAATCACGATGTTTTCTGCATGGTCAGATGTATAAACTTTTTAATCCATTCCACTGAGTTAGTCTTCATTATTTTCAAAGACTTGGTACACTGATAAATGTTGTTTGGTAGTAAACTTCTGAGTCCTTAAATATTTAGATATCTGACTAAAATATCTAGGAAATACTCTAGACTTATTCAATTACTTGATAAATATGGAGTGGACAAGGAAGAGAATGGGCACTGATAATGTTTCTAAAATTTTTGCCTCTGCATTTTCTTTTGACAGAAGATAATGAATTTTGGCCATGGAGGGTCATCTGTGTATAAAATTTAAAAAATGAACCTTATTTAAAACTTTTATGTGCGAAGTGTGCTCCTTACTGGTTGGTATTGATGTATAGCATCTACTTGTGATCATTTTATTTCTCCTTTGCGTCCAAAGCATACCACAGTCTGACTGTTGACAAGGATTCACGTTTACTTGACATGTATATGTTTAAATCTACAAGACTAAAAACATTAAAACTGACAATTGAGCTAAGAATAGTTAAATAGTGCACAGATTGCACTAGCAGTTTAGTTCCTAATTGGGAACCATATTAATAATTACTCTTTTGTGGGGAGAGAAATAACTTTTGTACGAATTGGAATAGGCATGGTAATTTGTTAGCTCTACAAGCAGTATTACAACCAGGCAGTGATTTTTTTCAAGTCATTACCTGATTAGTGATTACTGTGTTTAACCAAAATAGCAATTAAAGTTGGAGGAGAGACAGAAATTCCTTTCCAGAGGAGGAATATAAAAGTTAAGATTTGAAGAAGTGAAAATTTTGAAAATTGGCATTACTGTATTCCTAGTATATGTCCTTCTTTGAGATTTGCATTTTTTGTGTATGCTTTGTATGAATTCTAAATTTCTCTATAACATTGCTTGCATTGGTACTCTCTGGGAGGCAAGCGGGAATGACTCTGCTTTTCTATCATTAAATGACATATTATGTATGGTGAACATCAGATCACTCAAGATATGTCTCGATGTAATGACATAGTGGGAAGTAGGTGGTTCTTAGAACATGTATGCCCTTCACCAATCTGAATGCTAGATCTCACTTACAAGTAACAGCAAGTCCCAAATTCTTCAACCTAAGCCACCATGATAGTGCCATTTCCCTCCTAATCTCATTCATTTCTTCTTTTGGGGAGTAGGAGTTCCAGGGTTGTATCACTGCAACTGTCATTGGTCTACATGAACTGTTAGTGGGAAGGGAGGAGGAGGAGGGGGAATCAAAGCACCCTTTAACTCTATGTAACTTATTTCCTGCAGAAAGTGTGCTTTATGCAAGTTTAGATCTATTGATTATGTATTTAATCCTGGGGTGTAGCCTCTTTAATTGTAGTTAAATTGTAGTTTTTGTGCTGTATATTGTTTTCCTCTAATTGTTTTCTCAAAAGCTTTTCAGTGTAATAAAATTGACTAGGATAAATGAAGATACATAATTATGTACAATTTTGTTTTTAATGTTGAAACTAGACTGCTTGGTGTGGGCATGGTTTTATCCCTGTGATCAAATAATGACAAAGATAATTGCAAGATTTCATTAATTTTATCTAGTCTCTGTATTGCACTTACTAAAGATTCCCTTTCATAAATTGAATGTTTGTTACTAAAATACAGATTATGTAAATCTTGCCAAATATATTTGGAGAAATGTTGTTTTTTCAAATCTAACGAAGTACAAGACAACTTCCTTTGTAGCACATCGACACCACTTTTTTTTTTTTTTAACTGACTAGGAATTGATTTTGAGTGACAGAGGCAGCACCCCCTCTATGAATCACCTCTCAGATCTGCTGATCCCTAGGAGTAGTATGTTAGGAATGAGACTTGAACTTGTTCTCCCATCTGGTAGTGCACAACATTCCAGGAACATAGCCTGGAATACTTTTTTCTTTTCTTTTCAAGTTAGATTTTTTGAGCCAAATTCTGCCCTATTTCTAGAACCTCAAAAGCCTAGAAACACTTGCTTATGATTAAATTTAGTACTGGTCACTTAACTGTTCCCTTATTATTAGCTGCCTAATCTAGCTAATCTTAAAGTTTTTTCACTAATAGATTTTGAAAGGGAGAATCTTAATTAATCCTTACTTCTGGGAAAATACAATAAAAATGTGTGACTTAGTCATTTTAGGTCATTAGGCAAATGTGTAACTTTTTTACAATCCTGCATGGTTTTATTTAATCCTCTCTTGTTGGCAAAATGTTTAGCTAGAGGTGTAATGTACGAAACAAATACAAAACAAAGCATTTGTTTTAACAAAATATTTATAGTGCTGAATGCTCCCTATTAACTGAATGTGTTAAAATAAAATGAGTTGTTTGAGTCTCTAGTGGTGGATTATTGGTTTCTAGCTAGACCTTTCCCAAACAAGTTGTCATAAATTGCAGTCAGCATGCTAGAATACGAACTAGAGCAGTGATTCTCAAACTTTTGTACTGGTGACCCCTTTCACACAGCAAGCCTCTGAGTGTGACCTCCCCTTATAAATTAAAAAAATGTGTTTATTTAATACCATTATAAATGCTGGATGAAAAGTGGGGTTTGGGGTAGAGGCGGACAGCTCACGACCCCCCCATCTAATAACCTCGTGACCCCCTCGGGGTCCCGACCCCCAGTTTGAGAACCCCCAAACTAGAGTATGAGCTCTAGAACTCATGGGGCGAATTTTAGCCACAAAGCCTAACCCATACTTTTGACCTAGTAACTTGCTAGCTCTTCATGTCCTGTACACTTCTTCTGCCTGACTGCTACACCCTCCTGCAACCCCCATCTAGTCACCGCTAACCTCTTCTCCTTCCAACAGTGCTACCTGGTCTGCCAAAGCGTTGGTGGCATTGTAGACGAAGAGTATTGGTGTGTGAGCTCAGAATGGAACTCAGGTTACATGTGGGGTTATTTCTAGATTTGCTTTAATGCTAAAGGCAGAGGAATAACCAGCTCCTCAAGGGAGTCTAACTGTTGTGCCAGGCTTAGAGGAGTGGAGAAGATGCTGTAAGGTGAAGATTACTGTACCTAGGCTACGTGCACCATAAGGGGACATCTGCCCTAGACGCGCAGAACCCTGCTCAGCTGCCCCTGGGTATTCTAGTGCAATGAGGAGACACTAGCGAGACCCTGGCACTACCTGCGGGCTCTGAGGCTCGCTGTGGGGTTTCTGCTGGCCGTGCAGACGTACCCCAAGTCAATGCTCCTCCTATAACATGGACACTTGGATAACATGGATTGGGACAAAAGAAATCTGATGAGGTTCAACAAGGACAAGTGCAGAGTCGTGCACTTAGGACGAAAGAATCCCATGCACTGCTACAGGCTGGGGACCGACTGGCTAAGCAGCAGTTCTGCAGAAAAGGAGCTGGGGATTACAGTGGATGAGAAGCTGGATATGAGTCAGCAGTGTGCCTTTGCTGCCAGGAAGGTTAACGGTATATTGGGCTGCATTAGTAGGAGCATTGCCAGCAGATCGAGAGAAGTGATTATTCCCCTCCCATGACCTTCTCATAAACAAACTAGGGAAATGCAACCTAGATGGAACTACAATAAGGTGGGTGCAAAACTGATTGGAAAACAGCTCCCAGAGAGTAGTTATCAGTGGTTCACAGTCAGGCTGGAAGGGCATAATGAGTGCGGTTCTGCAGGGATTGGTTCTGGATATGTTTCTATTCAAAATCTTAATCAATGATTTAGATAATGGCATAGAGAGTACCCTTATAAAGTTTGTGGACGATACCAAGCTGGGAGGGGTTGCAAGTGCTTGGGAGGATAGGATGAAAATTCAAAATGATCTGGACAAACTGGAGAAATAGTCTGAAGTAAATAGGATGCAATTCAATAAGGACAAATGCAAAGTACTCCACTTAGGAAGAAACAATCAGCTGCACGCATACAAAACAGGAAATTACTTCCTAGGAAGGAGTACTGCAGAAAGGGATCTACGGGTCATAGTGGACCACAAGCTGAATATGAGTAAACAGTGTAACGCTGCTGCAAAAAATCTGAACATCATTCTGGGCATAGGCGCCGACTTCCCCTCTTTCCTGTGGGTGCTCAATCCCCCCTCTGCCCCTGGCCACACCAACCCTCCACCCCTTCCATGAGGCCCCACCCTTGCCCCGCCTCTTCTCATCCCTTATCCACCCCCATTCCAACCCCTTCCCCAAATCCCCACCCTGGCCCCGCCTCTTTCCCACCTCCTCCCCTGAGCGTGCCACGTTCCCGCTCCTCCCCCCTTTCCTGGAGTATGCTAACACCACCAATGGCGGCAGCTGGGCGGGAAACGCTGGGAGGTGGGCGGAGGAGCAGGGACGCGGCGCACTCAGGGTGGGAGGAGGAGGAGGTGGGGCGGAGGAGGAGGGGAGCTTGGCTGTCGGTGGGTGCAGAGCACCCACTAATTTTTCCCCATGGGTGCTCTAGCCCCAGAGCCCCCACAGAGTTGGTACCTATGATTCTAGGATGTATTAGCAGGAGTATTGTAAGCAAGACATGAGAAGTAATTATTCCGCTCTGCGCTGATCAGGCCTCAACTGGAGTATTCTGTCCAGTTCTTGGCGCCACATTTCAGGAAAATGTGGACAAATTGGAGAAAGTCCAAGAAGAGCAACAACAACAAAAAAGTCTAAAAAACGTGACTTATGAGGGAAGATTGAAACATAACAGTTTTCAAGTATGTAAAAGGTTGTTACAAGGAAGAGGGAGAAGAATTGTTCTCCTTAACCTCTGAGGATAGGACAAGAAACAATGGGCTTAAATTGCAGCAAGGGCGGTTTAGGTTGCTACAGGAAGTAGCATTTTTTACAACAGCAGTTTCTTACAATCTATACCTACCACTAACTGCTACCGATAGCACATCTCTACACTAGGAGTTTCACACACGCTATAGTGCAAGAAACTGCTACCTGTGGGCATTTGCTATAGCAGGCAGCACTTTTAGCAGTAGCTCATCCCGCGGCTGCGGCTGTCCCGCCGGAGCTCTTTTCGCGGCGGCCCGGGCCGGAAGGGAGCGGGCGGAGCGCTGCGCACACTCCGGCACGCGGGGGAAGATGGTGGCCACGCGGCGAGCAGCGCGGCGCGAGCCAGAGCCCGCTGCCCCGGCTGCGGCAGAGGTAGGTAGGAAGGAAGCTGGAGGCGCCCGCAAGCCCCGTGCCAGGGCCCGGTTGGTCTGTGCGCACCGCGGGCCGGGCTCGGCCCAGCGTGTGCGGCCCCCGGCACGGGCGGAGCCTGCCGAGCGGCTCCCCTCGCCCTGCAGCGCGGGGCCTGCTCTGCCTAAGAGCGCCAGAGCTCGACCCCGTGTGAGCGGCCTGGCGCCCCCGGGGGCTCCGGAGAGGTGCGGGCTGTGCCATAGGGCCGGGTGGTGGTGCTCCGCCTGGCCGCCGTCTCCGCTCCCCGGCGGGTGACCCCAGCCCAGATACCCCGGTGATGGGCCTGCTAGAAATGATTGACGGGGGCCTGGGTGGTCCCGGTGGGTGACAGCCGCCCGCGCAGTGTCCCCCTCCCCGGCTCTTGGTTTCCCCGCAGATGCCGGTGGTGGTGGGTGCTCTCCTCCCTGCGTTGCTGAGGCGGGCTGGCCCCCTTTTCCAGCGGTTCGATTGCCTGCCGCCACCGGCTTGAAAGTGAAGTATTGTGTATTAGCTGTAGCTCCAAACTATGGTAGGGAACAGTTGAAAGGCTCCCTGGACCTGAGGGGGTTTTAAATAATTGGACACACTTCTGCATTTCTTTCTTCTGTAATGGCTTTCTCACTCTTTGGCTATTTAACTGATTGGGGGACTTTGGGGATACACTCTGTATGACAGATGCTGTTCAGAATAAAATGGCTGTTATTGACAAATAGGAATCGCAGTCTGGGGAATTCTGTTAGATTCATTATCAATTTTTAGATAGCAGCAGTGGCTTGTGGTGCCTTTCATCATCCAGTGCTAGCCAGGAGGTTTTGAGTATTTCTATGCGATACAGACTTTGCACAGTCATCCATGCCTTGACACTGCAAGGCTAGACTGCTGAAGCATCCTTGCATAGATACCATTGGGTTAGGGGGGGTTTAGGACTACTCTAGATAGTGTAGCCTCCTTAACATAGTATATTCTGTCTGCCAGAAGGTTCCTGCTATTGCAGAATGCATTTGCTTGCTGTGGAACAAGCTTCAATGAATACATAACGTTTGAACCCAAGTCTTTGTACTCACTTTTATTTATTAGTACCAGTTCACGGTGTTGGTAATCTTTGTAGCCATGAATGGTCTGGGGCAAAGCTCTTTGAAAGGCTGACTCTGTACCTTATTGTGGGAATTACAATCCCCCGTGATGCTCTTGCAATCAGTTCCTAGGCTTAAACAGTCAGCAGCTAGGGATGGCTGTCTGAGTTAAGGAATTCTATCTTTGGAATCTGCTTCCTATGGCAGCCTGCCAAACCCAGATTGAACTAGATTCAGAGCATTTGGTTTAGTTTATGTATTTTTTGGGTGTGTTTTTTGCTTATTCTTGCCCAGAGGATAGCTTGATTCTTGGGTCTGATAGAATTCCAGTTGGTGTGGGATCTGGTGTCCTAACAGTGATTTATACCACCTTTGTGGTTCTAGAGGACATTCCATAAGGCTGTTCTGGCAGCTGGAGATTGCTGGAACTAAAGCCATTCTCAGCTGTCCAGTTACATAAATAAATCACAGTTAACGTAGACAGATTTAATAAAGGACTGTGTGGAGGTATAAAGCAGGAAAAAAACCAGGAATCAGTTGCTGGACATAAAAGCATATGTATGAGGCCTCCAACAGCACACATCTCAGGAAGTAGGGTTCTGCCAGGAGGAAGCAATGTGGTGGGCAAAGTCTGATGCTAGTTTGCAAAAGGCATAGGTGGGCAAATGAGTGATTAATAATGGAGCTTCTTCACCTGCAGGTTGTGGTACTAAGCGTTGCATAATGCAAAATGTATGTCATCAGGTTAACTTTCTCTAGACAGTTATTTAAAAAGTCATAATGCTTGTGAATTTGAGGCCAGAATTACTCGTATGACTCTTTTAAAGGTGTATTTTTCTGTGGCAATGTCTTGTTTGTTATTAATCTTTTTATTTCTGTAGCTGGCATCTGCTGAAATTAGTACTCCTGTTTCTGCGAAGATGTCCAGGAGAAGAACTAAAGGAAACTCTCAGCCGGAAGTCATTCATGAATCTCAGGATGAGGGGTTGGAAGATGCTGAAACAAAATCAGATCTTAGTGATCCCTCTGAGGCACAAACAACTAAGAATAGAGACAAAAATGTGCATTCAACAAAATCAAGTGCTGAGCCACAGGCTGATGGAGATGAAGCAGAATCAAATTACTCTGCCGTGTCCGAACTTGAGACACCTTTATTTATAAGGATAACAAGGAGAAGACAAATCACAATTCCTTATCAACCAGATTCACCAGCCAAAAATAGGCCTAGCAAGGCAGCTCTTCTGAGTGAATTAAGTAAATCTCAAGATGAAGATGTCTCTGAAGCTGAGTCATGTTCTTCAACTGTATCTGGCGTCTGTACAACTAGTACTACAAGAACTATGAGAAGCAGGAAATGCAAAGCTAAACTCCACCCAGATCCAGTTTGTGAAGCCCAAGCTGAAGAGGTTTCTGATGCAGAGTCATGGTGCTCGGGTCTTTGTGTAGAGCCATCTGTAACTACCAAAAGAATAACTAGGAGTATGCTAATGAAATCGCAAGCAGAAACCATTAGACAAACTGAGAAAAAAGTTAGTGAAGTTGTGCTGGAAGATGAGAAGTTAACTGAGGACAGAATTAAATCCCAGCCAGTAGTCATATCTGACTGTGAACATGTCACAAAATCTGATTCTGATACAGAGCAAGCTTCCTCTCTTTCACCTAATAGATACGTCACTCAGAGTAATAAACAACCCAGCCCCTGCAAGACCCAATGCCAGACTGAATCTGCCAATACAAACCCAAGTGATGACCCAAAACAAGTTTTAATTGATTCAACACCCAGCAGTCCTAAAGAAACAGGAAAAAGATGTACCATAGCATCTCCTAAAAAAGAAACAATAAAGGAGACATACTTTGAAATTGTAGATAACTCAGAGGAAATGTTAGAAAAGGAGAGAGACATAACTGGAGAAGAATCAAAGTTGAAAAGTGCTTCTCTTTTTCTATCTGACCATGAGAGCCTTGATGAATCCTTTAAGTCCCAAAGGCAGACAACCCCAAGTAAAAGAAATATAATTCCAGAATACCAAAAAGCAGATAGTGGGGAGGCTACACAGAGATCTTTCACCCATGCAGATGAATTAGTGGTAGCAGACAAGCCAAGTAGCACAACCACCAGCCCGCAAAAGGGCATACACCTATCACCAATTGGTGATGACAGTGATGATGACTGCAAAATGTCTGATAGCAATGTAGACAATGGTGAAGGTCAAGCAGAACTAGTTACTAAATCCTCCCCACATGTAACCAAAAGATCATGTAATAAAAATAAATCTCCTGTGTTGCTCCTGAGCAGTGATGAGAGTGATGAAACTGAAAACAGTGATGTGGAAGAAGTGGGTGATGTAGGAGAAAATCTGTATTGTGCAGAGACCAGAAATAAGAAGTCATCCTTGAACAAATCTTTAGAAAATGATTCATTGCATGGAGAACTGTTTGTAATTGACACAGAACCTGGTTTGGGCAGCAACAAAAAGTATTACCTAGAACAGGAAGATAGAAGGAGCGATGCAGAAAGTAAGGATGAAGAAAGAAGGAGCGATGCAGAAAGTAAGGATGAAGAAAGTGAAAGAGATGAGGAGTCCTCAGATCTGGAAGATAATCAGGAGGAGTTCGTAGATGAAGATGAAGATGCATGTTTATTGAAAAATAAAAAGCCTAATATGTAAGTGTTTTTACAGATAACTTAAGCAGCCACATAGAATTATAACAGGCATATTGTTAGTATAATAATGAGGGAGTTCTTGTGATATAATCAATGTGTGAAACTGGAGTTGCTTGAACTCCAAAGTGGAATTATAGCTCCACAATTCAACAAGTCTTTCTGTTATGCCTACATCCAGACATAGGTCTGTGACATGCAGAGGTTCCACCAGTGTGGCTGTCCTTTAAGGACCCTTTAGTGGTGTTTTCCTCGTCCAGCTGATGCCGGTTGGTTTTTTTAAAATCTTTTTATCACCACCTGAGGCTCTTTCCTTCCATTCTGTAGTGGTACCTTTCCTCACCACAGGAGTGGCTCTCCCCACCCACTCCAATACCTATTTTTGTTGGCTGAATCTCATAACATTTCATAGTTTCAGTGTTCCTGTGAATTACAGAGCTCTTTAGATGGAGTGCAGCGTTCTTAGTACTGAAAACTGTCATTTAATCATCTTAAGTAGTTTTTGAAATAAAGTGTAAAAAACTGGGAAGTTGAAAAAACAAACATCATTCCTTGTTTTTTCTTTAAGGTAGGTAAATAAAGACAAAGGTTTTTAAAACTTAAATGAAAGGGAGGAACAGGATGCATGGGCACTGTCCAAGCTAATAATGGGTATTTGTGAACCCTGCCTATTTCTGTTCATTTGATGAAATAGTTTGCTATTTTGCTAAGTTAGCCACACATGCAAACAGATCACAGCCTTTTATCATTCCAAGCATTTATAAAAATTGCTTTAAAATAAAGCATATTAAACACCGGACCTGAGCCTAGAACCCAGGTGGTTCCGTATCAAAGCCTAACTAATTTGCCATAGTGTGCCGGGGCCAAGTTGTTAAACCTCTTCCTTGGTTACCACATATTAAAAAACCCTGCTTTGCATAGACAATGTTTTCATTTGTAGATCGCAAAAACCTTCGCAAAGGTAAGCATGAGTAGCCTAGTTTTACACTTGCCCTAAGTAGAGAGATTTAACTGTCCCTGAGTTTGATATTAATAAATATAATGAGACTTTTAAAGCTCCCTGACTAAATTTAGGGTGTTTTATTTGTTTAAGCACCCAAAATTTCACAAAACCCAGTAGTAAAACACTTAATATTTTATAATTAAAGTGAAAATGTTTGTTTAGTTTACACACATCACTGCAGTGTTTGCAACCCAAACTTTGCAGATCTAGGCTAGGCTGAAACTGACTAGCCTGGATTTGTTGTGTTAATTGCATACACACAGTTCATTGTTTTCTTAACATTTTATAGCTTTCATTAAATCTTTTCAACAGAAAACATGCCTCTCAAATTGACCATCAAACATATTTTATGAATTAGTTAATTGTATTGCCAGAATGCAGTAAGGGGACAAATGGTGCAATGTGTATTACATTTTCAAAATTTAGTTTCTAATAATATAAAGTATTATTAGGAATACAGGCAAGGGCATTACAAGTCTCAGTGTATGTCTGATGGTAGCAAACATACAGACACTAGTGTTCAAGAATCCAATATGTTTCTACCTCCAACTTGTTCTTTGCTTTTACTTGTTCTTGTTGCTTCTTGCTCTTCTGTTTGGACTCCTTGTTAACAAATTACAAAATGTATAAAAGATAGGCAGTGACCTTGAATTTTTCATTTTGAAAGTCAAAAAACATTGAAAGGGAATATTTTGATAACATAGATAGTCTACATAATCTCACATAAGATAGGAATGTCCAAGATATAGGGATGCACCAAACAAGTCAGGGGAGGCTTTGTGGAAGTGATTCCCCTGTAGTTCTCTCCAACAAACGTTTATTAATAAATGTTATGCTTTATGCCAAGTGGAAATACAGTATGATTTGCTATACCTATCTGTATTTCCACTTCCACTTTTAGTTGTGTAACCCCATTTCCTTTGAGCATTGCAATATAGAAACCCCTTTATGACAGCTATCTGATATGCACCAGGAGTACAGAGAAGAAGGATAAGACATTTTCTCTGAATCCTGCCTTTCTTCAGAGGGCACACTGGAAGTTCACTATAAACTTGTTAATATTACTGTAATGATTAACTAGCCATTTCTCTTTCAGTTTACATCTATCAAGCAGCATAGATCCTGGTCTAGATATCAAGAGGCTTGGAGGCTTATATATTAGCTTTGATGCAGGAAAACAAAAAGCTGGCTCAAGTGCAATTAAACAGTTAAAGGGGGAAAAGAAAGAAGAGGTAATGTGAATCTAAGGTTATAATTTTACACAGATGTCTGGGATTCAAAGATGCTAAAATGAATCCAATTGTGACATTTATTTAAAAAGAAAAGCCTTGCTAGTAGAGTTTGGAGGAAAGAGAAATTCTGTATGGCGAAAGCATTTATTTAAATTTGTTTTTATGATAGGAATTAAATGTATATGTCATGTAAGAGGCTATATAGAGCCCTCAGTGCATTGTAAATACTGGGGATTATCCTACAGAATAGGAAGAAGTCCAGTCCACTCAAATACATGCCAGATATTTATCTAGAGATTATATTTCATGAATTGAGTTTCTGCTACACTGCATCATTGCAGTCCTAGATAATAATTCCCATGCTGTCAGTTGTGAATGAGATTGAGTCTGATACTGTGCCCTGAGACAGTTACACCCTCAGCAGGAACTAAAACTTAGTGCAAAACAGCACAGCAAAATTAGGTCTGCTCACAATGCTTAATATGAGAACTGTTGAGTTGAAGGGACATTTGACCCCTCCATACCTGTTTGGGATGGGGTTTTAGGCTGACTGTCAGTGGGTAACAGGCATGTGTTGCTTTCCAGCAAAGTTATTTTCTTAAACAATCCCATCCCTAATGGGCTCATTTACTCTGCCAGCAGGGTCTGCTAGCTCACTTCTTCCAGTGCCAGCCTGCTGCACTTTGGTATTAAGAACTCCCACTTCCTCCATCATGGGGCGGGGAGGCTTGTCTCACTTAGCAACAATTTTATTGAGATGATGCTTACTTATGATTCCCTATCATTTCTCTGCTATCTTATTTGTGTAATCAAATGTGTAATACAATTCAGATCAGTCTCATCAGTATCATGATTTAAACAATAACTTAATGATATCTTCTAGCTCTTGAAGAAGAGTATAATAACTCCAGATTTTGAAAAAAAGGACTGTGTTCCTCCATTCAGGGAGTCAATCCATCAGATAAAGAAACAGCGCAAGGTAAGTGGATAGCCTCTGTCTGTTACAGCATGGTAACATCTGGCACTACTAAACCAGAATAAGCCTGCTTTTAATCTCTGTTATATGAAAATGTAGAGGTGGCATGCATGCGTAGCCCTCTTAAGTATATTGATTTATGAACTGCAAATTCATATCAGCATTGAACAGTAATATGAGATTCAGCCTTCTGGAAATGTTGAGACTAGAACAAAGACTGAAAGGGCAAATGCTGGTCCCAGTGCCTGGCCTGAGGAGAATCCTTGTCCCAGTTGCAGAGTTGATTAAATTGGCATGTTTTGAAAAGGTTTGGGGCTTCCTTGTCATCTTGTTTCCCTATATTTTTATAAGAATATCTTTGCTTGCCTGGTGATGTCTGCATAGTTTGTTGTTTTGTTCTTCAGAATGTTTGGGAAACAGAGATCAGGTCCTTGGGAGGCACCAGTTGCTAAGGTTAATTAATGCTGATCTGTAAATTCAGACTGTAAAGTTCTCTGAAATATACTCTTAAATAATATGAATTTTTATTTTAAATGCAGCAACCCTTTGCTTTTTCCTTCCTCTCCACCACAAAGCTCTTCAGTGCAGTTTTATTGTTCTTTATATTGTGTCATAGGCAGAGCGAGAGAAAACAACAGGTGATGGCTGGTTTGGTATGAAAGCTCCAGAAATGACAAATGAATTGAAAAATGATCTAAAGGCTCTGAAGATGAGGGCTTCCATGGACCCCAAACATTTTTACAAGAAAAATGATAGAGATGGTCTGCCCAAATACTTTCAGGTGAGGAACCAGGAAAAATAAAGAGATCCTATTACTACTTTTCTAGTCCAGAACAGTTATGCTTATTTCCTATCTAGTTATTTTTAGACGTCCATTTGTCTGAACTCACTTTTACAATTAGATGCACAGACTATAAAATTGTTGTTTTTCATTTACTTACAATTTTTGAACTTGATTACAGTTTACAAGTGGGATTTTGTTGCAACCAACTATTTAGCCTTATCTATGTACTTCTATACATATATATGCCCGTGTTTTGTATTGGTTTTTTTGCTTGCTGACTTGTAACTGATGTCACAGGATGGAAATACATCCCTTTGTTTTCAAAATCTGTTTTCACGCCACACAATGGTAATAAATTTGTATCTAACCTTTCAGATTTTGCAGGTCTTCTCTAGTATATCAGTCTTTTTTACAAGTCTATAATAGTAATAATAATCAGTTCTCTTATAGTCAAGATTCTCTTTTGTGGACTGGCGCCATTGATCCACTGAAATTCCTGCTACTGTAGCTATTGCAGCTTAATGTATTTTGTGGTTTGACAGTAATTGGAAACTGGTGCAACTTGCAGGAAATCTGGAATTGTTTTTTATATTTTTAGTTAGGTTCTTAGTCCTTTTCTGCCTCTAGCTATTTGGCATATTCAGCACACATTTACAAATATTCATTTTTCTCAAAATATTGGTGGCTTGCTTTCATGGCTGAGCATTGTTATATGCTATTGTAAGTTTCCTGTCATGATAGTATCTGGTGGCATTCTACTTAATTAAGATCAAGATACACATTTTACCACACTAGGAAATACATGCTCCATGGGCCTCCCTTATCCCCATGGTGACCAAACCAACTGCTGTGAAAGATCAGAACTCAGAGAAGTGTCAGCCATGAATCAATGGGAGTTGAAGTGGGTTCAACATTTTTCATGGTAGGGCCCTTAAATCCTGTACTGGGTTAAAAGGTAATAGTAATTGCTGAGCAATAACTTTGTAGTGATAAAGGACAAGACCTGTGAAAGATTTAATTGCCCCTCTCTCAGGTAAACAAAAATATAATCCTATATAAATTTCGAGAGCTAGGTTGTGATTACCATGGTAGGGACTGGTGCAGCAGTCCCTATGTTCAGAACTGCACTGTTTTCACATGCTGTTCTTTGGATTAAACATGAGAGGAAAAATGGTGATTATGCATACAAAACACTGCTTGTTTCTTTGGCACTTTGCATTACAGCTTTTCATGATTCCTTCCATTTTTCTCCTCAAACACCTGGGACTTGTCATTAAAAACAAACAAAAACCCTGTTGTTAGTTGCAGGAAGGCTCATTTTAAATGTTCTTTTCCCAGGTTGGGACTGTGGTTGACAGTCCGATAGACTTTTACCATGCTCGAATCCCCAAGAAACAAAGGAAGAGAACCATTGTTGAAGAGCTGCTTGCAGATTCTGAGTTTAGGAGGTATTTAAAAATAAGCTGCTTTATAACTATAATACTACCAGTATGATCCATATGAGACAGAAATGTATTACAATTTTGATTAGAGTAACTTATTTTTTCCTTTCAGTTAACTTGCATTACTTCTTGTATTTAAAAAACAAAAAACATTAGAGCCAGCTTAGTGCCACCACGAGACACTTCCATTCCAGAGATCAGAGTAACAGGAGTTGATCAATTCATGCTTTACTGAATTAGATAAGTATATTGGAAGCAGTATGCGCTATATAAAAGTTATCAGTTATCTAATGGACTATAGGAAGTGAGTTGATGGTCTCGGTTTAGTTCCATAATGGAGACAGAAGTCAACACAAGTGGCAGTCTTGCCACAGAGCCTATTGAACTGGGCCTGACCTACCTCCTCTTTTCTGGAAGTGACTTTTGCAGAATAGGATTCAGGCATGTTGATGGGGAAATGAAAGTGAACCTGCTCTGCTGCTACCTGTGCTGTAACTATGCATATAGATGGGATTTCAGTTTACGGGGTTGTCAGTCTGGCACCTTCGTGATGATCAAATTTCTCTGAATTTTTTTACAGAATGTTTTAATGAGTTAATATTTGATCATCTATAATTCTCGGGGTGGATTGGCGAACCTAAACCATTTTGGATATTGGTCCGTTAACATGATATCCTGCTGCAGTTTCTCATCTTTTCATGTAAATGAAGAGAACCAGGGTTGGGATACCAGGAGTTGATTGCAGGTCAGGATTTTAAATGTATTGGCAGCGTAGGGTATGGAAACTTCCATAGCTATTTCCTATCAGTATGATTAGCTTTAGCCAGTACACTTCCATAGGCACTGATTAATTCAAAAATATTTATTAAAAGCAATGTTTAAAGATGAATTGCTCACAAAGCCTGACAATTTTAGTGTTTGTGAGTAATTAATAAAGTAACTGAATAAAGCACTTGGGTGTTACAACTTTTTGTCAAGTTTCCTGTTGGCAAGCAGCAGCCTCAGCAAACACTAAAATGCTGACATTGTTCACGCTGCTAACTGATGCAGGAACAGGAGAATCTGCCCTGGGGAAACCGCTAGCCTGTCTTCACTATGTATGTTCTATGTATTATTTAATATTAATCTTAGTCTTCTCGCAAATGTTCAGTAGAATAAGACTGATTGTTAATATCAAAGAGTACACTGAGAGGTTAACATAACATTCAACATAAACAGCTGACAACATTAGTGGTATTGGCATCACAGCTCTTGCTGAGCCTGGTCATCGTTAACAGATAGACAGCCATTTAGCAAGCCTTAAAACATGTAAGAAGTCTAATTGTGTGCATGATGTAAAAATCCATTGCTACAGGTAAGAGCTGCTAATGCAAAATACTTGGGTGTTTTTAAAATTTGCATTTCACTTAATTATTGCTTTTTTCCTCAGAGGAGCTTGCCTGTAAACAGACTAAAATGTTTCATTTATGTTGTGTGATGCAGCAGTCCTTTTCCCCTAAGTTTTTGGTGGTGATAATTCTATCAGCAGTATTTCAAAAAGGATTCAAAATATTTGCCTATCGCATCAGCACTACCAGTGTCACTTCTCCTTTACATACACTTATCAAACTAAAGAAGTTTGAAACAGAAAACACAAGACAAAACTTAGTCTGGCAAAATATTTATTGTGTATCTAGGATTTTTGTAGGTTACACTCATCTTTTACTTTCTGATTTGACATATTTAATAAAAGTAAATTGATTTTTTTGTTGTTGTTCAGATACAATAAAAGGAAGTACCAGGAGATCATGACTGAAAAGGCAGCTCTTGCAGCAGGCAAGAAGAATCGGAAGAAGAAGAAATTTCACAAATAAGACTAAGAGAAAATAACAAGATGAAACTCTTATAATTAACAAACAAAACAAAAACATTGTTTATGGAACATTTTGGTGATTGGTTTAAGATTGAAGCTGTCGTACTGACTGAGTTAGGGCAGGGCTGGCCCTGTTTTAGCAGTAGTATTTTGGCAGGGGAGAAGGAGCTTTGAGAAATGCAATGGGATTTTGTTCTGTGGACTGGTATAGACATGCAACAGAGACAGCATGATTTGTTCTTCAGAGAAAAAGGAAAAAACAGACATCCTGTACAAATAAATAGTTGATGGAAATGGTCATGTGAAAGAGCTGAGATTAAAATACAATTTTTTTTTTTTTTTTTAATGGAAAAACCTTTGTTAAAAACTGCAATCCTCGGTTTTTTAATTTTGTGAGAAACTAGAAAACCTGCAGGCACTTGTCACTAAAGACTCCTAGTTACTGAAGGAGTTTATAAAACCACATGTATTCAACCTACAGTTATAATCAGTGATTTTTTAAAATCTCATTGAGCAGTGATTCAGATTTACTGAACAATGGTACTTCAAAATCATAAACTTACACCTGGACTGTAAAAATAACATTTTATTATGTGCTATACAGGAAAAATAAGTTGTCCACAAATGGAGATGAGTTTTAACAGATTTCAGGAGGCTTTATCAGAGTTATCTTGAAGTGGACGTTCATGTACTATATTGGCCTAATTTAATGTTAACTTAAAAGGTAAAAATATAAATTTCAAGGGATACTGCCAAATCTAAGGCATCATCACTTTTGTCTACTTCTTGGTCTCTGTAGAGTCTAGCCTCTATTTACATAATTTATGAAGCACATTTTCTATTGAAAGGAGCTTACATTTCATCTTTCCCTTGTTACATTGCTTAATTAAGTTAGTTGTTCCTTATCTGTTGCCTCAGTAAGGAGTTGCTGGGTTGTTCTTTAGCAGCGGTTAATGAGAAATGACTTGTGCATGGATATGGCTCTTGCATGCTGTTTTAAAAGTAATTATTATTGTTCGGCTTGATCTCTGGTGGTGGAGTGTTCCACATCTGAAGACTGAACATAGCATGGTGCAGATTATCCTCTAGATTCTACATATCCATCTTTTTAAAATCCACTCTTTTTTTGTTGAGGGTTATGTATTTTTACCACTTGTCTGTTTAGCCATCGATATGAAATGACTCCATGGGGTCAATCAGTTTTCTAGTATACACAGACTACCACAACTGGTATTATGGTAATTGCTATTCTTGTTGGCAGTTTTAGCTGAGAAGCTAAGAACTGAATGGATGAGGAAACAGAACTCTTTTCAACCCTAGTGATAGTCCCTCCAAATCAAGATTGAGGGAAACTGGTACATAGATGTGGGAAGCTTGCACTGCCCTTGCAGATTCTCTAGGTGCCATGCACTTCAGTTCCCTGACCTGTCAGTCCATCACCTTGCATAATCACGTGTATTTTCAGTAAAAGTTTAAGCTGTCTTTTGAATGCCCCTACAGTATTTTTGTACTGCTGTTGCAGCTAATATAGTTCAAGTTAATTACTAATGTTAGGATAGAGAATAATACAGAAAACGTAATGGTAGAACAGAAGTTGATGGTAGGAAATTATTGGTACTTGATTCAACAATAGTGGGATTGTATGGGGTGGACTGTCCAGGAGAGGAAAAGAAAAACTGAGGAGAGATGATAGACGTAAAATGTGTAGAGATGGCCTTCACGGTCCTATTTTATAGCTTCCGACAAAAGGAAATTTGACTTAAATGGTGTAATAAATTTTTTTTATTAAGAGATTGGACATTTGTGTCTGAAAATGTCCTCAGCTCTGAGCAGCTAGGATAGACTTAGAAGAGCTGTCAGCCCTCATGGCTCAAGCCATACAGTGATCACCAACTGAAGTTAGGAAGAAATTTCCCCCATGCCTCTCTGTCTTGCATTTACGTTTTTTCTAAAGCAATCCAGCATTAGTCACTATTGGAGACAGGCTAGGACCAAGATTTTCAAAAACAATTACAGATTTTGGGTGCCCAACTCAACAATTTATAGAGGCTTTGCATTTTGAAACTGCTGAGCTAAAGTGTCAAGTTGGGGACATACATATACCCATCACTTCTGCAAATCTTGGCTGAGATGTAATTTCTGTTACACAAATACAGCAATGACAATAGTAGATCAGACCTGTGTATACATCATTGATGATAATGCAAGAACAAGGAAATAAAACCAGAACTGTGCTCTCTTGTGCTCCGTAAGAAATGTGGAAGCAGAAGAATATCAATATTGGACAAACAGGAAAGAACAAAATTGGAATAAGAAATGTTTTGACGTGTTTAAGAGTATTATGAACAATGGTCATATGAACTTGTATACAATTATACAGAATTTTTGTAGCTATTTTAAAATTATTTTAATTAGAATATATTTTTTGTGCAAAAAGTTTTAGTGACATTTTAAAATAAGAGGAAGATGTGGTATCTTAAATTAAAGGCTAACTTATTGACTATGCTAACGTTATTATTGAGGTGCATAATATCATGCCTGCACTATTTATACAAGACTGATCTAAAAGGTAAGATACTAAGAAAATGTTAGAAACTGTTTAAATTTAGAATTAAAACATGAGCACATTGCTGCATTCTTGAGTTCTAATTAAATAATACTTTGGTTCTATTTCATATTGTGCCAAATGGAAGCCTATCCGAAGGCCAAATCACTGATAAGCAACACAGATAAAACAAGCCTATTGAAAATAGATTTATAAAAGAACAGTGTGTTTTGAGAAACTTCATTTTTTTGTTTAAACAGTATGTAATATACTAGTTTGTTGTCCTGTACTGGAATGACCTGCTCAGATATTTCAGTTTGTAATCATACTGCTTTCTATAGGCTGGCCTGAAAACATAAGCTCTACTATTGCCAAGAGAGATTCCTCTTTAGTTCAGGGGGTAGAAACCTGTGATTTTTGGAGCAGCAGGTGATGTGGTTCTTTTTTCTATATACAGTATGCACTTGCTGATGGCCTAGGTGTCCCTAGACTGTTGCATATTCTCTGAAGAATATTAAGAGTAGATTTGTTTTCTTGTACTCCTTGCCAGTCTATATCCATCTTTTGTCTCTTGTCTTATGCTTAGATTGTAAGCTCTCTGGGACAGGGACTGCCTTTTTGTTTATTTGTACAGTGCCTAGTACAATGGGGTCCTGGTCCATGACGAGGACTCCCAAGCACTACCGTAATACAAATAATAAAATATAATGAAACTATTCGTAAAGAATCAGATCAGCAATGGTACCATGATCAACTTGGTACTATTAATATGGTGCCATTACAATGCCTTGTAGTGAACAAAATTAAGACACTGCGACCTTTATGCAGCTGATTTCTCAAACTACTTTCTTGACCTTTCCCTGACTCTCCAGTCTCTCTCTTTTTTTTTTTTTTTTTTAACTCGGTCTTTCCAAAATGGAATGTGTCTTTTCCTCTAATTCCTTTTCCTTTCCATAGAGAAAACCACTCTGTCCTTCATTTTATGTGACTCTCTTCTAACCATGTAGTGAATATTTCACAAAGTTGTCACTTTCTCTTTAATCCACCCTTTCTCCATTAAAAGACTTTGTCCATATGCTGTTCATCATTCTTTGACCACTATAACCTACTCTCTGGCCTCCCTGCTTTTCATATCCTTCTGCTTTTCAATTGGTCCAAAATTCTGCAGCTAATGTAGTCTTCTGCTTTCCCTCTCCAACCATGTCACTTCTTGAATTCCTCTATTGGTTTTGTCTCTTACTGCATCGTTAAAATTTCTTGTCACCTAAAAGACTTGGCCTTTTTGCTCTTTTCTCCACTCTCAGCTGGGTGCCTTCTATCATACTTGCCCCTATCCCTGGAGAGCTTTCCCTATCCTTATCTGCCCACACTCCCCCCTTCCAGTAATCCTTCCTTTCTTATTCAAAAATCCAATTTATTCCCTCTTGAACTCATTTACGGTGTAAGCTCTTTGGGGTAGCTTATCTAGCTTTGTAAAATACTGTGTACATTCACAACATTATTGTATAAATGATTTGTAATAATATAAGAAAAGGTCCCTTCAATGTAAATTAGATAAAATTCCATAAATGATAGCACTAGAGCATGGTGAGTACAAGGATAGGGACATGGTGGAGAAACAGTAAACAATGGGAAGGAAATACATCTGTTGGGTAAGTGAAGCATTTACATACAAAACAGATTCCATAAACTTATCTCATACGGTTTCACTTTTTTTGTAATGGGTAAGAGTCAGAGCTGAGATAAATGGTGGAAACAAAACCAAAATGTGAGTTCTGAGAAGAGATTTGAAGCTGCATAAGTCAGCTGGCGCAAAGGAGAGGGAAACTGTCTGACAAAATTAATTCACTGCTATGAATATGGTGCTAGGATTAATGTCTCTTGCTTTGAAAGAAATGCCTCTGTCACCACCACATTTATGTGGTAGAGGACCATTATGCTGTGCCAGTATTGCATTTTGTTAGTAGCCACATGTGTTTTATTGTAAGTTTGTTGGACCCACTTCTCCCTTAGTGATTTTTTTTTTAATCTGACAGACAAATGCATGATTATAATTAAAGCAATTGGAAGGAGATGGAGCTGTAGAAGAGATTATGCAAGATGGAAAAGACTATATTAATGCACATGACTAAAAGTCAGAGGATTTGAAATTTGAAGATTTTTTTGCTAGTGTTTAATTGGTGGTAAAATAGGGTTTCCTCTTTCTTGCTGGGTTTAAAGATGATTGAAATGCTTTTTTAATCACTTGTCTCATTTTTGAATGTGTGTTTTTTTTTTTAGAGGAAAACAAAAACATAACAGGCCAAATTCAACACTAACTTCATTGCAGTGCCCTTAAGGATGAATTTGACTTACTTTTAAATAAACTTGTTTGAAAATTTTCTTCCTCAAATGATCAGTGCAAATAGGGTGTTTCTTTAAAGAGAACAATAACTTATTTTGCATGCACCAGGATAGATTGTACCTACGGACTAAAGACATTGCAGCTACAGGATTGCTTTTTTGCGAATACATGCTGTTTTGAGTTGAGAGTATATTTTTACAAGTCCTTATTTTCTCACCTAGTAGGAAAATGAGCTCTAAAGTTAAAGGTTGCATTTCTAGTGGTGTTGGTGGAGGAAAGATGATCAGTGTTCTTTTTTTTCCTATAAACTAGACATAAAAATCTGTGATCCTTTTAAAAAGTGCAGAATAAAAAGATAATTTATGAGTTTATGGATAAGGAATTGGGGCAGTGGCTGTTTGAAAAAAGCTATAACGTAACCCCTGGCTGGAAGTTGAAGCTAGACAAATTCAGGCTTGACCTAAGGCATAAATTTTTGACAGTGCTAGTAATTAACCATTGGAACATGGTGGATTCTCCGTAACTGCAATTTTAGAATCAAGCTGGGATGTTTTTCTAAAACATATGCTCTAGGAATTATTTTGGGGAAGTGCTATGGCTTGTGTTATGTAGGCTTTCAAACTGGATGATTACAATAGGCCCTTCTGGCCTTGGAATCTATGAAAACAGACAGAAGGAAAGACACTTATTTGCTGCAGACTTACTGGTCATGTTAGGATGAGATGTACCTGCTGTTTACCATTTATTATGTAACAGCAGCTGTTACAACCAAAGGTCTCAAAACACTTTGGCCTGAAGATGTTATAAGTAAAGGCAGATACAATGCAATTTTCAGGAGCCAATTGTAAGTCGGAATCGCAATACAGGCCATTCCTGAGCCATGCCTGAGCATCGTAAAGTTGAAACCAACTGTCAAGTTGAATCTGGGTATCAATTCAGAAACAGCGTAAGTGCTGTTCTTTGAAGGTTGTAAAGTCGAGGACTGTCTGTCTACAGCATCTGTACTAGGTTTATAAAATTGGAATGAAAGTCTACCAGCCCCAGACTAGAATCTCTTTAGCAGCACCCCTCAGCCATCCATAAAACCCCACACATTTTTCCCAAGCAAGGGGTTGAGCAGACTTTCGCAAGGTTAAGTTATAATAGAAATGTACCCAAGATAAATGCTTTCACGTGAGGCTTCATGCTAATACAAAGCCCCAGTGGTTGCTAGCTGGAGCCTGCTCGTGTACGTCTTCACCCAGTCCCTGCTTTCACCCCAGCCAGGGCCCTCTCGAGCATTTTTGCTGCCCCAAGCGGCGGGGCAAAGAAGAAAAAAAAAAAAAAGCCGTGAGCGGCGGCACTTTGGCAGCAGCTGTACCGCTGCCGCTTCATTCTTTAGCGGCAATGCGGCAGCGGGTCCTTCTCTCCGAGAGGGAGTGAGCAAATTGCTGCCGAAGACCGGACGTGCCGCCCCTTTCCGTTGGCTGCCCCAAGCACCTGCTTACTGCGCTGGTGCAGGGCCCTGACCCTAGGGCCAGGTAAATTTATCAGGCACTTGGAGGCTTGAGTGACCAGAGCTGAGTCCCCTGGGCGTTGTGCTGCTGCCCTTGTCCCGCCTGGGTGTCCTGGCCCGAAGCTGGGTGCCAGGCAGCGGGCTCGCCGGTGCCGTGCGCCGGGGGACTCCTGTGGTACAAGGGCTCGGCTCGGGGGAAGCAGCACCCCGGGCCCCCTGGCGCCCGGCTTCGTGCAACGCGCGCAGAGCGGGTCAGCGCCTCCCCCCCGCCCTTTGAGTGTCCGCTTGCGCCCCCTCGCCGGGCCTGTGGCGGGCCGGGGCTCCCCGTACCCGAGCGGGGGGTTGCAGCCGCTGCGAGCGGCGCTGAGGGGCGGCGAGTCCCGCGGGGCTGACGCGGGAGCGGGCGGCAGGCCCGTGGGGGTGACTCGCTCCCCAGCTCAAGGACGCCCCGGGCGCCTGGGAGAGGCCGAGCCCGCACCGGGGCCGGGGGAGCAGAGCCCTGGGGTCCGTGGCC
This sequence comes from Platysternon megacephalum, assembly GCA_003942145.1. Lineage (NCBI taxonomy): Eukaryota > Metazoa > Chordata > Testudines > Platysternidae > Platysternon > Platysternon megacephalum. Next base: position 4,348,022 of record QXTE01000110.1, on the reverse strand, counting down.
AGGGACCGACCCGACCCGGCCGTACTCTGCCGCGGGGAAAGGATGCCGCCCTCATCCCCGTCGGGGCGGCCCGAGCGCGGCCTCCCCTCAGCCCAGTACCCCGAGCGCCTGCTCACGGAGGCACCAAGTCCGGCCGCTGGGGGCTGAAGGCAGGGCCCAGGTTGGGCAGCTTCCTCCCGCGGCCGGGCCGCGGGAAGCTCCGGTCGGTCCGTGCTGCGGCGGGGAAGGTTGCCAGGAGTAAAAATTAAAATACTTTATTAAATAAATTTAAAAAAAACCTGCGACTCCGCCGGGACTCGAACCCGGAACCTTTGAATCCCTTCATCCTCTAGAAGTCCAATGCGCTATCCATTGCGCCACGGAGCCACCTGTTGGACTCTTTGCAGATCAGCCATATAACCTATAGACAGAGCGTTCCTTCCTGCTGTATTGGGGGCAATGGGTCGGCAGCGAGATATGGGGTCCTCCCTTCTTTACTTAACCCAATTAGGTCAGGTCTTGAAAAGAATCATGTCCCCATTCACTCCTACAGCCCTTTCTTAAACTGCTGCTTCTCAAATTTAGTTTAAAAACTTTTAAAAAAGAGTTATTTGAAAAGAATTTTAAAGTATATTTTATTGCTGATTAATTATATTTTAATCAATACTAATGAATATAATATTAAATCTCTATATTTTATTTCAAATCATTAGGTTTATGCTTACTACTATACATTTATTATACAAAATAGATCAATAATAGCACAGCACATATTCAAAGTGCTGTACAGACATTAACAAATCGTGGTAATAATGTTATTTCTATCACTAAGCATTTATTTTGTTAATGTTTTTATTCATTTTAAACATGATTGTGTTTATTATTCACTATTAATCATTTATTATCTTTATTATTGAGAAATTATTTTAGAGCATACTGTGGAACTGATCCTACAAGTATGTACATAAGTAAAGTATGCATACGTGTTTGTTGGATTGGGTCCTGTTAGGTACTATAGCAATGAGCACTAAATAAATGTCCATAAATAAAATCTGTCTTAGATGTATTAAGCATGTTTTATATCACTCTGTTTGTTGATAGGAGTATTAATAAGCCTTTCTCTTGACATTACTTTGGCTTTGTCATAAACATGAAGGAACATAAATTTGAAGGCTCTACTTCTGAAGCCATAGCAGCAATGGTAAAACAAAAAAATATGTTGGGTCTGCTTGAAACCTTTGGTGCCACCTGACTCCTTGTTGTTCTTGAAACCTTTGCGCTCTCTGAAGTTTGTGATGTGAAAATTATTTCTAGGATGCTGATTTTTGCATTGTATATCTTCAGTGACAAAACAAAATCAGCATTTCTAAGACAACTACAGCTTCATCCACTGAATTTGGAACAATGATGGTTTTGTTTGTGACAATCTGATCAATTGCAGCATTACACGAGTTATTGCAGTGATCCTGGACACCAGATGAATCAGATAGTGTGTGGAAATCTGGAAGACAAAACATCTAGGTGACTAATGACAGAAAAACATTCCTGTGCAATCCGTACTGGAGACTTCAGTAGTTTCCAGGCTGGATGCCAGTCTTTGTGGTGTGGAAGGCATAGAAACACTTTTGCACCTGGAATCAAACCTGAGAAAAACAAATGTGATATAAATTAGACATACTTCTTCCACATACTTCTGAAGTGCAACCACCTCTGGGGTGCAACTGGGCAGCTGTGACTATGTAATGTACAGCAATGCTACCCAATGGTTTAGGATGGGAAGTGAAGACTACTGTATCCAGTTGAAATTGCAGCAGGGATTTAGGTAAACAGAATGTAATTATCTGTTTGGCAGATAATATGGCTTTTGTAGAATTTTTCTACAGTAATTACCAGGCCATTTTGGCAATCTTAGAACTGATACATTCCCATTCACTGGCCCCTTATATACAAATGGTGGTGCTTGTGAAGCATGAAACCCAGAAAAGTGCAACACTGTAAGGCTTCTTTTCTTTTGGATTTATATGTTCTGTTTTTGTACAAGTTCCTTCAAAGTACTTCAGAGCGGGTCTTGTTTTCTGTTATGATAATGGGACAATGGGTCAATTCAGAATGACTACAAGGAACATAAAATGGCTTTGCAAAATATATAGTGCAAAATCTGGCTCATAACATAGCCCACAGAGGGGAAAGAATTTCTTAGATAAGATTTTCTTTGCCCTGCTGAAGGTACCAATAGAAAGAAATTCTAAGATATTTATATGTAAAGTAAAATATCAAAATATGACACCCAATATTGCACATGTAGTTTATATTAATTATTTTATTTATTAATTACATTAATAATTAGAGGCTTCAACCAGGTCAGGATCCCATTGTGCTAGATGCTTTACAGACATCTAGTAAAAGACACAGACCCATCCTCAAAGAGTTTGCAATCTGAAAAACAAGATGTAAAAAAAATGTGTAAAATAAAGAGGTGGGCAGGGATGAGAGACACATTTTTTTCAGCATTTATTGTGTGTACAATTCATAGGTGAATTTGTAGTTTAGATACCCAAATGAAATAATACACTTAACCATGACTTTTTCTTCTTTACAGTATTACCATTTGGGCCCCAGTTCTGCAAAGACTTCAATGGGACCACTCGCACTGTAGAAAGTTAAGCACATGCATAAGTCTTTACGGGACTGGGACCTTAGATTGTTAGCTCTCCAGGATTTATGTATTTATTTTTGTTTGTAAATTACTTAGCACTTGTGTTTGATGTTGGAATGATGAGTCTTTGACTAAAGTCACTGAGAGAGAGAGAGATTGTTCCAATTAAAATATATTTTTGAACTTTGTAAAAAATGTGTGGGTGGAGAGATCAAAAGCAGGATAAATTAGAGAGTGAAAATTCTACAGATTACATGAATGAATTATCCCAAATCTAAATGAAAACAATTGTAGATTACAATTGAGTTCTTGAGTGATTAATATACCTGTGGCATTGCTCCAAATGATGGTGGGTGCCTGTTGCTAAATCAAGTCCTCAGAAACAGAGGGAGTAAAATTCCAGCACCAAGTCCATGCAAAACTTCCTTTAACTTCAACAAGGTCAGGATTTTCAGTCAAGAGCTGTAATCATGCCCTAAGGACAGTTGGATTTTGAACAGGTTGTAGGATCATAGTAGGTAGAGGTAGAAAAGACCCATAGGCACTAACATAATAAGCACGTGACTGAAAAAGGCAAATGTGATCCTAGGATGTATTAGGCATGGCATTTCCAGTAAAAATAGAGAACTATTTAATGCCATTGCACAAGGCATTGGTAAGACCTCATTTGGAATACTGTGTACAGTTCTGGTCACCCATGTTCAAGAAAGATTAATTTAAACTGGAACAGGTGGTGAGAAGAGCTACTAGGATGATCAGGGGAATGGAGGGCTTATTTTATGAGAGGAGACTAGAAGAGCTTGGCTTGTTTAGACTTGCAAAAAGGTTTAGAAGGGGATATGATTGCTCTCTATAAATACATTAGGGGGGTAAGTAACAGGCAGGGTGATGAGCTATTTAAGATAAAGGATAGTGTTGGCACAAGAACAAGTGACTATAAACTGACCATGAACAAATTCAGGCTGGCAATTAGAAGAAAGTTTCTAACCATCAGAGGGGTGAGGTTCTGGAAGAGCCCCCCAATAGAAGTTGTGGGGATAAAAACTTAATTCGTTTTTAAGAAAGAGCTGTATAAATTTATGAGTGCAATTGCATGATTGGGTTGCATTCATATGATGGTGCGGGGCGGGGCTCAGTAGCCTGGGGGCTCACTTCAGGCTTGTCTTGTGTTCCTAAAGCTCATGCTTCAGGGATTTAACTGGCCACCACCAGGGGTCAGGAAGGAATTCTCCCCCTGCTCCCCCCCCAATATATTCTGGAAGGTTTTGTATCTCCTTCCCCTGAAGCACTGGGGATCATGGCTGGAGATGTGACACAGGGTGGGGTGTGCAGGGCTCTGAAGTGGCACTGAGCAGTCTCTCTCAGGTGCTTGGCTGGCTGGTGACCTTCCAGAAAACACCATCCTAGCCACCATGGATGTAGAGGCTCTCTACACAAACATCCCACACACAGATGGAATACAAGCTGTCAGGAACAGTATCCCTGATGATGCCACAGCACAACTGGTTGCTGAGCTCTGTGCCTTTATCCTCACACACAACTATTTCAAATTTGATGACAATATGTATCTCCAGATCAGTGGCACCGCTATGGGCACCCGCATGGCCCCACAATATGCCAATATTTTTATGGCCGACCTGGAACAACGCTTCCTCAGCTCCCGTCCACTCACGCCCCTTCTCTACCTACGCTACATTGATGACATCTTCATTATCTGGACCCATGGGAAGGAGACTCTGGAAAAATTCCACCAAGATTTCAACAGCTTCCACCCCACCATTAACCTCAGCCTGGACCAATCTACACGGGAGGTCCACTTTCTGGACACCACAGTACAAATAAGTGATGGTCACATTAATACCACCCTATACCGAAAACCTACCGACCGCTATGCCTACCTTCATGCCTCCAGCTTCCATCCCGGGCACACCACAAGATCCATTGTCTACAGCCAAGCACTGAGGTACAACCGCATCTGCTCTAACCCCTCAGACAGAGACCAACACCTACAAAATCTCCACCAAGCATTCTCAAAACTACAGTACCCGCACGAGGAAATAAGGAAACAGATCAACAGAGCCAGACGTGTACCCAGAAGCCTCCTACTGCAAGACAAACCCAAGAAAGAAACCAACAGGACTCCACTGGCCATCACATACAGTCCCCAGCTAAAACCCCTCCAACGCATCACCAGAGATCTACAACCCATCCTGGACAATGATCCCACACTTTCACAAACCTTGGGTGGCAGGCCAGTCCTCGCCCACAGACAACCTGCTAACCTGAAGCACATTCTCACCAGTAACTGCACACCGCACCAAAGTAACTCTAACTCAGGAACGAATCCATGCAACAAACCTCGATGCCAACTCTGCCCACATATCTACACCAGCGACACCATCACAGGACCTAACCAGATCAGCCACACCATCACTGGTTCATTCACCTGCACATCCACCAATGTAATATACGCCATCATATGCCAGCAATGCCCCTCTGCTATGTACATAGGCCAAACTGGACAGTCTCTAAGGAAAAGGATAAATGGACACAAATCAGATATTAGGAATGGCAATATACAAAAACCTGTAGGAGAACACTTCAACCTCCCTGGACACACAATAGCAGATGTTAGGGTCACCGTCCTGCAGCAAAAAAACTTCAGGACCAGACTCCAAAGAGAAACTGCTGAGCTTCAGTTCATCTGCAAATTTGACACCATCAGCTCAGGATTAAACAAAGACTATGAATGGCTTGCCAACTACAGAACCAGTTTCTCCTCCCTTGGTTTTCACACCTCTACTGCTAGAACAGGGCCTCACCCTCCCTGATTGAACTAAACTCGTTATCTCTAGCTTGCTTCTTGCTTGCATATATATACCTGCCCCTGGAGATTTCCACTACTTGCATCCGAAGAAGTGGGTATTCACCCACGAAAGCTCATGCTGCAAAACCTCTGTTAGTCTATAAGGTGCCACAGGATTCTTTGCTGCTAATCACCAAATGTGGGGTTGGGAAGGAATTCTCTCCCGGGTCAGATTGGCAGTGACCTTGGTTTTTTTTTCACCTTCCTCTGCAGCAAGTGGGTGCCGGTCACTTTCCAGCATTATCTGGGTGTATTTCATTTAATCGTTTCCCTGCCATTGCAGGGGCCTCAAGCAATGATGCACCTTGGTCCTTCCTATTCTCTGCCTGTGGCAGATAACAGGCTACCCTTGTGGACTGTAATACTTTGGTCTAATTTCAGTTGTTGGGTTTAGTGTGTGGGTGCTGGGTGGTGTTGGTGGCCTTTGATAAACAGGAGGTCAGACTAGATGATCGAGTGGTCCTTTCTGGCCTTAAACTCGATGTGAGAATCTAAGCTTTTTTTTTTTTTAAATGAAGTTTCTAGCCCTCGTGAATGTGAGAAAAGCTTTAAAAACGTGATCTGAGTGTACCCTAAAATCTCAAAAACCAGGAGGCAAATAAACCCCCCAAATGTATTATTATTTTTTAAATCTCATGATTTGTGAACACTTAGGATTGGCAATACCATATTTACTCCAGTGCAAAGTGACTGTAAAAATCATAGAATCATAGAAATATAGGGCTGGAAGGGAGCTCGAGAAGTCAGCAAATCCAGTCACCTGCACTAAGTCAGGATCAAGTAAACCTAGACTATCCCTGACAGGTGTTTGTCTAACCTGTTCTTAAAAACCTCCAGTAATAAGGAAAACATAATCTCCCTTGGAAGCCTGTTCCAGAGCGTAACTACTCTGACAGTTAGAAAGTTTTTCCGAATATCTAACCTAAATCTCCCTTGCTGCAGATTAAGCCCATTGCTTCTTGTTGTACCTTCATGGACATGGAGAACTATTGATCACAGTCCTCTTTATAACTTCTATTAACATAGTTGGAGACTATCAGGTTCCCACTAAGTCGTCTTTTCTCAAGACAGAACCTTCCCCAGTTTTTTTAACCTTCCACATAGGTCATATTTTCTAAACCTTGTATCATTTTTGTTGCTCTCGTCTGGACTCTCTCCAATTTCTCCTCATCTTTCTTGTAGTGTGATGCCCAGAATTGGACATAGTACTCCAGCTGAGGCCTCACCAACACCAAGTAGAGCAGGACACAGTTACCTCCCATGTCTTATATATAATAACCCTGTTAATACACTTCAGAATGATATTAGCCTTTTTCACAACTGCATCACATTGGTGACTCATATAGAGTTTGTGATTCACAATAACCTCACCCTAGATCCTTTTCAGCCGTACTACCACATAGCCAGCTATTCCTTGTTGTGCAATTGTGCATTTCATTTTTCCTTTCTAAGTGTAGCACTTTGCACTTATCTTTATTGAATTTCATCTTGTTGGTTTCAGACCAATTCTCCAATTTGTCAAGGTTGTTTTGAATGCTGAACCTGTCCTCCAAAGTGTTTGCCACCCCTCCCAGCTTTGGTGTTAGCAGCAAATTTTATAAGCATACTCTCTACTCCATTATCCAAGTCATTAATGAAAATATTGAATAGTACCAGATCCAGGACTGACCCCCATAGGATCCCACTAGATATGTCCTCCTAGTTTAACAGCAAACCATTGATAGCTACTCTTTGAATATGGTCTTTCAACCAATTGTGCACCCACCTTATAGTAATTTCATTTAGACCACATTTCCCTAGTTTACTTACGAGAATGTCATGTGGGACTTTGTCAAAATATATCACGTCTATGTTTCCCCCCATCCACTAGGCCAGTAACCCTGTCTGGTTATTCCTTATAACCCTATTATGCTCTAGGTGCTTACAAATTGATTGCTTAATAATTTGTTCCAATATCTTTCCGGGTATTAAAGTTAGGCTGACTGGTCTATAATTTGCCCTGTCCTCTTTGTTCCCCTTTTTAATGATAGGTGCTATGTTTGCCCTTTTCCAGTCCTCTGGAACCTGTCCTCCTTGAGTTCTCCAAGATAATTGTTAATGGGTCCAAGATTGCAGCTAGTTCCTTAAGTACCCTAGGAGCACTTTCATCAGGCCCTGCCAACTTGGATACATCTAACTTACCTAAATATTCTTTAACCCATTCTTTCCCTATTTTGGCTTGTGTTCTTTCCCTGTGTTATTATTAACTGTGTTGAGTATCTGGTCACCATTAACCCCTTTAGTGAAGACTGGTGCAAAAATAAGCATTAAATACCTCAGCCTTCTTGATAGCATCAGTTATTAGTTCTCCTTTCCTGCTAAGTAGAGGACCTATGCTTTCCTTCATTTTTCCCTTGCTCCTAATGTATTTAAAGAAACTCTTCAAATGCTTTCATTCTGATTTGATATCATTATACGCCTGCTTAGCATAGGAGTAAATGACTGCACAAGCTGCCAAACAGTGACAAATCAGACTTGAGTTCATAGTGAGAAGTCTGATGCTGAATATGTGCCTGTGAAGGCCTCTGAGATTCTTACCAGCCTTTCTATTTTTTTCAGATTTTCTATGTGCTTAATTTGTTTACATCCTGGTATAGGAGGAGAAGATGGCTGCTGATGAGGTCCCTGAAGAAGTGATTAAGGAGGTAAGATGAATGGAGAAGACTTAAGGGACTTTCCATGGACCTAGAGCCACATTCAGTTCTCCTCTGAGGATGGATACAATAGGGAATGGAGGCTTTCAGAGGATCCCCAAAATATACATTTTGACTCATATAACTCCCTGATTTGTTGTGTCATCCTCCTGGTGCATTAAGACATTTGCCAATGTTAAGTGTGGCATGTTATTGGGCTGATCTGGGAAGCTGGAGATTGTATCACACACTACATGGAATTTACCAGCTGACAAGCTGACCCTGTACCCTTCCTCCACTAAGTAAAATAGAATATCAGGGACCTCAGAAGGTTATCTAGTTCAACCTGCTGCTTAAAGCAGGACCAATCCCCAGACAGATTTTTACCCCAGTTCCTTAAATGGCCCCCTTAAGGATTGAACTCATAATGCTGGGTTTAGTAGGCCAATGCTCAAACCACTGAGCTATCCCTCCCCCCTAAGTAAAGGTTACTGGTTAATAAAACAGTTAAACAAAAGAAGCCCAAAACAATATTCCAAATTATTCTAATCAATTAATTTCCTCCTTTGTCCTGTCTACAGTTCCAGTGCAAAGTCTGCCTTGTTTGTTGGCCAGCAGGTGGTGCTGCTGCATGGGAAATAAGATGTCTTATTCTGGCAGCTCATGGGCAATACATACAGCTTGCAGAATAAGATCTTGTGAGTCTGATTCATCCCTGTACCGAAGCTCTGCTTTGCGCTGGACCTAAGAAGGTGAAAAAAGTGAGTTTATGTTACCTTTGTGCCTTCCCTGTTCTGGAGCTAGCTCCGGGATGCTTCAACTGCAGGTGCAGGTTAGGGCAGTGTGTTGGGGCAGCTGTCCCACACTAGCAGAAAAGGGGTTAAAAGCAGCCCTAGGGAGGCTGCGCTGGAGGCAGACAATTAGAAAGGGTCTGAAGGGAGCAGCCAATCATGGCCCAGCAGGCTCATATAAGAAGGGCTGCAGGGCAGAGCAGAGGAACTCACTCCCTGGAGCTTGAGGAGGGAGGTAGACTGGCTGCCTTGCAGGCTGAGGGCAGCAAGCACCCTGGATGTAACTGCTGCAGGCTGAGGCCCTGAGGCTAGGGCAAAGAGGGCACTGGCGCTGCAGGGAAGTGGCTCAGGGAGATCCACAGAGGAGTCGGAGAGGATGCAGTAAGTGGCTGCTATATATAGGGTTCCTGGGCTGGGACCCGTCCCCCCTTGCTCCTCACCACTGGGGAAGTGGTTAAACAGTAGACTGCACTTGCCATGGAAGGAAGTGGCTGGACAGTGGACTGCAGTTCCCCCTGAAGTGGGGAGAACTGAGTGTGACACAGCCAGAGGGCTGTGTCCTGAAGAGGATGCCGCAGTCCTTGGGGTGACACGGGTCCAGGAGCAGAGGTGATGGCGGGTGAGACACCACCTGAAGAGGGCGCAGAGCTAATTCCCAGGACAACCAGCGGGAGGCGCCGCAGTTTTGAGTCACGTCACAGGCAGTCTCAAGACTGCCCTTTGCTTGCATCTGACTTCCTATGGAGGGAAGACATGCCCACACTTCTCTAGCTTCAGGGAGGCTGGGAAAAGTTCGTGTTGTAGTGCTGATATGCTGGCTCTGTACCACAGGAGGAATTTCCTGGTGCCAAATCTACTGTCGTTTCAGTCTCTTTGAACTGTCATAAAGATGCAATAGGCCACTGATGAACTACTAGATCCTGTGAGTGACAGCAGATAACTATTTTGTCCTCTGATTTGAAGTCAACGTAGGTGAGATGTTCCATGGGAAGTACCTGTAGCAATGATCAAGCACCTTCATTATATTTATGATTTTTGATTATTTTTGGATTATTTTATTACACACATTTATAAGGTGCCTGTTACAATGATATCTGGGTATACTTTACAACATTTATTACTTAGCTCTTATCATTGTAGATCTTAAAGCAATGTACTAATCTGAGTGTCATTATGCCCATTTGACAGATGGGGAAACTGAGGCAATGGGAGGTTAAAGTGACTTGGCCAAGGAATGAATGGCAGAGCCAGGAATAGCACAACATTATAACTATTTCCCATCAATAAAATATAGGGCATGTCCTTCAGGGTCCAAACATTGAAGAATTGTTGATTGTCACAGGGTGGCTGGCCCTATATAGAGAAATGGGTCTCAGCTCCACCTGTGACACAGCCAGCTGTCCTCTCCAGGTGGGGAAAATGAAGGTCATGTGACACAATCAGACCTCTGGGATAGAAAAGGAAAGTCCTGGAGTGGGGATGAGGGCTATAGGGCATTGGAAGGTGCTTGTAGATTGCAGAGAACAAGAAGGCTCCTGTAAGGGATCCTGAGACACCAGGTGTGAAAACTTCAGCTAGGTAGGGCTGGGAATGGCTGCCAAGGCAGGGAAGTCTCCAGCAGGAAGGCCTATGAGTAGCTTGATTAAGAGTGGGGAAGGATGAATGTAAAAGCCTTTTGATTTGGACTCTGAGGACTTTATTTTGGAACTAGTCCAAGTAAGGGTGTAATTGGTATGAGAAAGCGTCTGTGAAGTTACTGAGGAGCCCTGAACAGAGGAATACTGAGGAAAGAACGCTGCAGGGCCACCCCATGCTATGAATGGGTAGTCTGGAGATGGCCACCCTATTACAGTCTTCAAGGAGACTGTTCACCCTGTGCGTTCCAGCATTCATTCTTATCAGCCTGTGTCACGCTGTCTGGAGCGGCTCATGAGCAAGAATATCAACCTCAGGGCAGACTGTTAAGAAGCAGGGCACAAACCCCAAACTGGTTGTGAGTTCTATACTTAGATTTCACGAACCAAGCAACAAGTGTAAAGTCCTCAAGCATTATAACAGCCTTAACATGGAGTCACAGACAGTCAGCATTCCGATCTATCTTGCCACCCAGGCAATCTTGACTCTGTGATAGATGGTCACTTTACACCAATGACCACAAAATATTCAGGTTACTCCCAGTCCCAAAGGACCAGTCACTGACCCCAGGTCAATTTGCACCTTAGATTTCACGCTAAAGACAACGCTTGTCACCAATCCTGTAATAAACTAACTAAAGGTTTATTAACTAGGAAAAAGAAATGAGTTAATTACAAGGTTAAAGCAGGTAAGCATAAACACACAATTGAGTTTGTCAGGTTTCAACAGGTAATGGAAACTTGTATAGTAATCAGACTCTGTATATCCTTTAGGGCTACTGCAGGCAAAACAGCTGGGGACTCCTTGCATACACTTAGAAATCCTTAACCGCTCAGAGTTCAAGCAGCAAATGGATAAGTAGTTCTCTCTAACAGGCATTTTTTATTCCCTTCCCCCAGTGTTCAAGTTGTGACAGAATGAGGGCTTTGGCATGTGCTCTCTTCAGGACTGCGGGAGAAGCAATCAACAAAGTCTTTGTTCCACAATGGCCCATTTGGATTCAATACTCCTTCCTGATGGGCAGGAGGAGATAACACCTTCTGCAGAAATCCAGCATTTTGCATTAGGTGACTTTTTTTCCTGTTTGGTGAGTTACATAGTTTCAAAACAAACATTTTACAGTTATAGAACCAACACGTATAAAATGGGATATAGAGGTTGTAAGTGAGATTAATGCATGAAGTAATTTACAAGCATTTTATAAAGTCTAAACACTAGACATATTGGTATAAGTCCAATACCTATCTTAACAGTACTACGCACAGGTGAGACAGTCTGGTTTCCAACTATTCATTTGTCATGCCTAAGGGCCTTGGCATGAGCTGGCATCTGGTCTGCCAGCATCACAGCTTGAATAAAGAGATGTCTTGCATCTCCTGTGAAAGGTTGGCAGTTTGAGCTCTCATGGCTTTCCAGCTGGAGCAATTTGCAGAGCTGCACATTATCTATAGAGAATGCCTGCTGCTGATGTGATCAAGTGTTTCCTGGGGGAATATTAGCTTAAACCTTCTTGCTGAGACCATGGGACACTGCAGAAAGAGAGGCAGTCTCATAGGCTTGGTCTACACTACAAACTTAGGTCAATATAAGCTGCGTTAAGTTGATCTAATAATGCAGTGGTTCTCAAACTTTTGTATTGGTGAACCCTGTGACATTGTGCAGTCTATATGGTTTTATAAAAACATGATAATGAGTGAATATAATGTAACTGGAATATGCTTCCTGCAAAAGGTCTCTTGTAAGGTATCATTACAAAGCTTATAATCTACTGAGTGTGATCATCCTATTTGTATAAATGTGCCACTCTTGTATCTGAAATTAGAAATATGAAATATAACTCTGAGGGCCTATTGTAATTATGTAAAGTGTGGGCCATTAATGTTGGTTTGGAATCTTGATGACTCCCATTAACTAGAACCATTGCCTGCAGATGGCTGTTTTACCTGTGAGTCTTCATTACCCACTTGCCAGCACACACACATACAGGAAGTCTTACAGTGACATGTGATCATGTCACCTGAACTGGAATCCATCTTTAACCTGGTGCTTTTCCAGTGAGGGGGCGGGTGGGGGTGGAAACCCAGAGGGACAAAAGATTCCCGCCTTATGCAAAAGATATATAAAGGGGTGGAACAGAGAGAGAGGAGAGGAGCCATCATGAAGAATCCCCTAGCTACCACCTAAGCTGGAACAAGAGCTGTACCAGGGGAAAGAATTGTGCCCAGGCCTGGAAGGTGACCAGTCTGAGGAAAAAAGACTTACTGAAGCATCTCTGAGGGTGAGATTATCTGTATTCAGTTTGATTAGACATAGATTTGCGCATTTTATTTTATTTTGCTTGGTGACTTACTTTGTTCTGTCTGTTACTACTTGGAACCACTTAAATCCTACTTTCTGTATTTAATAAAAACACTTTCTACTTATTAATTAACTCAGAGTATGTCTTAATACCTGGGGGAGCAAACAACTGTGCATATCTCTCTATCAGTGTTATAGAGGGCGAACAATTTATGAGTTTACTCTACATAAGCTTTATACAGGGTAAAACGGATTTATTTGTGTTTAGACCCCACTGGGAGTTAGGCATCTGAGTGCTAAAGACAAGCGCACACTTCTGTGAGCTGTTTTCAGGTAAACCTGCAGCTTTGGGGCAGGTAATTCAAACCCTGGGTCTGTGTTGGAGCAGACGGGAGTGTCTGGCTCAGCAAGACAGGGTGCTGAAGTCCGGAGCGGGCAGGGAAAACAGGAACAGAGGTAGTCTTTGCACATCAGGCGGCAGCTCCCAAGGGGGTTTCTGTGATGCAACCCATCACAACCCCTTCACACAACAAGCCTATATATTAAAAACACTTTTTAAATATATTTAACACTATTATAAATGCTGGAGGCGAAGCAGGGTTTGGGGGTGGAGGCTGACAGCTTGTGACCCCTCCCCCCAGTAACCTCGTGACCCCCCTGAGGGGTCACAACCCCCAGTTTGAGAACCCCGTAATAATGTATGAGTCTACACTACCGAGTCCCAAGTCGCCTGTAAAGTCAACTTCTGTACTCCATCTCCACAAGAGGCATAGTGCTTGATTTGACATCCACGGGTTGACATGGGGATAGTGTAGACACTGCGTTGTGCAATTTGAATGAATTGGCCTCCAGGAGGTGTCCCACAGTGCTCCGCTGTGACTGCTCTGGAGAGCACTTTCAACTCCACTGCAAACCAACTCTTGCAATAGCCAGCGGTTGTCATTTACATGTGGCTTGCAGTGAAATTTATTGAGGGGTGGTTTTTTGTTTTGTTTTTTTGTTTTTATTTTTTGTTATTAAAAAAAAAATTAACCTTGCACCAGAAACAATGTATGAACTGTCAACAGGGCCGGCGCTCCCATTAGGCGACCTAGGCGGTCGCCTAGGGCGCTGCTATTTTGGGGGCGCCGGCGCCCCCGCCGCCCGTAGAAATTTGGGGGCGGGACCTTCCGCCGCCGCTGTTGGGGGCGGGATTTCGGGGGGCGGGACCTTCCGCCGCCTAGGGCGCCGGCAAAGCTGGCGCCGCTACTGACTGTCAATGCTACCCTTGTGCTTTGCATTCCTTGCAGCTGAAACCTTGTCCGTCAGCGCATCCTTCACACCAGGACAGAGACAGATTAGAAGGCGGAAAAAGAAGACTCGGGAGGACATGTTCAGTGAGTTAATGCGTGCCTCAGAGAGTGACAAGACGGAGCTCAGAGCATGGAGGATTACTCTGTCCAAGAACATGGACAGGAAGGATGGGAGAGTATGCAGGGAACAAGAACATGCCATGTAGGAAGAGATGCTGCGGATTATGAAGGAGCAATCAGACATGTTCAGGAAAGGCAGCTTTGTGCTAGAGTCCTTTTGCAGCCTATGCTGAACCTGCTGCCATCATCGCCCAGTTCTACATCCTCCTCCCCCAAACATCTTATGAGGCTGGGGGAGAGTTCGGTATTCCTTGCACTCAGCACCAGGGGAGGGTACAAGGACCAGAAGGCGCCCAGTTCCCACACCTTTGATTGTTATTGCAGTGCATCTGTAAGCAAGCTTTCCTTGTTTCTCCCCCCACAGTGTTAAACTGGGGCAAAAGGGCTGATATCTTACTTTTTCTTTGCTGTCTCTGTGTGTTTGTGTGCATAATAAAACTTAACGGATTGAGGAGAAAAGGCTCTTTATTCATTCAACACAGGGTGGTTGATGGGGGGTGGAGTTTACAGGGGATAAAATGCAATGGAGGGGACAGTTTGGTAAGGAACAACACAGATAAGTGTCCTCTTACTCTGCCTCATTGTTGAAACTGGTTTTCAAAGGCTCATGGAGATGCAGAGGTCCTCGATGTGCTCTTCTTATTGCTTCAATTTTGCGCAGCCAGACACCAGGGCAATCTACCTCAACCACCCCACCCAGGTGGAAACTTTTCTCCCTTTGTTTCACAGATATTATGGCGCACACAGCAGGCAGCAATAACAATGGGGATATTGCTTTCACTGAGGTCTAACCTAGTAAGCAAACAGTGCCAGCGACCTTTTAAATGTCCAAATGCACATTCCACCACTATTCTGCACTTGCTCAGCCTATGGTTGAACCAGTCCTTATTACTGTCCAGGCTGCCTGTGTATGGCTTCATGAGCCATGGGAGCAAAGGGTAGGGTGGGTCTCCCAGGATCATGATTGGCATTTCAATATCACCAATAGTTATTTTGCAGTCTGGAAAGAAAGTCCCTGCTTGCAGCTTTCTGAACAGACCTATGCACCTTTCCTGACCATCCCACATTGATGTCTGTGAAATGGCTCCTGTGATCCACCAGTGCTTGCAACACCATTTAGAAGTACCTCTTTTGGTTTATGTACACTTTAGCAAGGTGGTCTGGTGCCAAGATAGGGATATGCATTCCGTCTATCGCCACACCACAGTTAGGAAACCCCATCCCGGCAAAACCATCCACTATGTCCTGCACATTGCCCAGAGTCACTACCCTTCTTAGCAGAAGTCTGTTGATGGCCCTGCAAATGTGGATCACAACAGATCCCATGGTAGATGAACCCACTCCAAATTGATGCCCCACTGCCAGCAGTCTGGCATTGCAAGCTTCCACAGAGCTATCGCCACTTGCTTCTCCACTGTCAGAGCAGCTCTCATTTTAGTATTGCTGTGCTTCAGGGCTGGGGAAAGCTCTTCGCACAGTTCCTGGAAAGTGGCCTTATGCCGTCGAAAGTTCTGCAGCCACTGCTAATCATCCCATAGCTGCATAACGATGCGGTCCCACCAATCAGTGCTTGTTTCCCGGGCCCAGAAACAGCACTCAACTATGTCAAGGTGATGCGTTACTGTCACCAGCAACTGTGAATTTCTCCGCTCTGTCTTCCAGCAGGGCTGCTTGCGTGGCATCACATTGTTCTGCGTGGCGATTCCTGTATCGGCTGTGTAAATACTGCAAGATAAGGCGCAAGGTGTTTGTAATGCTCACAACAACAGTGTACAGCTGAGTGGGTAATGGTAATGCTTATGGTGCTATGGTGTCCACGCAGGTATCCCAGGCTTATGAAAAAGGCTTGGTTTGTTTGCTGTTGATTTCAGGGAGGGAAGTAAGTGCATCACAGGATGCCATAATCACCCGCACCAATGTTTTGGTCACATAAGGCATTGTAAGCCCAACTCAAAATTCCACTCAGCTACGTGCACTCTGGGATAGTTACCTACAACGCTGTGCTCCGTGCGTCAATGTAAACCCTGCTAGTGAGGATGCACTCCGCCAACACAATGAGCGTAATGTGGATATACAAGATCGACTTGCTTAAATCGAGGCTCAATGGCAACTTCCATGAAGTCAACTTAACTTTGTATTGTAGACATGGCCTGAGACAGCTACCTCAGAGCCAGCTTATATGAGATTGCCACCTCCTGAGCAGTCCTTCTACCTATTCCTAGTTCCCCTCATTCTCAATTGTGGAGTGGTAGTGCTATAGCGACCTGTTTTCATGGTGCCAGCAGAAGAGAGAGAGAAGGGAACAAGCTGCCATCTGGCACTTCTCAACAATTTACATGAAAAACGCACACACCTGTGGCTAGGAGATTAGAGCCTTTCCCTAGATCATATAAGGGGATGTGGAGTGGTCTGATCCTACAAGAAGGGGGCAGGAAATGTTTCTAAAAGGACAGTTTCAGTGGGTCCTTGTGCAATTGATTCTGCAGGGACATTTGAGGGTTCTGCACATAATCACCTGTCTCACCGTTGGCGAGGGGCTGCTGCCTGCCCCTCACCACTGGGGGGCTGGGAGAATCCTTAGCCTGATAGATCTCTCCTGTTTTTTCAGGCTATCAACCAGGAGATTGCTGTTCAGGTATACTGTCCCTTTAAGGACCTTTAAGAACCTTCCCCAGCTGATTGTCTGTCAGTTAGCTGAGTAGAACCTGCCTCCAGGATGTGTGTGAGGCACTAAGGATGCTCCCCATGAGCAATTCCCAAGGGACATGTCTCTGGGAAATGGGAGGGCATGAGGAACCACCTAAAATCACCCCTGAAAGGGAACCTGTGACCCTAAGAGCTCCCCAATGCCAGCTGGCACACTGTTGTCATAACATGTTACTGTCCATCTTTTGTGTAAATATAATTGGAAAACTAATAACTCACTGATCATTAATATTATTGCATGATGTAAGTAGAGTAAACCCACAAAGGAATTTATAGATATGCTGGAAATATATGACTAAAATGTGTTTAAACCAAGTTTGTTGGGGGGAGTTGATAAACCAGGTTTTCTCCAGACAAAGGAAAGAGGCCAATACCTCAAACCAGGTGTGGCCAGATTCAACGGGCTATTAATTTGTATGGGAGGTTGCAGGAAGAGAGCATTTGCATTGTAAAAATCACCAACGGGGAAGAAACGAGCCTGAAATCTACATGAGACAGCATGGCCTCTACACCCAGCAGGGAAAAGGAACTTTATCTGGGGATACCCTTCAGAATACATTTCAAAGTTTTATTGGACTATTTAAAAAGGGGGCGAGAACCTCTAAATTATCCTTCACCCAAGGAGACAAAGGAACAGAGCAGTTTGAGCTCTGTGAAGGGTCCTGGCCAGAGAGTCTGGTCAGCCATGCTGGAAAAGAGACTTAGAAACATTTCTTTGGACAAGAGACGCTAGTTTGTTAAATCAGGTTTAGTCATAGAAGCGTATTTTCACTTTTGTTTGCCTGTAGCCCTTTCTATCTCTATTCCTTATAATTGGTAGCACTTAAGCCTATGTCTTTTTGTTTAATAAACTTGTTTTACTTTTACTGTAAACCAGTTTAGTGCTTTAATTAAAACAGAGTGTTTGCTAATCCCAGTTAAGGTAGTAAAATGTCTTTTTAAGGGAACAGTGAATTTAACAACTTCTGTTGGCAGACCATGATAGGGGTTGTGCATTGCAGAGAGACAGCTCTGAGGAACGCAGGAGATGGAATTCACTGACTGTTACCTGCTAGGCAAGGTTTGGTCTGGCAGAGCCCTGAAGAGTTTGCTGACAAGGCACACAAGCTGGTGTGTCAGGGAGTTGTCATCTAGTTTAGCAACAGCAAAAGCTTTCACTTGATAAGGCAGAGGGGGTAACACAGTGACTCTGGTTCTAGGAATCCCAGCAGGTTGTCACATAACCTTATCCTTAAAATATGCTGCCAGATGGGGGAAGCTTGCAGAGCTGTCATGGGTTAACTGCCACAGAGAGAATTGTGAGATGATTACAGCCTTTTGCTAAGAAAGTCCACACTACTCTTCTGGTACTGTGTGTGGATTGGTAAACTAATTATAGCTCAGTTCTGCCCCTCTGAGAATCTGTGAATGTAGCTTTGGCTGATTATCAGGCCAGCACAAGTATACCAGACTCTGCTTTTTGATTTTCACAGATCTGGCTGTGAGAGAAATTGTCAGAAATGTCTTTATGCTGAATACATTGAGAATCAAACTTACAGATGTATTGTGATAGCTTTACACTGGCTGTGCTTGCATAAAGGAGCCACCCTAACAGCCTCTCGGGGAGTCCCCCATAACATAGAATCATAGAATGTCAGGGTTGGAAGGGACCTCAGGAGGTCATCTAGTCCAACCCCCTGCTCAAAGCAGGACCAATCCCCAGACAGATTTTTGCCCCAGATCCCTAAATGGCCCCCTTAAGGATTGAATTTACAACCCTGGGTTTAGCAGGCCAATGCTCAAACCACTGAGCTATCCCTCCCCACAACTCTGCCAGGACTCAAACCCGGAACCTTTAAATCCCTTCATCCTCTAGAAGTCCAATGTGCTATCCATTGCACTACAGAGCCATAGGTGAAGTACCCAACATGCATGAAGACATTATAGATAGCTTTGCACCACCCACAACAGAATCCTGCAGAGGAGGGAGGGAGAATGTTGGGACATGTCAGGGAGGGAGTTGGCATGGCCAGGATGTTCCTATGACCCAAATATTCCCAGCTGCCAGAGCAGCCTATAAGAGTAGTTGCAGCTGGGGCACGTGTTATGGCAGCCCAGAGGCTGTGCTAACATATACCTGGGACCACAGCAAGCTCCAAGGTAGGGGAGGGGCAGAGCTACCATTTTGCCTCTGCTTCTATTCCTGCACCAAGTTAATTGAGGTGCAGGGATGAATTACCATGACCAGGGCCACATATGGTGCCTATTCTTGCACATTTTTCCCCCCGCAGCGTGAATAATTATTGGCGTCTATGCACTGACCGTGATCCCTTATTCATTTTGTCAGCATGGGAACTGGGGAGGAATGGCATTATTTAAAGTTCACTCATGTTTACTCACATACCTGTTGCCTAGATTATCGTCTTTTGGAATAAATACAAATTATATTGATTTTAGCCTTTCACCTTCTCATATGAACAAACAAAGAAACAAGTCTCTGCAGCAACTTGGGTAACATAAGAACATGAAAATACATCCCCCACCACTTAATTAAATCATCATCCCTGCACCTCAAGCATTGCAGTTGTGTCTGAGATATTGATGGCCAAAGGGAAATTTTGAACAATTGAGGGTCATTGTCAGGATTTTGGAACAGAGATGAGCCACGATCCAATGTGGTTTACATCTATGCCACAGAGAGATGAAAACTTGGAATTTGATTATGCAAGAGTCTGAACAGCCTCAATTCCCATCGCCTTCCTCTAGCTGAGGATACTTAGCCTGTTTCAGGAGATGCTCAGCACTTCTCAGGATTCAAGCCCTTTGTTATGAATGTCACCGATTACGTGTACAAATCCATTTTGGAGACGTGAAGAGCTAACAATTTGCCAAACAATTACATCAAGCCAGCTCCCTACTGGTGCCAAATCTTTCCACGGTTTCATGTGCAGAACCTCTCAGAGGGCTGTCCTCTAGGGTAACGGGAAGCTTGAAGGGGCCAGTTTGAGCCATGTCTTCTGGCAGGATGTCCATTAGACAGCATTCTAGGCAAAAGTTTGAGGTTCACAGTTCTGAGACAGATCCTACATGTGCTATTGTGAGTTGGATCAGTGACTTTTAACTGAGCTTATCAATTTCTGTTTCCTATGTGGAAAGTATTTGAGTCATATTTATTTTGAGCTCTGCTTCCAGCAGTACCTTGCTTTCACTATTTATAGGCACTCTTGAAATCACATGCACTATAATAAGCTCCTTATAGGGTCTGTATTTCACATTTGATGAGTATTTTTGCAATTTCATAATCATTTTTTGAAGTGTGGGCCATACTGTGCACAATAGTCTCCAATAGTTTCCAACAATCTGTTTGTGCTTTGACATTTTTTCTGTTCAAATTCATGTAACTACTCACAACCAAAACTATTCCCACCTTTTTTTTTTTCAGTCTGTGCATAGTTCTATGTGTTTTAGTCAGTGCTTTGGAAGCATAAATAACTGGGTGATCTCAATCCATTTGAGTTTACATTGATTGAGATCTTAGTCTCTTTGTTAATCTCATAATATTACAGTAGGGTGCTTTGATGACTACTTTAATTCTTCAAAATGTTTCTTTTGCCACTCTTCCCAGTTCCATTTTGTCCTGTTCTCAAGCAGTATTCTGAGTTGAGAACTTAATTGTGGCAAATTAGGGATGAATCTTTTAAATATATTCACATACCTATGAATCTCTGTAAAGCCTCCTTTTTTGGAATCTATTTGTACAGTTGCCTCCATGTTTCTTTGATATGGTCAAACTCCTTTATTACTGAATATGTGTCCTAGATATCTGATCTCATTCAGCCTGCTTAGGCATTTGTTCTTGTTCAATTTCAGGTTGTTTTCTTTGGCATTCTGCAGAACATTATTCAGTCTCTCATAGTGGTGTTGTCATTTCCATTGTAATTAAACAGATTATCAATATTATTCTACCTCATCCAGATCCTCAAAGATCTGGGACATAATGCTTTGGTTCACTTCAGATTCCGAGTCAGTCCTGAAAGGGAATGGCTTCATATATCTACAGAAGGAGGAGTTGGAGTTTCAAAGATTTGACTTTCTGTATGGAGGCAGACCTGCCAAACCCTTGGCTTTCATCTAAATTGAAAATACTCTTGCATTTTGAAGTCTAGACATGACCAACTCAAATGTTCTCAGAGGTAACACAAATTTAAATGCAGAAATTACTGTCAGACCGCCAAATACTTAAGCAGGGCCTGTCTCAGAGCTCTGTTAGAGCTTTTGGTGTCTCAGTTAAGATGACATTTTAGTGCCTCTTACATGGTTCAGAGCAGGAATGTGTGTATCTGTGAGAGTGTGATGTAGTGCAGTGGTCTCCAAAGTTGGGTGTGCAAGAGGATCCTTGGGGGTGCGTGGCAGGAGGAGCGCTTTTTTTTTTGCTTCATCAGGTGGGAGTCCGAGCGGCTTTTTTTTTTTTTTTTTGCTTCGGCAGTTTGGGCGGGAGTCTGAGCGGCTTTTCTTTTTTTTTGCTTTGGTGCAGCAGGGGGTGCGTGCTCAAAATTTTTTTACTGTTAGGGGTGTGTGATCAAAAAAGTTTGGAGACCACTGATCTAGTGATTAAAGTCTGAACTCCTGGGTTCTAGGTCCAGCTCTGCAACTGACATGCTGTATTGCCTTTGATATGATACTTAATTCTTCTGTGCCTCAGTTTCCTCATCTATAAAATGAAGATATTAATACTTTCCTATGTCACACTTTGAGATCCTGGAATGAAAGTTGCTATGCAGAAGTATAATTATTATTATTATTGACTTGGTGCCCACTATTTTGTTTTATGTGTCTGTCTGTCTGTGTCTGTTCCTTAGGCCAAACCTAACTGAAAGTTGAAGTTAAAGAATACATGGCTCAGCTGCAGTTCACCAAGTGACCCTATCCCTGTATATAATTTCACCAAATCATGTGGAGTGAAGCAGTTCTGCTGGGCCAGCTTTTATCTACTCCATTACTCAGTTCCTTCGCCTTTTTGCAAAAATGGCAATGTGGTGTCATCCTTTTTAATCTGCTCCTGTGGTGACTGTGATGCCAGTACTAGGGAGTGGGTTGCTTATAAAGCAAAGGAAGGAAAAGGACTGATGGCATGAGAAGAAATTTGTTTTTAACAATTTGGGAAAATAATTTGAAAAAATACATAATATTTCTTTTAAATTGGGCTTATGAAGGTGTTGAAAGACAGTCCAGCCTCTTGTTATACAATCTTTGCACATAATTAAGTGTAAATGATGAGGACAAGATTTCAACAATAATGGTAAAGGAGAATGCAGACCAGGAAAATCCTCACCTTCTCCAGCCTTTTAAATACAGTATTCTCCTTCTTCACTTTCATCAGTGTGCTCTGTGAATGGTTTGCATATATTAAACAAGTGCAGGGTTAAGGATAGTGGTGCAGTGCGGCGAGTGTAGGGAGGTCATTTGGTTCAGTGCGGGAATAGGGGAACTGTAGGATAAATTCTGCTTTCCGTTGCATCAGTATAAATCTGGACTAACTCTACTGAAGTAATTGGAGTTACTTCAAATTTATATTGGCGTAAATGTCAGCAAAATTTGGCCCAGTACATCTCATTTTCGGAGTGAACAGAGTTGGCACTGTTTGCTCTCTTTAATAAAGGAGATATTGCTGGTTCTTGCCAAGCATGTCTTTGGAACTCTCTCTGTGTAACAAATCCAAGTTTAAAATGTTATTATTACCTTTCTTTGCTGAGCGAAGCTTTTTTACCCTGCACTAAGTGTAACCTGTTCTGATGAAGGGCGGAGATGCCAGAATGCTAGCAGACTCATGCCACCTTCATATGAGTCATGAGTGTGTGATTGATTACCTGAAAAGTTCTGCACTAGTTGTATTGTATGGAGAGTTTTTCTTGCCGACTGAAAGCCTGTTAGAGGTCAGAGAGTCCTATAAACTGTTCAGAACTTTGTGGGGTGGAGGGGAGGGGTAAGTGTCACTACTTTTGGAAAGAGCTTGCTAAGCACATTCTGAAAGGATGAAAAGCTTTATTCCTGATTGAATTTTGTTTTCTTTGCCAGTTCACCCAGTTCTGAATATGATTTATTGATTGTGTGTAATACATGCATGGTGAATGCATGATCTAATTGCAGAAACAATATTAATTTAAGTAGTCTGTCCCTTTTACAGACTTTCATTTAAGAGGGTTCCACTGTTTTATTAAACTAGCTGCTAGCACAGTACTGTGTGTGCATTCTTCTTTTCCATCTATTTCTTTCACTGGATCATTTTTAATGTACATTTTTTTGCATTGGAAGTTTATTCTTTTAACTAAATTATCCTTCTGTGACTTTTTGGTGCCCAGAAAATGTGTTAGGTCATAAGGGTTTGTTCTTTAAATAGGCTGTGTCTACACTGGCAACATTTGAGCCTATAATTCTCAGTTGGTGGAAATGTATCAGTGATGGATTATACATCCAAATTTTCTTAGTATGGCCAAGTCCATAGAGAACAATGTGGTCTGAGTGAGCCTGGGTGCCAGGAACTCTTGGGTTCTAATCTTGACTCTGTCACTAACTTGCTGCATGGTTGTGGGCAACTCATTTAACCTGGGTTTCCTTATGTGTAAAATGAAGGTGATAATGCCTATCTCATAGGGGAATTCTTTAGATTGATTCCCCCTGTGAGCGGAGCTTCTACAAAAGCCAGGAGGCTGGCAACAGAAGAGGGCGGGGGTCTGGGAAAGACTCCAGAGACAAGTTGCCTAAAGTTACTCCCTGGGAGGACGGAGGGAGGGAAGAGATTGGCAAACCTTCCTGTTATGGGAAGGAGAGGAGGTATGGAAGTGACACAGGGAAAGGCAGCAAGGTACAGGGAATGGACCTTGGCAGCTGTGTAGAGGGTCCATGAGCCAGAATCTGGAGTAGTGGATGGGCTTGGGTTTCCCTGCCAGCCACTGCAGGAGTGGCACTGTGAGGCAGTGAAGCGGAAGACTACCTGAGACTGCTGGAGAGCAAGAATCTTGATACGCTCCCCCTGGAAGGGGAAACCACAATAGTGACCTGGTCAGAGGGCTGAATCATGAAGAGGACAACAGCTGTGCCTCCTGAGACAAGAGAGGGAATGCAGAGGAGAAATTGATAGGGTGTAACTGCTGGAAGGGGCATCAGTCTGACTGAGCTAATCCCCAGAACTGCCAGCAGGTGTCGCCATCCCACAGTGAGAAGAGCAAACCTGTCACAATTGGAGAATGCAGGCAGGATGGTCACCTCTGATACAAGGGGTCAATCACAGTCTGACAAGAACCCTGAGGTGAGGGGCAGAGAGAGACTGTGAGGGGGTTGAACCCTGCTGCAAGGGGCCATAACAGAGAAAGGGGATGGATACCAGAGTTGCTGCTCCCACAGAGGAGAGCTGAGATGCAACAGGGATGGGTCCATGCTATGTGGAGACAGATATTGGAGAACCAGCAGAGACTGTGGGAAACCCAAGTGTATTTACAAGACTGTATGGTGCGGGTAACTGGTCATCAGCAGAAGCTGTACAGAATCCTGGAGGAAAGAAACGAGAGTCGTCGTAAGGGCTAGGAATGGAAAAGGCGCTCCAGGACTAGGAGACCAGAGGCCCAGCCCTGAAGGTGCTATGGCTGTGGGAGCAGAGGGCACCTGAAGAGGGAGTGCCACTATTTAGAGGGAAGCAAAGAGGCTTACCAAGAGCCAAGGACTGAGATGGAGGGCCCAGAGAGCCCCACCAAATAAGCGATTGGGCCAGAGGAGGACATGCTTTTGATGTGGGGAAAAGTCCATATAAAGAGGCATTGCCCCCACAGGGAAAAGAGAGTCAAGAAAAGGGCAAGGGACTGAGGTGAGAGAGAGAAAGGAAGAGCCAGGGGGCCATAAGGAGCCCATAAGAATGGCAGAGAAGCCCAAGAGGCAGGTAAAGAAATGTGAGGTGAAACTGGGGGGAGGAGAAAGTCCCTGTTTTGATTACTTTCCTCCCTGGGAGGGGTCTAACACTGAGGGAAAAACCACAAAACAGTGGGGACTCAGCTCCTGGGAGCCAGGGTGCTGGAAGACTGGGTGGACCAGCTGACACTGCTATCCGGGGGTCTCTGCTCGGTGTCCCCGTCAGGTTCCCTTCGTTTAGCCCTGTGACCTCACTCCCGTTCCTGTTATTTCATTAGTTGTCCCCCGCAATTATTTGGTATCACAGACCTATGGAGCCTCTCCTTAGGCTGGGGGGAGGTCCTTTAGTAGTGGGCAGGCAACCAGCTGACAGAGAAGTTGTTAACTGTGGAGCAGGCCTGGCAGGAGGCCGCACATGTCCTGTGGCTCCTGTGGGAGAAACTCAGAGGTGCTATGGAGGAGCAGGACAGGCAGCAGCTCATGGTCCGAGATCTAAGACAAGAAAGCAATGACTTGAGAGCCCAGGTGTGGCAGGTATGGGGTAGGTGATTTAGAATAGGAGAATACTTGCAGTTGTGAAGGGGAGGGTTTGTGATGGGGTGTGCTCCCCACACTGGCCCTGCAAGAGCTGAATTAGCTCAGGTGGGCCCAATCATCTAATTAGGCTACAAACAGGGGAGCTTTAGGCTGGAGGCAGCTAATTAGAGAGAAGCTCATCTGTGAGGGACAGACAGGGCTTCTACACAAGCCAGGAGGCTGGCAACAGAAGGAGTACTAGGGAAGGAGTCTGCAGTCACTCCCAGGTAGGAGGGAGGAGTGTTTGGCGGCTGCAGAGATGAGTTGCCAAAAGTTATTTCCTGGGAGGGAAGAGACTGGCAAACCCAGAGGAAGCGGGAGGGGCAGGAGGTATAGAAGCAACTCAGAGAATGGATCTTGACCGCTGTGTAGCGGGTCCCTGAACTGGAACCTGGAGTAGAGAGTAGGCCTGGGTTTCCCTGCCAGCCACTGCAGGAGTGGCACCATCAGGCAGTGAAGCAGAAGACTGCTAGAGAGCAGGAAGCTTGATATACTCCCCCCCGCCTCCAACTGCCCTGGCTGGAAGGGGAAACCACAATAGTGACCTGGAGTCACAGAGAGGACAGCTGCGATTCCTGAAAAGAAGAACTAGATAAATTCATGGAGGTTAAATCCATTAATGGCTATTAGCCAGGATGGGTAAGGAATGGTGTCCCTAGCCTCTGTTTGTCAGAGGGTGGAGATGGACAGCAGGAGAGAGATCACTTGAACATTACCTGTTAGGTTCACTCCCTCTGGGACTCCTGGCATTGGTCACTGTCGGTAGACAGGATACTGGGCTGGATGGACCTTTGGTCTGACCCAGTATGGCCATTCTTATGTTCTTATGTTCTGAGCAGGGCCGGCTCCAGGCACCAGCTGAACAAGCAGGTGCTTGGGGCGGCCACTCGGGAGAGGGGCGGCACGTCCAGCTATTCGGCGGCAATTCAGCGGAGGGTCCCTCACTCCCGCTCGGAGCGAAGGACCTCCCGCCGAATTGCCGCCGCAGATCGCGATCGCGGCATTTTTTTTTTTTTTTTTTTTTTTTGCTGCCTGGGGCAGCAAAAACCCTGGAGCCGGCGCTGGTTCTGAGAGTAAGAGAAGGGCTGCAGAGGAGAAACTGACTGGGTATAACTGCTGGAAGGGGTGTTGGCCTGACTGAGCTAATCCCCAGAACTGCCAGCAGGCAGCGCCATCCAGTAGTGAGTAGAGCAAACCCATCACAGGGGACTGAGTGAGGAATTTTTTTTTATCAAATGTTGTCTTCCTCTGCACAGGCACCGACTTTCCAATGTGCTGTGGGTGCTCAATCCCTGGCTCTGCCCCAGGTCCCACCCCCACTCCACCCCTTCCCCTAAGCCCCACCCCCCGCCCCACCTCTTCTGCCCTCTTCTGCCCTCTTCCACCCCTTCCCCCTCCACTGAGCGTGCTGCATCCTCGCTCCTCTCCCCTCCTTCTCCCCCAGAGCCTTCTGCATGCCGCGAAACAGCTGATTGCGGCGGGTGGGAGGGAGAGGGAGGTGCTGATTGTCGGGGCCTCTCGGCGGGTGGGAGGTGCTGGGGGAAGGGGGAGGTTCTGATAGGGAGGCTGCCGGTGGGTGCTCAGCACCTACCATTTTTTTCCCTGTGGGTGCTCCAGCCCCAGAGCACCCACTGAGTCAGTGCCTATGTTTCTCTGGGTGTCCCAGTGTGTCTGTCTTCTCTGTGACTATCTTTAGGGCTATGTCTACACTGCACTTTTGTCACTCAGGGGTGTGAGAAAAACACTTCCCTGAATGACAAAAGTTTTGAAGATGAAAAGCACCAGTGTGGACAGCGCTTCGTTGGTGGGAGAGTGTCTCATTGGGGGTGGTTTTATTTTGTCAGGAGAGCTCTCTCCTGACAACAAAGAGCTGCTACACTGCGCACCTTACAACGGCATGACTGTAGTGGCACAGCCAAGCTGTTGTAAGGTGCTCAGTGAAGAGTTACAGTCTAAGGCTGTCTCTGTGTTGAGCACGTAGTTTTATAGGCATGTTTTAGGAATGGTGGGATAAAATCTTTGTGAATGTTGTTTTGGGTGTGGGACTTGCTAAATGGATCATTGGTAACTACAAGCATATTGGGAGGTTGTGACTCTGATCCTCAAGCTTGGTTGTAGTTTGCAATGAGTTCCTCTCTGATGGAGAGGAGGGGAAGTTCACTTTAATAGAATTGACTTCGAGGCTGCCAGCCAGATGCTAAGCTGGAAACCCTGGTCACTGCTATGACCTGAATATAAAGTAGCTATGAAACTACTAGTCATGGAGAAAAGGCAAATATATATATATTTAATTTCCAGAAGAATTAGTAAGGTGATCTGCTTGTTCTGTCAATATATATTAATGTGAAAATGCTGAGTTTTTAAATGTTCCCATCAGCTCCAAGTCAGAGAGCCTGGAGGAATAAAATGTCCAAACATCCCTTAACAGCAGCCTTTGCTGTACTATATAGTACGTTTCCTTAAAAAGAGCCAGGAGAACACACAAACCCAGCCAGATCCCAGGGTTTTTCCTTCTCTGCTCTATTTTTCTAGCCATCCCCATCCAGTACTTGTTTTCACTCAGACAACACTGCAGAGCTTTCCACACCCTATGGTATAAATCTCATATGCTGGATCCCTTCCTGGGACTGGTGACTTCACTGTAGAGTCTGGGTCAAAACTGTGCCATCATGGATCAGGAAGTCCTTTATTTCCCCTCTCAGCTATAAACCATCCTTCTTCTCTAAGGAATCCTGCCTGGAAAGAAAATACCTTGATTTAGGGCCCAGCCCTAAAAGATCATAAGTGCTCTTACCTCCATGTTGATTTCAATGAGTGCTGACATGTGTAAATACATCCACATGTGTAAATACATCCACATTATTTAATATTAATTATTTTGAATTTGCTTCCACATCTGACAAAATAATCACTTTGCTAAAAGAGTATAGAAAATAACATAGTAAACCAACAGGGATTTCTGTTATTCGAGAACATGAGTGCAAATCTAAATGAGATGCTAAAAGGCCAGGCAAGCAGATGGCTGAGTGACATAAATGTTGAACAATTCAGGTATGTCTAGCAAAGTACAGCTTTCTAATGTGGTGAGAATTGTGTGTGTTGGTATGTTTAAAATCTGTATTCTGGGTTGTTGTTGTTTTTCTTGCCAAAACTCCAGAAATTCAGCAAAATGCAAATTTTCACCTGTTTGTATAAATACATAAATGATGTTTTTCCTTTCCTAACTGCGTTAATCTAATGTTTTGTATATAGAAACACAACAGAGGAATAATCTAAATAGCTTAAGTGTTCCCACAAACCAGCTGGTAGATAAATAAGTCTTAAAGAATGAATTTTATGGAATAGTCTCATCAACAAAAGTAGATCTAAAAATTGCACTGAGAGGGTAGTTCTTCACTACAGAATTAACTTGTGCTCTTACCAAGGGTTTAGTCTAGTGCTTAATTTGTAATGAAAGAGGTGCCAGGGCTCAACCAATTAGGTGCTGGAGCTCAAGCAATTTTTTTACTTTCATAACTGACCAGGAGCGGAGGAAGTGCCCTAAAAGTGGAGGGGCCACAGGTGCCCAAACCGTGGCCCTGCCCCACTGCGCCACACCGCCCCTGAGCCCTCACACGGCCCCTTCCCGCCCTCCCCCCACGATCCCACCACCACTCGCTCCTCTCTGCCCATCGCTCGCCCTTACAGCTGGTAAAAAGTGGGAGGACCATGCCACCTGACCATTCCAGTGCCCCTGTAAGTGACACAGCAAGTCTAGAGGTTCTGGGGCTCAGCCCTGGCAATCCCTGGCACAAATTAAGCACTGGTTTAGTCCTCCCGCTCCTCCCATCCCCACACACAAACTTTTAACTCAGGTTTGGAGGTGCTCTGAACCTGGGCTAGCTTATCTGGCTGGAGGTAGGGGTTAGAGCCCCGGCTGTACTTTAAGTTGGGCTTTAACCTGCTCACTTTGCAGTGTGGATGCAAGCTGTAGCCCTGGTTATTTAACTTGGGTGCTGATAGTCCTCCAGTGCCTTCCCACAGTTCCCTATGGGCTGCATTGTAGTGGGGTTGGATTTCAGCAGAACGACATACTGGCACTTTTGCCACATGGAGGATGCCATTTTGCTCTCAAAATGGCGTCCTCCACATAGCGTGACCTTACACGCACTGTGTATAGTTTCTGATTTGATGTCTGACTTAATGTGCTTTGGTGTTTTAACTACTTAAAATGTGTCTCTGCCAAAGAGGTGATAGCTGGCAGACCGAAGACTAAAACTGGGTGCTTTTGGTGGACCACAGAGGGAGAATATAGGTGCATTGCCCTGCGCTGACCGTGTCCCCCACTAGTGACACCAAAATGAGGCATTGCTTATGGTAGGTTGTATAGATCTGATTCTTCCTCCTCTTTCTTGCATGAGGGATGCAATAGTTAACAATGTTAACATTTAAATGATCATCTTGGGGAATCTCCGCTAACACTTCTTTGAAACAAATGGGGCAGTTCACTCTTCTCAGAGCTCTTGTTTCAGACTTTCCCGACTCCTGAAAACTCTTCTACATCAAGCTACATTCAGTTCACATTTTTTGAGGTGTTCTTCACAACCATAATGGCTAGAAACTTACTTTAAAAGAAAATGAAAGATGAAGTTTTGTAGAACACCATAGCAGCTTCACAATGCTGTCCGTATGCCAAACCACCATGTACTGTCTGGCCCAATCCAAATCCTGGCTGAGTTCTAGATCATTTACAGGATCAGAACCTACCCTGTCTTCCCCAGACCTAACTGAAGACAGAATTTTAAGGCAAAGGGTTTTCACAGATGTAGATTAGGTAAAATACCCTGCAGAATCTTAGAACATAAGAATAGCCATACCAGGTGTGACGAAGTGAGAATGTTTTGTGGTGTTCTTTGAATACTGAGGGGGAAGGTTGCAGGGGAGCTGGGCTGGGACTGTCTGCATTGGGGAAGGAAGGATACCTGAGCATGTAACATGAGAACCCAGGAGGGGAGTTGGAGACCAGGTAACACCTTTGACTGGGAATTCGGACAAAGGNCACAGAGGGAGAATATAGGTGCATTGCCCTGCGCTGACCGTGTCCCCCACTAGTGACACCAAAATGAGGCATTGCTTATGGTAGGTTGTATAGATCTGATTCTTCCTCCTCTTTCTTGCATGAGGGATGCAATAGTTAACAATGTTAACATTTAAATGATCATCTTGGGGAATCTCCGCTAACACTTCTTTGAAACAAATGGGGCAGTTCACTCTTCTCAGAGCTCTTGTTTCAGACTTTCCCGACTCCTGAAAACTCTTCTACATCAAGCTACATTCAGTTCACATTTTTTGAGGTGTTCTTCACAACCATAATGGCTAGAAACTTACTTTAAAAGAAAATGAAAGATGAAGTTTTGTAGAACACCATAGCAGCTTCACAATGCTGTCCGTATGCCAAACCACCATGTACTGTCTGGCCCAATCCAAATCCTGGCTGAGTTCTAGATCATTTACAGGATCAGAACCTACCCTGTCTTCCCCAGACCTAACTGAAGACAGAATTTTAAGGCAAAGGGTTTTCACAGATGTAGATTAGGTAAAATACCCTGCAGAATCTTAGAACATAAGAATAGCCATACCAGGTGTGACGAAGTGAGAATGTTTTGTGGTGTTCTTTGAATACTGAGGGGGAAGGTTGCAGGGGAGCTGGGCTGGGACTGTCTGCATTGGGGAAGGAAGGATACCTGAGCATGTAACATGAGAACCCAGGAGGGGAGTTGGAGACCAGGTAACACCTTTGACTGGGAATTCGGACAAAGGACAAAGGCTGGGGGAGGAGCCAGGGGGAAGGGAGACAGGAGACGCCTGGAAGGAGTTTTTCAGTTTTGGAAGCTGACTGGAAATGGAGAGGGGTGACCCCACGGGGCTTGGGCTTCCCCAGGGGCCTGGGGCCTCCCTGGGCCCCCCAGATGGACCTAACTAAAGGGGGTCCTGTTGTCTGTACCGGCAAGACCTGTTTTGGACTGTGTTCCTGTCGTCTCAATAAACCTTCTGTTTTACTGGCTGGCTGAGAGTCATGGTGAATCGCAGGAAGAGGGGTGCAGGGCCCTGACTTCCCCACTCTCCGTGATACCAGGTCAGACCAAAGGTCCATCTTGCCCAGTATCCCATCTTCCGACAGTGACCAATGCCAGGTGCTTCCAAAGGAATGAACAGATAATCAAGTAATCCGTACCCTGTCACCCATTCCCAGCTTCTGGCAAACAGAGG
Organism: Platysternon megacephalum; assembly: GCA_003942145.1. Taxonomy (NCBI): domain Eukaryota; kingdom Metazoa; phylum Chordata; order Testudines; family Platysternidae; genus Platysternon; species Platysternon megacephalum. The sequence continues at coordinate 4,316,304 of QXTE01000110.1, read as the reverse complement.
CTAGACACATCATTAAGCTCTCATCTACTACATTGATGGGAGCTATAGAAGCACCTAAGTAGCTAGAACATGATGCACAAGCCAGAAGCAATACAGCTTGACTTTTGACAATTGACAGACAGCAATACAGACCCAGGTTGAGTTTTCAAGGCTGACAAGCAGAAGAAATTTATTTTTACTTGTAAACTCAGCAAATTTCCTTCAGAAGGCATTGAGGGAAAGTAAACACAGAATCTCTCAGTGCCATTTTTAAAGTTACTTTTCAGAGCAGCACAACATTTTAAAGCTTCTGCACTACTCTAATCCACACAGGAACCCCATTCTTTTCTAGAACAGCCATAAATGAAGAGCACTGAGCTAGAAGATGATTAACACCTGATTCCCACCTATTCTTTGTGCTGTATTCACCCTCACAGTCCTTGGCATGTAGAGCCTGTCCCTGAAGTTACTGCAGTTCATCATTCTGCAGAAGTTACAATATGAAGAAACTCAAAACAGTACATCAAAGGCTCTTCTGTGTGGATGGTGCATAAACAAAGCTTCCTTTCTTTGTGATGAATGTGCAGTGCTAGCTCTGATGCTAGAATTTACGAATATTGAGTGCTGATTTAGAGCACTACAGTGAAATAATGTCTTTTTGTTCCTTTAGGGCCTTTAGTTTTGTTTCCAAAATGTTGGCAGATAGTGTTGATTAAACAACCAAAAGGATATTATTCCTAAGGACAGAGTTAACTGCAGCATGTTCATTTAGTTTCCCATAAACGAACATGGGCTGTGAGGTAATGTGGCAGAACTTTCTGTTAGTTTGTATAGTCTATATTTATCAGTATTGTACCAGTCATTACTGGAGCAAAACAAGAGATGATAACCAGCTGGAACTTCGAGGGTTTTATGAATCATTCAGGACACTAGATCCCTTTCTCACTGTGCACCATAGTTCACCCTGGGTAGAGTAATTGAATAACGCAACTGTAAACAAGTCTGCATATTTGCTGATCTATTATTTGCCAATTTTCAATGGCTAGGTTGCAGAACACATTTAAAAATAAATGTTATGTTGAAAACTGAAACTCAAGGCAAACATAGCCATAGCCCTCATCCTGCAAAGGGTTTCACATGGGCGAAAACTGACACCCATGTAGAGGCTCATTGGCTTCATTGGGACTCCAAGTAGATGTTAGGGTCCACCTGTATGGATTCCTTTGCAGGACTGGGCCCTAAATTCCCAGAGGAATCCCTACAACACAATCATCAGACTTTGTGGGTGATGTGACAGTGCAGGACTTCTGGGCAGAAACACAGTGATATGTCAATGATAGTCCCTTATGAAGCTGGTACTTGCATTTGATTTCTAATATACAACATTAATCCTTTTTAAAGGTACAGTTTGGAGGGGAGCTGGTCACTTTTTATGTTCTTTTTTGACAGTTATAAAAATCAGTTATAAAAATTATAATGTAATAAGTATAACAATCATTGAATAGGTTTCAGAGTGGTGGCCGTGTTAGTCTGTATCAGCAAAAATGAGGAGTCCTTGTGGCACCTTAGAGACTAGCAAATTTTTTTGGGCATAAGCTTTCATGGGCTAGAACCCACTTCATCAGATGCATGAAGTGAAAAATACAGGAGCAGATATACAAGACATGAAAGGATGGGGGTTGCTTTACCAAGTGTGAGGGCAGTCTAACGAGAAATCAATTAACAGCAGGATACTAAGGGAGGAAAAATAACTTTTGAAGTGGTAAGAGAGTGGCCCATTACAGACAGTTGACAAGAAGGTGTGAGTAACAGTAGGGAGAAATTAGTATTGGGGAAATTAAGTTTAGGTTTTGTAATGACCCAACCACTCCCAGTCTTTATTCAGGCCTAATCTGATCGTATCCAGTTTGCAAATTAATTCAAGTTCTGCAGCTTCATGTTGGAGTCTGTTTTTGAAGTTTTTTTTGTTGAAGAATTGCCACTTTTAGGTCTGTTATTGAGTGACCAGAGAGATTGGAGTGTTCTCCTACTGGTTTTTGAATGTTATGATTCCTGATGTCAGATTTGCGTCCATTTATTCTTTTGCGTAGAGACTGTCTGGTTTGGTCAATGTACATGGCAGAGGGGCATTGCTGGCACATGATGGCATATATCACATTGATAGATGTGCAGGTGAACGAGCCCCGGATGGTGTGGCTGACGTGGTTAGGTCCTATGATGGTGTCCCTTGAATAAATATGTGGACAGAGCTGGCACCGGGGTTTGTAGCAGGGTTTAGTTCCTGGGTTGGTGTTTTTGTTGTGTGGTGTGTAGTTGCTGGTGAGTATTTGCTTCAGGTTGGGGGGCTGTCTGTAGGCGAGGACTCAATATCAATATTCAATATCATTGAATAGTTATCCAGGATGCTCAAACATCATCATACCACCATTTTAAAAGATATTAAATAAGTGCTTAAAATAGTGGATACATCATTCAAAGAAGGGATTAAAGCCTTAAGGTTGATTGTATTCATTTGTTAGCTTTGCACTATCTAGTTGCCTATATATTCTGCAGAGTGCTGCTATGAATAGTGAGGGATCTAAAATCTTTTGGATGATAGGCACTGTACATCCTGAAGGAAGCTTATTCCCTTCCCTCCCGCAACCCCCATTGTGTTTCAGCAAGATGCCTAGAGGCTAGCTATCTAGTGCACAGGATTTACAACAGTCAGAATGTAACATGCAGGCACTAGTTGAAAAGGTGAGAGGCAATATCATGAAGTAGACCATGCACGTAGCATCCAAACCTTGAGATAATGTGGCTTAGTGTAATCGTTAAGGAAGGTGGTCCATGCAATGTTTAGAAAGTCTGGGAATATGGAGAGGGGGTCTGAAAGAGGAAGATGTGGAGAAAAACATGTGGGACCTGAAGGAGAGTCCTAGAAAAGCTTGCGATATAGGGAAAGACTCTGAAGTTGAGGAGCCTGACAGAAGCTTTAAAGATTAAGTGTTGTGATAAATCAAAGAAATCTTGGGCTGTCAGCTGAAGGGCTGTGAACCCCAGAGAGTCAGACTCATGAATAGGTTTCAGGTGGGTCACTGCCACCATCCTTTTCTTTCTGGCTAGATGCGAAGGGTTCCTGAACCTTTTTTCTGTTGTAACATGGGGCATGGAAAAGCTTAAGGAACCACTGTAATATTTATATTTACACCTTTGTATATCTCTTTTCTATTTATTAGATTCTAACCTTTTCAGGGCAGGAACTGTCTCTTACTATGCGCTTGTAAAGAGCCTAGTGCAATGGGAGATTGATCCTGGTAGAGGCTCCTAGGTGCTACTATGATACAAATAATAATGATGCATGATAAATTGTAATGATACTTCTGGAGTAGTAAGACTTTACCTAATAAGGCATAAGACCCTATTGGATTTGATGGAGTCATTGGCATCAGGTCAATATCTGTTGAAAAAAATCGTGTGTGTGTATATATATATTGTACATACATACATGTATATCTTCACAATAGGCACTAATAGGACCTATTGTGACAATTCTCATAGACATCTCTTTGGAATTTTAAAAAAATATGCAAAACAAAGTTAATAGAGCACTTAAGATCAGACTAGCCAACGTGCTAGAGAATGTCCTGTAGGGAACCCCCATGCATTGGCAGGCGGATGGTTAGGGCAAGTGGCAGAATGAGTATTAGCTTTAACTATTAGACTCTTGGCTTTATTGGCTTATGTCACAAAATTTAAAAATGGGGGACCCAGTCCCCATCTAGTGTAAATATGTGTAGTTCCACTGAGAATCTGGATAGAGGGAAGAGGGGTTGTGAGCTAATTATTTTTTTTAAGTGCTTACATCATTATAAAAGCATTTTAATTCTAAAACTTTTTATCCCAATTTGTAAATGGACATTTTCTCTTAGAAATACCCTGCAAATGTGTCAACAGAGAAATATGCACTATTGTATTTCATTTATTACAACTTACAGGCAATGTAGTTGGGATGTAGTTTCATCTAGAAAGAAAGGAATCCAAAAAAGCTGTGAAACAGCTCCCTGTATTCCTTTGGGAAATGGCACAGAGCTTTCTCCTTCATTTAAAAGAAAACAACCCCCCCCCCACCCCCCCAGGCTTGACTGTCACTTCTGTGATTCATCAGCTGCTGTCTCCTAGCCAGGTCTGATTTTCTGATTGGCCGGAAGGACTTTTCAAGGTGTGTCTTCTGACAAGACGCTGTTGCAGTTTTAAGGATATTGATGGAATGACAACCACCTTGAATGGTAAGAACTATTATATATATTCTCTAATCAATACAGCTTTATATTTATGGAATTGATGTTAATGTTTTAATAAAGAAATTGTTAGGCATACCAAGAGTTTTCCCCAGAGCTATTGTTTATCTATGTGCAGATTTTACAGATCAGAGAAATTTAAAATCTTGATTAGATTGCTTAGCAAGGGCAATTATTCTGCAGCATGTCAGCATGGCTTTTAAAGTTCCGAGTCCAGCAAAATCTAAACATGTAATATGACAAGGTGCTGTAAAAATCTGCAAGGAACTAGATAACGTTCAGTGTTATCTACTTCCTTATAATACTTTTTTATAGCCATAGTGAGATTTTTACTTTGTCTTTCTCTTTCATAAAACTTGCATGTACCGTACACTTTGGAAGTCCACAAATGCAGCAAGACATTTTCTAATGTGTTTTATGAAGGGTAGTTCTTTGCAGTCTTCTGAATTTTCTGACAAATTAGGGCAGCAATCTGAGTCACTAGGAAAAGAGTGAGGCATCTGAAGAAGTGAGGCTTTTTACCCACGAAAGCTTATGCCCAAATGCATCTGTTAGTCTTTAAGGTGCCACCGGACTCCTTGTTGTTTTTGTGCATACAGACTAACACGGCTACCCCCTGACAGGAAAAGAGAAAAATGCATTTTATTTTAAGAAGTCTTTTCAGTTGCCTTTGAAGAAATTAGAGAGAAGACGATAGAAAAATGTTCGTTCTTTATGTGTTTGGTTCTATTTAAACTTTACTATCAAAGGACGAGGATGAAATTATCAGTTTCAGATAGATAGATAGAAACAGACACATTCACGTTCATGTAAATGTCTGATCCGATAATGTTGGAGTACAGTAAAAAGGTTTTGAAAAGGAGCAGCTGTAATGTCCAGTCAGTATAATGTCTACTTTTCCCACTTTGACAGTAGCATAGCTTTAGAGTAAATTTCACATGACTGTACTTGTTTCTGCGCTCCAAAAATTTTGTTGTGCTCATAGGCATCATTTTCTATGCAAGGTATTAATATGATGACGTACTGAAAAGTTGCATTAAAACAAAACCCAAACAATCTGCAAATCTGAGTTGTTTTAGCAAATCTGTATCAGTAAAAGGAAACACAAACTTGTTATATTAAAATATGAAAACTTCAAAATCTTCTTCTTTAAAAGCAAAGAGAATTATTCAAACATGAACTCTGCCCCTGACTTGATTATGATAGCAAGAGCTATCAGCTCATGTGTGTTTGGTTCCAATGTTTTTACCTGCCCGTCCAATTGGAGGCATCATTATGTGCTTTAGAATCCTATTCTTCCTTTCCATGTCCATAGCTTTGCTCTGGCACTGATCTTACCACTGAGAGAGTGGAGTCTTCCCTGTAGTGTAATGATGTTCATCTGGTGACTCTAGGGGGTGCTGGAGTGCAAATGTATAATAACCCCCAGGGAAATAGTATAATGTAGTTCCTCTCAACCTTCACTTGCCTTCAAGTGCATGACCTGAGGTTATTCTGACTTGTTGAGTGCCCATCACTATAGTATCAAACCAGCCCTGACTCTAGAAAGAGAGCAATACATTCTTACATGATCCACTGGGCTGCTACCACCCATGAATGACTTTAAATGTGAGATTAAACCTTTACAGTTAGCTACAATAGCAGCCTGCATCAAGTTTTTGCTTCTCTTTTGTGTGATGAGGCACAGCCTTTAGTTTTATAAGGGTTGGTGGCTGTGGTTACTGGTTCTGTGTACCAGGATGTCATCTAATTTATTTGTATTTAGGCTGGAAAGAGCATAATTGGGGAAGAAGTTACTAACAATATTCAGTTTGAAATGCATTTACCACTTTATGGCAAGACCCTGTAATGTGATTTTTCTTGCTCTCTGACTTTTTTTTGTTCATCTGAAAGACTTTAGGATCCTCCCATGTCTTTCTGGACAAGGGGAACTGAGACAGACTTGTGACGTTGTGCAGTCTATATGGTTTTATAAAAACATGATAATAAGTGAATATAATGTAACTGGAATATGCTTAATGCAAAAGGTCTCTTGTAAGGTATCATTACAAAGCTTATAATCTACTGAGTGTGATCATCCTATTTGTATAAATGTGCCACTCTTGTATCTGAAATTAGAAATATGAAATATAACTCTGAGGGCCTATTGTAATTATGTAAAGTGTGGGCCATTAATAGTGGTTTGGAATCTTGATGACTCCCATTAACTAGGACCATTGTCTGCAGATGGCTGTGTTTACCTGTGAGTCTTCCTGTATGTCTTCCTGTATATGTGTGTGCTGGCAAGTGGGTAATGAAGTCTTGCAGTGACATGTGATCATGTCACCTGAACTGGAATCCATCTTTAACCTGGTGCTTTTCCAGTGAGGGGGTGTGGAAACCCAGAGGGACAAAGGATTCCCGCCTTATGCAAAAGATATATAAAGGGGTGGAAGAGAACAGAGGGAGAGAGGAGTCACCATGAAGAATCCCCTAGCTATCACCTGAGCTGGCAGGGAAAACAGGAGTGTCTGGCTCAACAAGACAGGGTGCTGGAGCCACTGAGCTGGCAGGGAAAACAGGAATAAGGGGGTTACTGTGATCCAACCCGTCACAAGACTATCTTTGGAACTCATCAGACCCATTCAGTAGCTGATAAAGCATGTTAACCCATCACTTCCAATTCAGGAGCTTAGTGGTTTGCCTCATCAAATGATTTGGAACAGAAATTGTTCTTGGGTTTCTTGCATAGCAAGGCTGAATGCTAGTATCAGGCTGACCTGCCCGGGTGGCTTTAGAGAGACAAGGTGGGTGAGGTAATATCTCTTATTGGACCAACTTCTGTTGGTGAGAGAGATGGTCAATTGACATCTGTGAAAGATTGTGACTGCAGTGCATTTATAACTTTAACCCCATATGATTAAAGAAATATTGTACAAGATTTAGAAAAAGTTGGTACTTGTTCTTAGGTCTGTTGGGGCAGCTTTGTGCTGGTCTCCGGTTGATGTATTCTCAGGAGCTAGTTTTTGTGTCAGTCTTCTGTGCTGGAAAATCCTCCAATGGTTTACAGTCATCACAGTGGCTCCAGAACAACCTCCTCCTGACCCCAGCATGGTGGGGGGGACATGTTTGGGGGGGGAAAAGAGGGTATGCCTGTACTCTAGACTTCCTCTGCTGCCAAAACAATTTTTGGGAGCCATTGGCAGCGCGGTATGGATCAGCTCTATGGCCTAATTTATGCTAGGGACTGTTCTAATACAAAATCAGCCCCAGGATCAGTGTGCTGCATTCACGCAAGGGTGTGTTTGTGCTCCTCTTCTCATTTGTGCTCACTCATGGGTGGTGGGTGAACCCTCGCTTTGGGGAGGCTAGCCCGTTGGTCCTGCCCCTTCTGCCCAAGGCCCCGCATGCTGGAGTCCCCAAAGCCCCCCCTTAAAGGAAAAGCCCTGAGGGGGGGCCCCCTTGACTGGAGGAGTCCCGGCCTGCATGCCCTAGCTGCCCCCCCCCCACTGCTCCCAAGCACCAGACCGAGCCGCCACTCACACACCCCCCGCCCCCCGAGCGCCAGGCCAGCCCCAGCACTGCCAGCTCCTCCTGCCCCTGAAGGCTCCTCCCCCCCCCCGAGTCGCTGACCCCCCCCAGTTGTCCAGCAGTGGGTCAGGGGCAGCGCCAGGGAAGGCACTCCTGCGTGGGTACAGCTGAAAAACTCTCCTGTTAAAAGTGTTGGCTGAAGTTTTATTTTAAGCAACCTTTAATCTTGTGTCCATAACTTTTTTGCTAACCGTCTACTGCAGGCATTTAGACTTCTAACTACCTGATTTGTTGGTGGCTAGACATCTAAATGTAGTCATTGCTGTCTGCAACTAATCACACGTTCAAATTTCCGTTGATTGTGTGCACAGAATTGTAAGCATATGCCAGGCTGAGAACCCTTTAGATATTTGGCCTTTTGTGTCCTAGAAAAGGGTTTTTTTGCTGTTGTTTTTTTTAATTGAAGGAAAATATACTTGAGTCTTGGAGCCTTTTCTGTCTTTCATTTCAAAAAAAGAAAAGGCATATTGCTCTATTTGCTGCAGTGGCGTCATCAGATTAGTGCTGATCTCTTCACTAATGTCATTTGATTCGCATCAAGGAAAACCAATCTAGCAGAGCTATATTTTCTGACTGAAGTGTATTTAGCAATTCAGTAAACATGACTGTTTAATCTTTTAATTATTTTAGAGGAGTTAGCTGAAACTCTTAGAGATGGGTCTGAACTAGAACATTGGATATGAAACCTGTTAAACTCTAGGGAAGTTCTGGTCTGGATGAAAACTTCATGTCTTGAATACATTTCTAGAAACTATGGGACAAATTCTGCTCTCAATTACACCTGTACAATTCTATTGAATTCAATGGGTGTGAGAGCAGAATTTGGCCCTACAAGTAACTGCTCCTTCAATAAATTTAAACCTTTCTTTTGGCTAGTTATGAAATCAAATGAATATTTTTCCTTGTCTTTGGGAACACTTACAGGACACATGAGGTCATACACACCTCATGAGATCATCCCAGAGGAACTAACAACACTTCACTATACAATCTGCAGGTCAGCTGAACACTGCAATGTTATAACCGTGACCTTCAACCAGACTGTCTAGATCAGGGGTAGGCAACCTTTCAGAAGTGGTGTGCCGAGTCTTCATTTATTCACTTTAATTTAAGGTTTCGTGTGCCGGTAATACATTTTAACGTTTTTTAGAAGGTTTCTCTCTATAAGTCTATATTATATAACTAAATTATTGTTGTATGTAAAGTAAACAAGGTTTTCAAAATGTTTAAGAAGCTTCATTTAAAATTAAATTAAAATGCTGATCTTACGCCGCCAGCCTGCTCAGCCCGCTTCCAGCCTGGGGTTCTGTTCACCTAGGCCGGCAGCGGGCTGAGCGGGGCCTGCGGCCGGGACGCCGACTGGCAAGGGGCCGGCAGCCAGGACCCCAGACCTGGGGGGTGGGTTCAGGGGTCAGGGCAGAGGACTGGGTGTGTGTGGGGGGTGCAGGGCAGAAGGCTGGGTGTGGGGGGGAGTTCAGGGGTCAGGGCAGAGGGCTGGGTGTGTGTAGGGGTGCAGGGCAGAAGGCTGGGTGTGGGGGGGGAATTCAGGGGTCAGAGCAGAGGGCTGGGTGTGTGTGTGGAGGTGCAGGGCAGAAGGCTGGGTGTGTGTGGGGGTTCAGGGCAGAGGGCAGTGTGGGGGGGTTCAGGGGTCAGGGTAGAGGGCTGGGGGGTGCAGGGCAGAAGGCTGGGTGTGGGGGGGTTCAGGGGTCAGGGCAGAGGGCTGGGAGTGAGGGGGGGTGCAGGGCAGAAGACTGGGTGTGGGGGGGAGTTCAGGGGTCAGGGAAGAGGGCTGGGGTGTGTGTGGAGGTGCAGGGCAGAAGGCTGGGGTGCTTGGCTCATGGCAGGGGGCTGGAAGGGATATGCCCTGTTCCACCCCCTTCCCCAAGGTCTCGTCCCTACCGCTTCTCTGCCTCCTCTACGGAACAGCGAGCACGCTGCCACTCCTGCCACTCCCCCTTGCAAGGGCCATCAGCTGATCAGCGCAGGGGAGGAGAGGAGGAGGGGCAGGAAAGCACCACGCTGGGGGAAGAAGCGGGGGAGGGGGGAGCTTGGCTGCCGCAGGACCAAGCTTCTGCCTCCTGCCCCCGCAGGGGAGAGCGGTGGGCGGGGGGGCTGAGTGGGGCTGGGGGCCGGGACTGCAGCAGGCAGCAGCGTGCCACTCAAAATCGGCTTGTGTGCCGTGTTTGGCACGCGTGCTGTAGGTTGCCGACCCCTGGTCTAGATTCAAGAGACAATTTCAGTTTCCAAGACTGCTCAGTCCTCCTGGGCATTTTCTCTGGAATAATGTATGGATCTTTTGTGGTGTATTGTTCACTGGGCAATCAACAGAGATTATCTGATTCACTTATCTTAGTATTTCTCTTGGGATTTGAACTATAGTGCCAGAAAGGAAAGTCCAGTACTCTTTCCCCTTTCAAATCCCCATATCATTATGTTTGCTACAGCAGTTCTCTGCTACATGCATTTTGTCAACAATAGAACCTAGAGGCAGTTTTGAGGAGTCTGTATAAGTTGAGTGATTTTTGAATAATAGTTTAACACTTATAAAGTAAATATCTTTGTGCCCCTCTTTTGGTAATTAGTATATTGCATCTCATAATGAGAAAATTGTTATTGGTATCTGATGGATTGGCGAGCCCTCGATTCGAGGATAATCTCTACCATGGATTTACATATGGGTCCTGAGATGACTCAGGAGTCTGATCCTGGAACCGCAAATCCATCCGCGGTAGGTACAGGCATTTTGTGGCAGGCCAGCAGCCTGCTGGGAGAAAGTTCTTTCTTTTTCCTTCCTCCTCTCTCTCTCTTCAGCTTTGAGAGCAAGGCGCTTCTCCTCGAAGCGGGCCACTGCCTGATGGAGGATATGGCACCATTGGGGTAGGTGGGTGGGGGCAGACAGCAAACACAGACAAGCTGCCTGGCTGAAGGGGGATAGGCTGCCATCCCAGAGGTGGGTTTGGCAGCAGGGGATAGGTTTACCTGGGCTACTTCCTACCCCTATCTGTTTGTAGGGCTCTGTTGCTCACAGGTCCTCTGCCTCCTCAGGGTATTCGGCCAACTGCAGTCCCAGCTATTGCTCTCTCTCGCTCTCTGGGTCTTCCTCCAGAGGTAGTGGTTGGCACTGGTTGGTCCCTGGTGTAGGGGCTAGCAGCAAGGCAGAGGCATCTGGCTCCTTCCCTGGCTCTGGCTCAACTGCGCTGTAGGTTCTGCCTCTGATACTTCCTGTTCTGCTCCTCCGCTTCCGGTGTGAGGGCTGGGCCTGGCCTGGCTCCACCCATCAGAGGGTAGGGAGTGGTTCCTCCCCCTCAGTCTTGGAGGGAGGCTACTCTGCCTCATTATATAGATAGATACACACACACACACCTCCCACCCTCAGTCCAGCTCCCATTCCTTGGCTCTGGCTGACTTATCTTCCCCCACGTGTGTTAGAAAGTCCGCATTCGCATTGTCATTACCTGCTTGGTGTTGGAGAGTGAACGCGTATGGCTGGAGGGTGAGGTACCAGGGTATCAATCTGGCATTTGGTTTCTTTCATTGTGTTTAGCCAATTCAGGGGAGCATGGTTGGTCATGAGCACAAAGGAGTTGCCCAGGAGATATTACCAGAAAGTGTCCACCGCCCACTTAACTGCAAGCGCCTCCTTTTTGATAGCTGAATAATTCCACTCACAGGGGAACAGTTTCTGGCTGAAATACAGGATGGGGGGGCTCCTCCCCGTTGATCTCTTGGGAGAGGACAGCCCCAAGTCCCACCTTCGAGGTATCCGTCTGGACGATGAATCCATGGGTGAAGTTGGGGCTGTACAGCACTGGCTCCTCACACAGGCAAGTCTTGAGGATCTGGAACCTCCTCACAGTCAGCAGTCCAGTGTATGCACTGTAGGCTGTCTTTGGTTAGGAACTCGGTTAGGGGGGCTGCAGTGGAGGCAAACTGGGAAATGAATCCACAGTAGTAACCACCTACCCTCAGGAACTGGTGCACTTGTCACTTTGTGGTGGGTGGTGCACAGGCTTGAAGGACACGGACCTTTCCTATGGGGGTGTACCTGTCCTCAGCCCAGAGTGTACCCCAGGTAGGTTGTCTCTGGCCGTCCAATCCAACACTTCTTTGGATTGGCAGTTAGGCCCATGGTCCAGAGGGCCAGTAGCATGGCTTCCACCTGGTTGAGATGGTCCTCCCAGCTGTATATCACCATATCATCTATGTATGCTGCAGTGTAGGAACCGTGAGGCTGCAGGAGGTGATCCATCAGCCTCTGGGAGATCACAGGGACCCCATGGCACAGGGACCTAAGGGCATCCGGGTAAACTGGTAGAGCCCGGTTGGCATGGCAAACACGGTCTTCTCTCTTGAGCTTGTGTCGAGAGGGCCTCCCCCATTATAGGTTCACTCCTGAGCCCCTTGTGCAGCCCACAAGTTCTCCTTCACCATGGTCCTGGCATGGGCCAGGTGCTTCTGGAGTTGGAAAACATGCTGGCCCAGAGACTCTTGCAGTAACGGCAAGTGCTCCCAGGTCTTGCACATCAGGTCTCACAACCCTGGGGCCAGCGCCCAAAGAGTAGCTCAAATGGGCAGAACTTCATGAAGGACTGGGGAACCTCCCAGATGGCCAAGACCAGGGGCAGAATCAGCAAGTCCCGCCAGCACAGCTCTCCTAGGGCGAACTTCTGCAGCATTTCCTTCAAGGTCCAATTGAAACATTCAACCAGTCCAGCGGTCTGGGGATGGTAAACAGACATGCATAGCTATTTGACTCCCTGGAGCCAACACAGTTGCCAAAATAGCAGGGAGGTGAAATTGGTGCCCTGGTTGGCGAGAATCTCCTGGGGCAAGCCTACCCAGGCAAAAACTTTCAGGAGCTAGGCCGTGATGCTCTGCAGTGGAATTGCTTCTGGGAACCAGGTGGCATAGTCCAGGATGTAGCGGAACCCGGCGGCACTCTTCAGAAGGGGTCCCATGAGGTCCATGACAACCTGCTCAAAGGGAACCTCAATCACCAGCAAAGGAACTAGGGTAGTCTTCAGTACCTCCCGCAGGGCCACCAGCTTGCATTTGGGGTATGAGTTACAATAGTTTCTGATGTCCTGATGCACACTGGGCCAAAAAAACCAATCAAGGACTCAGGCCAGAGTCTCCACATGCCCCAGGTGGCCTGCAGTGGGGATGTCATAGGCCAGTTTCAAGACAGCACACCAGAGCACCACCAGCTGGGTCTGGGTTTCTTGGGTTCAGCAGTCCCGGTCAACAGGGTCATCCATTAGCTCAAACTGGGGTCAATGGTTTGCTTGTTGGGGATCAGATATCTTTCTGACCGCAGCCAACTGCTCATATGCCCGGCTGAATGTGGAGTTCTCTCTCTGGTCCTGGCTAAAGTTGACGCCTAGGCTGGGGCCCTCCTAGTCAGTCAGCAGTGGGGTCACGGCCTCTCCACCCAGCTCTACAAGGTCATAGTCCTCCTCCGGCTCACGCTCCACCTCGAGGGCGTTTCCTTCTAAGGCCATTGGCCAAAAAGGGGGGAAAGGTAGGTTTGCAGTGTGTAGGACTTTGGGGAAGTCCAGCCAGTCTTTTCCCAGGATCACAGGGTATGCAAGACTATGTGCTAATAGTTGGGTCACCCAGCTCATGGTTAGCGGGACCCGGACACAGGGGTACGGCTTCACGTCGCCATGGATGCACTGTAGGCGGATCACCCTGAGGCCAGGGTCCACCGGAGGAGCCAGCTGCTGACGTACGAGCATCTGCCCACTGCCAGAGTCGACAAGGGTGAGGGCCGATTGTCTGTCGACTGCTACAGGGATCGTAACCTTTGCAGTGGGCCGCTTGCAGGTGCGGAACTTCCCTGTGCAGACCTGGCCAAAGGTACAATCCATCAGGGGCCACTCCTGCCACAGGTGCCCAAAATGGCCACAGGAGAAACAGGATCCTGGCTCTGGACGTTCGAGCTGCATGTACTGGTTCGGCAGGTGTGCAGGGGGACTTGGGTTCTGAGGCCTCCCTTCTACGGGGGCTGCCTTGAGTGCCTCTTGGTACCTCAGGGTTGTTAATCGGAGTTCGGTGCCACCTCATCTGCCTGAGATGGGCCTGGCATCGAGCTGTGGGCTGGAGCATTTCTCCCGGTTTCTCAGGGTTAACCCCAACATTGCAGCTCTGGTCCCTGGTCTGACCGGGGGCCTCGGTGGCCAGGAAGTCCTCCATGAGGGCGACTGCTACACTTAAAGTAGCGAGATGGTGTGGGAGTATCCAGACTCTCCTCCGGGGCGGGAGGTTGTGGGTGAATTGTTCCAGGGCGAGGTCTTTGACCACCTCAGTGGCAGAGTGCCGGTTGGGCTGGAGCCACTGGCAGCAGGTGTCCTTCAGCTCTTGGGCAACAATCCAGGGTCGGGCGCCTGGTGGGTGCCCCTTCCTCTGGAACTGCCGTCAGAACATTTTTAGGGTGATGTCCAGTGTGTTGAGCACTGCGGCCTATACTCATCCATAATCCCGGGCCTCGTCACCCGGGAGCCAACGGTATGTCATTTGGGCAGTTGCCATCAAATATGGGGCCAGAATGGTGGCCCACAGCTCAGGCAACCTGCTTGAACATCATGAGGAAAGCCTCAGGGTCATCTCTGGGCCCCATCTTTGCTAGCTGTATGGGCACGGTAAGCACAGGCTGGGACTGGGCAGCCAGCTATTGGAGGCACTTGGGTGTGGATTTTTCACACGTCTGAGTGATGTTATTATACTGATATGGGTCTGTAGTGTAGACTTGGCATCACATTTTGCATGTGCCCTGTGCCTTGAATGGTAGCTTTCTGTTGCTTCCAGCTACCACTACACAAAGGGGATTAACTGCTCCTTCCACTGAGCTTAAAAGGAGGGTGTTTAGCACACCCAGCAGCTTTAACTAAGGGCTAGTCTACACCAGCAACGCTAAACCGCTGCCGTGGCTGCGCTTTAATGTGCCTTTTGTGGTCGTGGTGCAGCGGTGGGATAGAGCTCTCCCAGCGCTCTAAAAAAACCACCTCCACGAGGGGCGTAGCTTCCAGCGCTGGTGCACTGTCTACACTGGCGCTTTACAGTGCTGAAACTTGCTGCGCTCAAGGGGGTGTTTTTTCACACTCCTGAGCAAGAAAGTTGCAGCGCTATTAATTGCCAGTGTAGACAAGCCCTTAGTCTATGTCTATACTGCACACCTTACAGTGGCATGGCTGTGCCACTGCAGCCGCACTGTTGTAAGGTGCACGGTGTAGCCGCTCTTTGTCACCAGGAAAGAGCTCTCCCAGTGACAAAATAAAACCACCGTGAATGAGGGACAGTAGCTTCGTCGACAGGAGAGCAGCTTCCACCTCTGAAGTGCTGTCCACACTGGTGCTTTTCATCATTAAAACTTTTGTCATTCAGGGGTGTGTTTTTTGTTTGTTTTTCACATCCCTGAGCGACAAAAGTTTTAATGAGGAAAGTGCAATAGATTGTGATTGTCTATAGATCAAAGACCCCACTGATGAC
The DNA here is from genome assembly GCA_003942145.1 of Platysternon megacephalum. Classification (NCBI taxonomy): domain Eukaryota; kingdom Metazoa; phylum Chordata; order Testudines; family Platysternidae; genus Platysternon; species Platysternon megacephalum. The sequence goes on along the minus strand of QXTE01000110.1, from coordinate 4,300,987 downwards.
AGTCATTGACACCTTCCAACCAAACAAATGTTAGTCCCTGCCCAAAAGAGCTATCTCTTGTTATGTTTTGTACAGCTCCTAGCGTAATGGGATCCTGGTCTATGACTGGGGTTCCTAGGCACTATGATGTTACAAATAATGTAATTATAATAATAATTAATAATAGTAAAAAATGAAACCTCAATGGCCTCAGTCCCATTCCAAATGAATAAGGCTCTGAATCACAGAAAACACTATCACAATTATCAGGGGGTAGCCGTGTTAGTCTGTATTCACAAAAACAACAAGGAGTCCGGTGGCACCTTAAAGACTAACGGATTTATTTGGGCATAAGCTTTTGTGGGTAAAAAACCCACTTCTTCAGATGCATGGAGTGAAAATTACAGATGCAGGCATTGTTATACTGACACATGAAGAGAAGGGAGTTACCTCCCAAGTGGAGAACCAGTGTTGACAGGGCCAATACAATCAGGGTGGATGTAGTTCACTCCCAATAATTGATGAGGAGGTGTCAATTTCAGGAGAGGAAAAGTTGCTTCTGTAATGAGCCACAATTGGCAGCAGTCCTGAAAATCTTTGTAAAGAGGCCCTGAACTGAATGAGCATGGAGACTGAACCACCCCCTCAATGCTAGAGGTGATCCTTTAAGATCAGAGTTGAGAAACATTGTCATTATGATATGGGGAAAGGTGCACTGCTGCTAAATAAAGAACGTCCATCAAGTGTTGTCAGTCCACAGCCTCTGTGAGTGTCCTGGTATGCTACTAGTACAAGGTATTGGCTTCCTGCCCATAGGCTCAAATCTCAGGCATTTTCTGGCATATGATGGAGTAATTAAGTGTTTGTGATACTACTTTGTGGATACATTTGGAAAATAGAAATGTATGTATAAAATCAAACAGGCATCACTGAATTCTGGTACAGGAGTTTGAATAGATGTTAAGGCATCCACTTATAATTAATTATCGCTTTAATTTTAATTTGCAAGTGAGGTTACTGATTCAGCATGTATTTAAATGCTGAGTGGCAGTTTGTAGGATCTTATCATTATAGACCATTGTTCAGATGAACACATGCAAGTTGAGTTATCCTTCATGCTAATGTTTCTTTGCAGTTTGTGAATAGGTTTTGGTATTCATCAGATTAAGCTGAAAATTCCAGTTTGCAGGGACAGTTTAGAGGCTAGTCTGCTCACAATAGCTATGTAAATGATTTCTTTTCAGAGGCTATAGAGTTTTCACTCCATAGATGAGCCCTTCCAAACATTGTCAGAATGTTGGCTACTGAAACCTGATATGGCAGTTTGGAACAATGATGTGAACAAACGAACTGTGAAGTAAATTAAATTAGGATTAGAATATGCGAATGAAGGTATGGATGGGCTGGCTCAGTAAATTATTTGATATTCTATATTCCTACTAGTAAACTGGCTAGGGTACTAGGTCAGTCTGATCTGAGCTATTGTAACAAAAACCACTTGTCTCAGTTCAGACTGAAGAGCATATGTAATGTCTGTGACAGCATGAGCCCTTGGAGATGCAACTGGTTAAACAGTGTAGTCTATTCAGATAAATGCAGGGGATTCATTCACATGGAAATCACTCCTGGAACAGAGATGATATGAAATATGAGTGGAAAGAGGAAACAAAAGTCTAGATTCTCTACCGGAGTAAACTGGCATAGCTCTATTGAATACAATGGATCTATACCATTTTACACCAGCAGAGGATTTAGTCACAAGGTTTTCATGATGTGATTCTGAGAATGTACGGTCCTACACTGAAAGATGACACTGCTGAAGGAAGGAAGCTGACTCAGTATTTGTTTACCACCAGTTTCTCATTTATACCAAGGCCACTTTACACTGGTCTGACAGTGTAAAGGGACCTTAAAGTGAGTGTAAATAAATGTAATTTACATCCACTTTAAGGCCTCTTCATTCTGCCTGAGTGGTTTTGCCAGCATAGCTATGTCAGTTAGGAATGTGTAAAAATCACACCTTTAATCAACATAATTATGCCAGCAAAAGTCCCACTGTGGATTCAGTTATACTGTCCCTAAATCCTTTTGTTGGTATAGCTTATTTTGCTTGAGGAACTGGTGTAAACTATACCAGCAAAGGAACTATTTTTCTGGTATAACTGTGTCTCCACTAGGAGAGTTTGCAAGCATAGCTTATACCAGCAAACCCTTTTTAGTGTAGTCAAGACTTTTAGTGTAAATGAGAAACAGGCCCACTGAATTTTAAACAACTATGTAACTTGCTAATGGAAAAAATGTAATTGCTTCCAGTGACCATACTATATATTTATGCAGACTGCTTGTGTCTGACTGATTTGTGGTATTGTTAAAGTAATTTAATACTAAGATTTGAAAGGAAATTTACAGCATGTTATAGGCTGCAAACAAGTTGAACTAACAGAAACTGATATGTGTTTAATGTCATTTGGGATTAAGCCCAACATTTAATATGTTTTGCCATTTCCAATGATGATGATATGAGTGTCATGATATTTAATGTTTTACCTAAAGTACTAGCATCATGGGATTACATGAAAATTTCAGGGTTTTTTTTTAAAGCAAATTGTTAGCTCTCATGGATAAAGAGAGAAGCTTGAAAATGTAACACAGATGTGAACCCTAATGGATCAACAGAAGGCAAAAAAAGGGAATCCCAATCTAAAAAAAAAACATTTAAGCCAATCTCATCATTTTTCCAGGTTGTCAGTACTTGTGTTGGTTTTAAAAGAATAATTGTTTTAGAAATGTTTTATGAATGTTTTTTAAATTCAATGAAAATAGTTTGGATTTGAACATTTTCCTGCAGTTTCTAATCCAAGCAGAAAGTGAAACTGGCTAGTCTATTGTCTCAAGCTGATGAGAATGTTTTCAACAAAATATTTTTCCTCAAAAATGCTGTTTTATGGAAATGTATCCACTTCAATTAAGTTTTTGATGGTAAGGTTCCTGAGGTGCAAGGTGGGCTCTCCAATGAGAGCGAGACTAATCAAAAACCTGACCTTTTCAATCTGAAAATGGACATTTCAACACAGTTCTGTTGTGTGAAACTGTTTGAAAGGTTTTGTTTTCGTTCCAATGCAGAATGAAAACAAACTTTGAAACCTCAAAAGGTGTTGAGAAACAATTGTGCTCTGGCCAGCTCTACTATTTTCCTTGTGTTAGACCATGTCTGCATTACAAACTTTGGTCAACACAAGTTATGTCAGCATACACTCACTATAGTGGCTTTATCTCTTGTGCATATGCATACTTGGCTCCTTGCATTGGCACTCCTTGCACTCACCAGGACTGCTTGTGTCAATGCACAGAGCTGTGCATTATGAGTAGGTATCCCAATGTGTAACCCGCCACTGTCTTTTGGGAAGCTTTGGCAATGCATGGTGGGACAAAAATGAGTAGCACAGGAATGAGTGGGAGCAAGGAGTCAACTTCCCAGTGTGCAACTATCTCTATCCCATGTCATCTATATCCTATGATTTTCATGCCTTTTAAAAAAAATCTCATGAACACGTGTGGCCCTCCTCACTGTCCATCATCTCTGACAGGAGCATAGAGACTATGACACAGCCCGAGCACCCGCACCCCCGCTGCGGGGGGGGCGGCTGCTGTGCTCAAAGGCTGCCGGGCCACGGAGGCAGGAGCTGTGGGGGGCAGCAGCAGGGCAGGGAGGCCCAGGGCAGAGCAGGGGTTTAGCGGGGGGCCTGGCACCGGCTGCAGGATTCGGCCCCACCCCCACCCCCCGCCCTCACCAGTGGCAGCAGGAAGGAGAGTGACCTGGCCCCAGCCCGCTCCTCTCCCCCAGCCCTGCCGCTGGTGAGTGTGGGGGCGGCCCGACCCCTTCTGCCAGCTCCAGTACCCCCACTAATCCCATGGGCCGCGTTGTTCAGGGGAGGGGATTTGGGGGAAGGTGTCGAATGGGGGCAGGGCGGGGGCGGAGCAGGGGGGCTGGCCGGGGGATGGGGCTGGCCACTGGAGCCAACGCCACATACGCAGCATGCAGCTGCCTAGGACACCATGAAATTTGGTGCCCCAAATTACGTGGTGCCCTCTGCAGCTGCGTATTCTGCATATGCCTAAGGACGGCCCTGGCGAGAACTAATTTAAAGTTGTTGTTGGAATTCATGGACCAACTGTAGATGGTGGAACGTCGCTTATGGGCCCAAGAAATGAGCACTGACTGGGGGGATCACATCAAAATGCAGCCATGGGATGACCAGCAGTGGCTGCAGAACTTTCAGATGCACAAGGCCACAATCCTGGATTTGTGTACCAAGCTAGCCTGAGCCCTCCAGCACAGGAACACCAAAATGAGAGCTGCACTGATGGTGGAAAAACAAATGGTGAAAACTTGCAACATCAGATTGCTACCGGTCAGTGGGAAATCATTTTGGAGTGGTGAAAATGCAGTGCGGAGGCCATTACTATGCAAGTGTGCAGGGCATTAATCTTTTTCTGCTATGTAAGACTGATTCTCTGCAATCTGCAGGACATAGTGGATGGATTTGCAGCAATGGGGTTCCCAAACTGTGGTGGAGCAATAGATGGCATTCAAATCCCTATTTTGGCACCAGAACACCTTGCCACAGAGTACATGAAAGAAAGGGCTACTTTTCTATGGTTATGCAAGCATTGGTGGATCACTGGGGATGCTTCACCAACATCCATGTTAGCTGGTTAGGGAAGGTGCAAGATTCTTCAATCTTTAAGAACCCAGGACTATTCAGAAAGCTACAAGCAGATTACCATTGGCAATGTTGAAATGCCAGTAGTGATCCTGGGGGATCCGGCCTACCCATTGCTCCCCTGGCTCATGAAGCCATACATCAGCTACCTCAACAGCAGCACCACGGAAAGATTCAACTACTGGCTCGGCAGGTGCAGAATGACACTTGAAAGTGCTTTTGGTAGAATGAAGGGATGCTGGTGTTTTTTACTCATAAGATTGGATCTCAGTGAAAAAAAACTTTCCCGGTGGTTATGGTTGCCTGTTGTGTCCTGCATAATATCTGTGAGGCAAAGGGAGAAACATTTCAGATGGTGGAGGGCTGTCTGCTGAGTTATAACTGCCAGACATAAGGGCTACTAGAAGAGTTTTTAACCCTGAGCTATAAAGCTAAGGGTAGCTTTGAAAGAGCTCTTTAACAGTGAGGCACATTAATGCATGGTAGTGTACGGTGCATTACCTGGCCCTCCCTATACTGGGCCCTGTTAGGAAATTGGGTGGTGTTCGGTGTACATTTCTGAATATAGCAACAGAGAGTCCTGTGGCACCTTTAAGACTAACAGATGTATTGGAGCATAAGCTTTCGGGGGTGAATACCCACTTCGTCAGACGTCAGACGAAGTGGGGATTCACNGCCTAGGACACCATGAAATTTGGTGCCCCAAATTACGTGGTGCCCTCTGCAGCTGCGTATTCTGCATATGCCTAAGGACGGCCCTGGCGAGAACTAATTTAAAGTTGTTGTTGGAATTCATGGACCAACTGTAGATGGTGGAACGTCGCTTATGGGCCCAAGAAATGAGCACTGACTGGGGGGATCACATCAAAATGCAGCCATGGGATGACCAGCAGTGGCTGCAGAACTTTCAGATGCACAAGGCCACAATCCTGGATTTGTGTACCAAGCTAGCCTGAGCCCTCCAGCACAGGAACACCAAAATGAGAGCTGCACTGATGGTGGAAAAACAAATGGTGAAAACTTGCAACATCAGATTGCTACCGGTCAGTGGGAAATCATTTTGGAGTGGTGAAAATGCAGTGCGGAGGCCATTACTATGCAAGTGTGCAGGGCATTAATCTTTTTCTGCTATGTAAGACTGATTCTCTGCAATCTGCAGGACATAGTGGATGGATTTGCAGCAATGGGGTTCCCAAACTGTGGTGGAGCAATAGATGGCATTCAAATCCCTATTTTGGCACCAGAACACCTTGCCACAGAGTACATGAAAGAAAGGGCTACTTTTCTATGGTTATGCAAGCATTGGTGGATCACTGGGGATGCTTCACCAACATCCATGTTAGCTGGTTAGGGAAGGTGCAAGATTCTTCAATCTTTAAGAACCCAGGACTATTCAGAAAGCTACAAGCAGATTACCATTGGCAATGTTGAAATGCCAGTAGTGATCCTGGGGGATCCGGCCTACCCATTGCTCCCCTGGCTCATGAAGCCATACATCAGCTACCTCAACAGCAGCACCACGGAAAGATTCAACTACTGGCTCGGCAGGTGCAGAATGACACTTGAAAGTGCTTTTGGTAGAATGAAGGGATGCTGGTGTTTTTTACTCATAAGATTGGATCTCAGTGAAAAAAAACTTTCCCGGTGGTTATGGTTGCCTGTTGTGTCCTGCATAATATCTGTGAGGCAAAGGGAGAAACATTTCAGATGGTGGAGGGCTGTCTGCTGAGTTATAACTGCCAGACATAAGGGCTACTAGAAGAGTTTTTAACCCTGAGCTATAAAGCTAAGGGTAGCTTTGAAAGAGCTCTTTAACAGTGAGGCACATTAATGCATGGTAGTGTACGGTGCATTACCTGGCCCTCCCTATACTGGGCCCTGTTAGGAAATTGGGTGGTGTTCGGTGTACATTTCTGAATATAGCAACAGAGAGTCCTGTGGCACCTTTAAGACTAACAGATGTATTGGAGCATAAGCTTTCGGGGGTGAATACCCACTTCGTCAGACGTCAGACGAAGTGGGGATTCACTCACGAAAGCTTATGCTCCAATACATCTGTTAGTCTTAAAGGTGCCACAGGACTCTCTGTTGCTTTTTACAGATCCAGACTAACACGGCTACCCCTCTGATCTCTGAATATAACACTGTTAATACACTATTTTGCAGTACTTGCTGTACATTTATGATTATTACACTGTTTATCACGGATCCTATGAGTTATCACACTGTACAGTAACATGTAAGTAGGTGCTTTCAGTACTGCTAGGCATTCTGAAGCATTTGTCGTGAACTAATTAAGATGAATTATTTTCCAACTAATAGAATTTTAGTCAGTGACAAATAGTGCAAAGAAAAATCTGTGTAATTTAAAAGCAAATACATTAAAATTTTTATATATTAATGGAACAGAATTTAACAAAGGGAAAGATGATTTATGTCCATTTTACCTATACATACAGCAACCATGGCTCTCACCGGTCATTTTATGTGTAGCTATGGTTGCCCTTAATGTCCCCTGGTATGTTGGGGTAAGGATATGGTCCCTGATACCACATGGAATGTGTGTGTGTGTGTGTGTGTGTGTGTGTGTGTGTGTGTTAGAAAATGGAGTTCTCCATGGACTGCAAAGGAAGACAAGCCAGTGATTGTTGAACCTGTAGCTCCACAAGAGTCTGCAGCATCTGCATCCGATGAAGTGGGTTGTAGCTCACGAAAGCTTATGCTCAAATAAATTTGTTAGTCTCTAAGGTGCCACAAGTACTCCTGTTCTTTTTGCAGCATCTGTGTTTGCTGCTGGAGAAGCCTCATTATGTCCTAGTGCAGCTCCCTCTCTAGTTCCTTCTGGGACTCCCAGGCCTTTCTGCTGTCCACTCTTTCCTTTTCCAGGCTGTCTGCAGTGTTCACTCTCCAGGCTCTTGGCTCACGGCATGATGCAGTTCTGGCTTGCAAGATCTCATTGAACATGTCATCCCTAGTCCCATACTTTCTCCTTCTTATCTGGGTCAGGCATTACACATGTGTGACGGGGAGCCCCTCAAGGCCACAATAGCAGTAGCAACTGCAGATAAAAAACACAGAAGTACCATTGTTAATATAGTCACAATGGAAAGTAAAAGTTAATATTCAGAACTCCCCTAAAGTTTTAAGCAAGAAATGCTTATTGACATTTCTTCTTCAGAGTGCTTACTCATGGCACCACTTAGAGCACCAGCGATAGTGAGTATGGTGTACTAGGGGGTAAGGGAAATGAGGGAATTTCTCAGTTGCATGAAACTGAGTATAGGGCAATGGCACCAAATCCTGGCATCACTTCCCACAGGCAGTGGTGATTTTAGCTGATATCCCACTCCTGAGGGTAACAGGCACAGAAAGCATAGCTGCTGCTGGTGTCCTGAAGCTGCCGGGCCTCTATGCTGCTAGCCTGTGTGCTGCAATGGTGCCTGCCGAAGTTCTTGCTGACTGGTGTAGGAAAGTGTCCTACCATTGAGGAAGAAATAAGGCTGCCATCCCTAAAAACCTTCAGGAGAGGATTGCAGAGTACCTCCATGAAAGTTTCATTGAGATCTCTCAGGAGGATTCAAGGGACATCCCTGTGTACATAAACCAAGTGCTCTGCATAGCCCCCTTTGCCTAACTCTACAGGGGAATGAAAAGCAGATAACGTTACCTCTTTGTTGTACAAGTAGATTAATGGAAAAGTCAGGAGCTGTGTCCTGTTTAATTTTGGGATGCCATCAGTACATCATTGTAATGGGAAATACAATTACTCACTTACCCAAGGTTCCTTCTCTTGCATTGGGCTTGCCCGTGCTTGAGTGCCAGGACTTACTGGACTGCCATGGAGTCTCAAACAGGTCCTGACTTGCGGTGTAGCTGGCCCCTTCCCCCAGTTTCATGTCCCCCAACCTCCTCCTCTTCACCTTCTTGTCCTCACTGCTCAGCCCAAGGGCCAGTGGCTCAGGCTTTTCAAAGGTGTCCACGATGGTGTGCTAAAATGGGGAGACAAACTGAAGTGTAGACACATGCATAACTAGGTTGATACAAGTCTGAAGGAGTTGAATGAAAGGCAAATTGAGAACATTTGGGAGTATGCAGGAAGGTGACACCAAAGTGATCGTGTGCAGTGCTGGGAGGAATAGACTGATTAGAGGAGGATGCCCAAAATTTTGCTGTTTCCAGACCTCTCTTAGATCTGGTCTACACAGGAACACTCAGGAAAGTTAACATGAATTAACTAATGGTGTGACATTAAAGCGTATTAAACTCCTGTGTCGATGCTCTCATTCAGAAGTAAAGTGGATTTAGTTTGCTGTAGCTTAATCTTTAAACTAAATCAAACTAGAGCCTGGTCTATACTTAAAAGTTAGGTCAACATAGCTATGTAACTCAGGGGTGTAAAAAAACTCTCACCCCGAGCACTTTAGCTATGCTGACCTAACCCCCGGTGTAGAAGTGGCTAGGTTGACAGAAGAATTCTTCCATTGACCTAGCAACCACCGCTTGAGGAGGTGGATTACCTACAGCGATGGAAAAACCCCTTCTGTGTAGCACCTGTATCATATACATGGCCTAAGGCCACTTTACTTCCAAATGAGAGCATCCACACAGGGGTTTAATGCCCTTTAACTTCACACCTTTAGGACTGTAGTGTAGTTACTTCCTACATCAATGGATGTAGTATTAAACCACCTCTCCGAGACGGGGTGGTTAGGTCAATGGAAGAATTCTTTCATCAACCTACTCACATCTACATTGGGGGTTAGGTTGACCTAACTACATCACACCGGATGCAAAGCTGTGCATGAACTAGCTAGGTCGATCTAATTTTAAAGTGTAGACCAAGTTAATTCAGTTAATTCATCTTAACGTTCCTGAGTGCCTTGTATAGACTTGCCCTTAGTCTTAATCCTAAAGTGAGGAAAGTCTGGACTCACTCCAGGCAAAAATCCTGTCCTGAACCCACCTCCCAGGGTAATAAAACCTCTCTCCTCCTGCTACTGGGTCCCCTCATGCTCTGCATACAACCTCAGGAAACTGTCCAGTCCTGAAGACAATTAACTCCTTAAAATTGGCCAGGGTTCTAGGAGGTTTAAGAATTCTGAGGTGTTAGAATCAAAGTTAATTTGGTGTTAAAAAGAATTGTAATAAACTAGTATCCCTGTAGGAAGAACTTTTTATTATATAAAGATGGACTATGTAATGATTAGCTGATTAATGATCTTACATATTTGCATCAGTTTGAGAAGAAAACATAGGATCTTATTTTTGGTACACCAGACCATAGTCATGTTAAAATAGATGAGCTAAAAATACTTATTCTCTCTTCACTCTTATGACTTTTATTTACATCACTTAAAGACACACTGATTATGTAAGTACTGTAACTTTTAAGAATTGTCCTATAGTAGTTAGTAGCTTTGTCAGTGTAATCTTTTTTTAATCTAAGTTGTCACTGAAAAAAGCCATATAAAACATATATGGGGGGAGGGATAGCTCAGTGGTTTGAGCATTAGCTTGCTTAAACCCAGGGTTGTGAGTTCAATCCTTGAGGGGGACACTTAGGGATCTGGGGCAGAATCAGTGTTTGGTCCTGCTAGTGAAGGCAGGGGGCTGGACTCAATGATCTTTCAGGGTCCCTTCCAGTTCTATGAGATAGGTATATATTATATGTGTTTCATAATAAATTGAGTGTACGTTTGCTATGATGCTGATAGCATTACTCTTAGGAAACATTTTGTTAAATGCCAAGGATTCAGCTTAGTTAATTGAAACTGGGGAGAGTGCAGGGGAGGGGAAACAAAGGCAGGATCATAGTGTGAAAACTTTATCTTGTTTGTAGGATCTTTCTAGTCTAAGGATTTGTTTATACTAGGGATATAGCCTGACATCATGCAGCCAGCCTGCAGACCCGTAGGGTAGACAGTATAAACCACTATAAGCCATGATTTGCATTGATGCACTTTTTCAGTTTCAAACATATATAAATCATTGGCTGGCCACCAATTGCTGACGTTGAAGCAAATTCCTGGTATAGACAGAGCCTTGTATTTCATATCCCCACAGTTCCAGGGTGTATTTCCAAGAAAGTTAATCTTTATTTAACTGACCAGATTACTCTTTTCAGCTTGCTGGAGAAAGAGAAGGTAAAGAGAAATTAATCTAAACTATCATATAAGCAAGAACACATTGTCTCTATTCCATGATTGCATATAGTTGTGATGGCTAACAATTGGATTAGATTTCTGAGAATCTCCATTAGCAACATTGGGGATTATATCATGCTGCAGGCCTTGTGCAGTACTTCATGGCATCTGACTTCAGTCTTGTATTTTACAGATATAATCGTATTCCTCGCTCCTTTGCATACTGTTGTTGCTTTCATCGTGGCTCATTCTTGAGGAATTTAACTTCTCATTTAGTTTTTATTATTGGGCAAAGTGGTAATGACCCCCTATATTTAGGTTGCTTAATATTTTACCATTGTAAAAAATTCTCTTTGGGCCTTTTCTGAGAAGTTCTAACATCTTTGTCCTGGTCTACACTACGATTTTAGGTCGAATTTAGCAGCGTTACCTTGATTTAAGCCTGGACCCATCCACACGACGAAGCCCTTTTTTTCAACTTAAAGGGCTCTTTAAATCGATTTCTTTACTCCACCTCCGACGAGGGGATTAGCGCTGAAATCGGCCTTGCCGGGTCGAATTGGGGTCGTGTGGATGAAATTCGACGGTATTGGCCTCTGGGAGCTATCCCAGAGTGCTCCATTGTGACCGCTCTGGACAGCGTTCCCAACTCAGATGCACTGGCCAGGTAGACAGGAAAAGGCCCGCGAACTTTTGAATCTCATTTCCTGTTTGGCCAGCGTGGCAAGGTGCAGGTGAGTGCAGATCTCATCAGCAGAGGTGACCATGATGGAGTCCCAGGATCGCAAAAGAGCTCCAGCATGGACCGAACGGGAGGTACGGGATCTGCTCGCCATATGGGGAGACGAATCCGTGCTAGCGGAACTCCGTTGCAGTAAATGAAATGCCAAAACATTATCTCAAAGGGCATGAAGGACAGAGGCCATAATAGAGACGCACAGCAGTGCCACGTGAAAATTAAGGAGCTAAGGCAAGCCTACCACAAAACCAGAGAGGCAAACGGAAAGTCCGGTGCAGAGCCGCAGACATGCTTCTACGCTGAGCTGCATGCCATGCTAGGGGGTGCAGCCACCACTACCCCAACCCTATGCTTTGACTCCGTCAATGGAGAATCACGCAACATGGAAGCGGGTTTTGGGGATGAGGAAGATAGCTCACAGCAAGGAAGAGAAGAAACCGGTTTCCCCAACAGCCAAGATACATTTTTCACCCTGGACCTGGAGCTAGTAACCCCTGAACCCACCCAAGGCATGCTCCCCCGGACCCTGAGGGCAGACAAGGGACCTCTGGTGAGTGTACCTTTGTAAATATTATACATGGTTTAAAAGCAAGCGTGTTTAATAATTAATTTGCCCTGGCATTTGCGGCCAGTACAGCTACTGGAAAAGTCTGTTAACGTGTCTGGGGATGGAGCGGAAATCCTCCAGGGACATCTCCATAAAGCTCTCCTGGATGTACTCCCAAAGCCTTTGCAAAAGCTTTCTGGGGAGGGCGGCCTTATTCCATCCGCCATGGTAGGACACTTTACCACGCCAGGCCAGTAGCACGTAGTCTGGAATCATTGCATAACAAAGCATGGCAGCGTATGGTCCCGGTGTTTGCTGGCATTCAGACAACATCCATTCCTTATCTCTCTGTGTTATCCTCAGGAGAGTGATATCATTCATGGTCATCTGGTTGAAATAGGGTGCTTTTATTAAGGGGACATTCAGAGGTGCCCGTTCCTGCTCAGCTGTTTGGCTGTGTGGCTGAACAGAAATGTTCCCTGCTGTTTGCCATGCGGTGGGGGGAGGGGTGAAGTGATCATCCCAGAGAATTGCGTGTGTGGGGGGACGTTATTTGGGTTTGTGCTGCACGCTAACCCACAAACCGCAGCCCCTCCTTTTAAATTGCCAACCCATTCTAAATGGCCAACCCAATGGCCGCTTGGTAAGGGAAATGAGGGCACTGCTGTTTGAAACCATTCCCACATGTTATGAAGGTTAAAGAAGCCAAAAGACTGTGGCTTACCATGGCTGCCTGCAAGCCGAATTCTGTTGCCTGGCACTGCGTGAGTGATCTCTCACACCAAACTGGCAGGCCCTCAATATAAGAGGCAAAATGCAACCTTGTAACAAAAGCACATGTGCTGTGTAATGTGAACAGCAAGGTTTAACGGGAAAGAGTGATCCTATTGTTCTCTAAAATGTGTCTTTTTAACTACCAATCTCCCTTTTCCCCAACCAGCTGCAAATGTTTCTCCTTCGCAGAGGCTAGTGAAGATTAGAAGGCAAAAAAAACGCACTCGGGATGATATGTTCTCGGAGCTCCAGATGTCCTCCCACGCTGACAGAGCACAGCAGAATGTGTGGAGGCAGACAATGTCAGAGTGCAGGAAAGCACAATATGAACGCGAGGAGAGGTGGCGGGCTGAATCGCGGGCTGGAGAGAGTAAGTGGCAGGCTGAAGATGATAGGTGCATCAGCTTGCTGACAGAAGGCAAGAGTCAATGCTCCGGCTGCTGGAGCATCAAACTGATATGCTCCAGCATATGGTTGAGCTGCAGGAAAGGCAGCAGGAGCACAGACTGCTGCTACAGCCCCTGTGTAACCAACAGCCCTCCTCCCCAAGTTCCATAGCCTCCTCACCCAGATGCCCAAGAACGCAGTGGGGGGGCCTCCAGCCACTCCACCCCAGAGGATTGCCCAAGCAACAGAAGGCTGGCCTTCAATAAGTTTTAAAGTGCAGTGTGTCCTTGTCCTTCTCTCCTTCCCCACCCCACCCGGCGCTTCCCTCCTACCCCACCTCTCCCGGGCTACCTTGGCAGTTATCCCCCTATTTGTGTGATGAATTAATAAAGAATGCATGAATGTGAAGTAACAATGACTTTATTGCCTCTGCAAGCGGTGATCGAAGGGGGGAGGGGAGGGTGGCTAGCTTACAGGGAAGGGGGGAGGGGAGGGTGGCTAGCTTACAGAGTGAACCGGAGGGTGGAGGGGGGTTTCATCAAGGAGAAACAAACAGAACTTTCACACCGTAGCCTGGCCAGTCATGAAACTGGTTTTCAAAGCTTCTCTGATGCACACCGCACGCTGCTGCGCTCTTCTAACCGCCCTGGTGTCTGGCTGCGCGTAATCAGCGGCCAGGCGATTTGCCTCAACCTCCCACCCCGCCATAAATGTCTCCCCCTTACTCTCACAGATATTGTGGAGCGCACAGCAAGCAGTAATAACAATGGGAATATTGGTTTCGCTGAGGTCTATCTGAGTCAGTAAACTGTGCCAGCGCGCTTTTAAACGTCCAAATGCACATTCTACCACCATTCTGCACTTGCTCAGCCTATAGTTGAACAGGTCCTGACTACTGTCCAGGCTGCCTGTGTATGGCTTCATGAGCCATGGCATTAAGGGGTAGGCTGGGTCCCCAAGGATAACTATAGGCATTTCAACATCCCCAACGGTTATTTTCTGGTCTGGGAAGAAAGTCCCTTCCTGCAGCTTTTGAAACAGACCAGAGTTCCTGAAGACGCGAGCGTCATGTACCTTTCCTGGCCATCCCACGTTGATGTTGGTAAAACGTCCCTTGTGATCCACCAGTGCTTGCAGCAGCATTGAAAAGTACCCCTTTCGGTTTATGTACTCGCTGGCTTGGTGCTCCGGTGCCAAGATAGGGATATGGGTTCCATCTATCGCCCCACCACAGTTAGGGAATCCCATTGCAGCAAAGCCATCCACTATGACCTGCACATTTCCCAGAGTCACTACCCTTGATATCAGCAGGTCTTTGATTGCGTGGGCTACTTGAATCACAGCAGCCCCCACAGTAGATTTGCCCACTCCAAATTGATGTCCGACTGACCGGTAGCTGTCTGGCGTTGCAAGCTTCCACAGGGCTATGGCCACTCGCTTCTCAACTGTGAGGGCTGCTCTCATCTTGGTATTCTGGCGCTTCAGGGCAGGGGAAAGCAAGTCACAAAGTTCCATGAAAGTGCCCTTACGCATGCGAAAGTTTCGCAGCCACTGGGAATCGTCCCACACCTGCAACACTATGCGGTCCCACCAGTCTGTGCTTGTTTCCCGGGCCCAAAATCGGCGTTCCACGGCATGAACCTGCCCCATTATCACCATGATGTGCACATTACCGGGGCCCGTTGTGACGGTACCTCCCATAAGGCTTTATGGGAATATGACATAACTGGAATATGTTTTGTGCTGCCTGTGCCAGGGAAC
Source organism: Platysternon megacephalum (assembly GCA_003942145.1). NCBI lineage: Eukaryota > Metazoa > Chordata > Testudines > Platysternidae > Platysternon > Platysternon megacephalum. Next base: position 4,285,933 of record QXTE01000110.1, on the reverse strand, counting down.
ATATCTCTGTAAAGGTTATGGTCTACTATATCTATTCATCCTATTTGTACACATATATCATTTTGTACTTGAGGTTAAGAATATGGGTTGTATACTTGCTTGATCTCTAAGGAAGCTTTGTGAGGCATTTGGTCAGCTTCTTTAGGAAGGAATTCGCAAGGTTAAGTACCCGATCAGGAAGCATTTGGGGAACAATGCATCCTGGAATGCTCCAATCCACGTAAGAAGTCTTCCTGGAGACATTCAAGATACCATGTGGACAATGGCTTCTGCCTGTAAAGATTGAGTCATGCATGGACATGTGACTTGCCCAGGTGACTCCAGAACTCCATCTTGGAGCTGGACTTTGCATAGGAGTGAGGAGGGGGTCTCCACCCACAAGAGAAAGTCTATTTAAACCCGTGGGCGACCCCTCCATTTTGTCTTCAGCTGACTAAAGAAGGAGCCTCTCCACCCACCCACCCCAGGATACTTGAAGGAAACTGGAACAAAGGACAGTAACTACAGGGGGTGTGAGTGATTCCTGGACCCAGGCTAAAAGGAGATTAGCCTGTAAAAGGGAACATTCTGGAACTGGTGAGGATTTTATTTGTATTTAGTTTGATTAGACATAGATCTGCGCATTTTATTTTATTTTGCTTGGTAACTTACTTTGCTCTGTCTGTTACTACTTGGAACCACTTAAACCCTACTTTCTGTATTTAATAAAATCATTTTCTACTAATTAATTAACTCAGAGTATGTGTTAATACCTGGGGGAGCAAACAACTGTGCATATCTCTCTATCAGTGTTATAGAGGGCGAACAATTTATGAGTTTACCCTGTATAAGCTTTATACAGGGTAAAACTGATTTATTTGGGTTTAGACCCCATTGGGAGTTGGGCATCTGAGTGCTAAAGACAAGCACACTTCTGTGAGCTGTTTTCAGGTAAACCTGCAGCTTTGGGGCAGGTAATTCGGACCCTGGGTCTGTGTTGGAGCAGACGGGTGTGTCTGGCTCAACAAGACAGGGTGCTGAAGTCCGGAGCGGGCAGGGAAAACAGGAATAGAAGTAGTCTTGGTACATTAGGTGGCAGCTCCCAGGGGAGTTTCTGTGATCCAACCCGTCACAACCTGCAACACTATGCGGTCCCACCAGTCTGTGCTTGTTTCCCGGGCCCAGAATCAGCGTTTCACGGCATGAACCTGCCCCATTAACACCATGATGTGCACATTACCGGGGCCCGTACTTTGTGAGAAGTCTATGTCCATGTCTATTTCCTCATCACTCTCGTCACCGCGCTGCCGTCGCCTCCTCGCCTGGTTTTGCTTTGGCAGGTTCTGGTTCTGCATATACTCCAGGATAATGCGCGTGGTGCTTATAGTGCTCGTAATTGCCACGGTGATCTGAGCGGGCTCCATGATCCCAGTGCTATGGCATCTGGGCTGAAAAAAGGCGCGAAACGATTGTCTGCCATCGCTTTCACGGAGGGAGGGAGGGAGGGAGGGAGGGAGGGAGTGGGTTCCTGATGACATGTACCCAGCATCACCCGCAACACTGTTTTTGCCCCATCAGGCATTGGGATCTCAACCCAGAATTCCAATGGGTGGCGGAGACTGAGGGAACTGTGGGATAGCTACTCACAGCTACCCACAGTGCAACGCTCCGGAAGTCTACGCTAGCCTCGGTACTGTGGACGCAGTCCGCTGACCTAATGCACTTAGAGCATTTTGTGTGGGGACACACACAATCGACTTTATAAAAACAATTTCTAAACAACCGGCTTCTATAAATTCGACCTAGTTTCGTAGTGTAGACATACCCTGAGTTTGCTGCAAGTCTTTGAAATGCAGCAGGAGGGATTCCTTGGTCTAGAGAAATGTTCTTTGTCCACTTGTTCAGCGCGCAGAGTGGACTCATAGGGAGGCAGAATTAAAGTTTCACAGGCACCCCTAAATCTGATATTTCCTCACTTTTGAATACTTGATAATGCTAAATATTTTAGCATAGGTTTTTGTATGTAATTATTTATATAATGCCAATAATAAACTAGATGCTGTACAGATAAGTAAGAAGCCATCATCGCTGCCCCCAAAGGGTTTACAGTCTCATTTATTTGCTTGTATATGTGAGGTTTAGGGTAATGGTTGCCTTTTCTACTCTCTGATATTCTGGCTGGGACTACAAGAATCCCTAGTGGGTACATAGGTTTGCATTCTATGTACAAATAAAAATATTAGTGTTCTCACAGTTTTTCTAAACAGCCAGCAGCTCTGCGCAGTAACATCATTAGCTGTGCTTGAATTCACTTTAAATCAGGTGCCTAACAGAAAACCCATCAACACCTTCTTTGTCTGATAATTTATGGTAAAAAACAAAACAAAACAAAAAACGATTCCATATTTTTAAATTGTCACTTTTATGAAGTGATTAAAAAGCTGTAAATGGAAAGGCAATGAAAATCAAGGGTCTGTGCATGAAACTTATGGAGCCTTGAAAATATTACTAATACTGGTGTATCTGGAAATGAAACATCATATGCTCTATCCAGAAGTGAAACAACACCCATAATAACTTGTTTCTATATTTCATTTTCTCTTCTCTCATTGCTTGATGAACCCCTCCCCACCCACATATGATATTAAAATTAAGGAAGTAACTGTGTTGGATGCACAGGTTTGACCATGTAGTATTTCAAAAACTGCTAATAACCATTCTGCCTTGCTGGGAACATCAGTGTAGGCAGGGAACTATACAGTTTGGAAAAACTCAGGTCAGGCAGGCGAGAGAGAGACATGTGTCTCTGACCAAAGAAGGTAACTGCTAGGGTGCAGGAAACTAAGAATGGGTGCCCTTCCTGGACCATAGAGGGGGAAATACAGGGCAGTTGCCCTGAATTGTGACAAACATTTGTGGAAAAAATTCTACCTAAATGACTGTAGTTCCTGGCCCCCAAATATTCCAGGTTTCTTTCCACTTTGGGTTTCATTGTCTGGGTTACATGAACTCTGTCTTTTAGAACTACAACAGTTTTTTTGTTGGTGCAATTTTAAATGTGCTAATGTAGGCGTTTGGATTCATTGCAGCTATTTCTCCATGACAATTATCATTTGTGCTTAACCTAATGCTCTGTTGCGTGGAAGTGATCCTTATTTAGAACCTAAAAATCTCCCTGCTGTGTAGTCTAAGCTTTTGTCAAAGGTTTTGAATCTTTTGTTCACAGCACTTTATAATGAACTACTCCACTGAGGCATGTAGGAAGAAAATGTTTTATGTCTTTAGATTTACTCAGTTTGCAGAAACTTTCTGCACTTCTATAATGCTTTCTGAGCCTGAAGAAGTACAATGACTCACTCAAGAAAATGCTGTCTAAACCATTTAGCTAAGCATAAACAGATACACTGTGATCAGCTTAAAAAATAAAAGCAACCCTCAGTCAGCGTTTATTATTTAACACTTGTTCAGTAGCAGAGGTGTGCATAGTACTTTATGGGAAGAATAAAGACATGAACATAAGAACGGCCATACTGGGTCAGACCAAAGGTCCATCAAGCCCAGTATCCTGTCCTCTGACAGTGGCCAATGGCAGGTGCCCCAAAGGTAACGAACAGACACGTTATCATCAAATGATCCATGCCCTGTCACCCAATCCCAGCTTCTGGAAAACAGGGGCTAGGGACACCATTCCTACCCATCCTGGCTAGTAGCCATTGATGGACCTATCTTCCATGAATCTATCTAGCTCCCTTTTGAACCCCGTTATAGTATTGGCCTTCACAAAACTCTCTGGCAAGGAGTTCTAGAGGTTGGCAGTGCGTTGCATGAAAAAATACTTTCTTGTGTTTTAAGTCTGCTACCTATTAATTTCATTTGGTGGCCCCTTGTTCTTGTATTATGAGAAGGAGTAAATAACACTTCCTTATTTACTTCCTCTATACCACTCATGATTTTATAGACCTCTATCATATCCCCCCTTAGTCGCCTCTTTTCCAAGCTGAAAAGTCCCAGTCTTATTAATCTCTCCTCATACGGAAGCCGTTCTATACCCCTAATCATTTTTGTTGTCCTTTTCTGAACCTTTTCCAATTCCAATATATCTTTTTTGAGATGGGGCGACCACATCTGGATGCAGTATTCAAGGTGTGAGTGTACCATGGATTTATAGAGAGGCAATATGATATTTTCTGTCTTCTTATCTATCCCTTTCTTGATGATTCCCAACATTCTGTTTGCTTTTTTGATTGCCGCTGCACATTGAGTGGATGATTTCAGAGAACTATCCACAATGACTCCAAGATGTCTTTCTTGAGTGGTAACAGCTAATTTAGACCCCATCATTTTATATGTATAGTTAGGATTATGTTTTCCAATGTGCATTACTTTGCATTTATCAACATTAAATTTCATCTGCCATTTTGTTGCACAGTCACCCAGTTTTATGAGATCCTTTTGTAGCTCTTCACAGTCTGCCTGGGACTTAACTATCTTGAGTAGTTTTGTATCATCTGCAAATTTTCCCACCTCACTGTTTACCCCTTTTTCCAGATCGTTTATGAATACGTTAAATAGGACTGGGCCCAGTACAGATCCCTGGGGGACACCACTATTTACCTCTCTCCATTCTGAAAACTGATCATTTATTCCTACCATTTGTTTCCTATTTTTTAACCTGTTACCAATCCATAAGAGAACCTTCCCTCTTATCCCATGACTGCTTATTTTGCTTAAGAGCCTTTGGTTAGGGACCTTGTCAAAGGCTTTCTGAAAATCTAAATACACTATTGTGACGTTGCAGTCTATATAATTTTATAAAAATATGCTAATGAGTGAATATAATGTAACTGGAATATGCTTCATGCAAAAGGTCTCTTGTAAGGTATCATTACAAAGCTTATAATCTACTGAGTGTGATCATCCTATTTGTATAAATGTACCACTTTTTGTATCTGAAACTAGAAATATGAAATATAACTCTGAGGGTCTATTGTAATTATGCAAAGTGTGGGCCATTAATGGTGGTTTGGAATCTTGATGACTCCCATTAACCAGGACAATTGTCTGCAGATGGGTGTGTTTTACCTGTAAGTCTTCCTGTATATGTGTGTGCTGGCAAGTGGGCAATGAAGTCTTGCAGTGACATGTGATCATGTCACCTGAACTGCAATCCATCTTTAACCTGGTGTCTTTCCATTGAGAAGGAGGTTGGGAACCCAGAGAGGGACAAAGGATTCCCGCCTTATGAAAAAGATATATAAAGGGGTGGAACAGAACAAAGGGAGGAGAGGAGCCATCATGAAGAATCCCCTAGCTACCACCTGAGCTGGAACAAGAGCTGTACCAGGGGAAAGAATTGTGCCCACGCCTGGAAGGTGTCCAGTCTGAGGAAAAAACTTACTGAAGCATCTCTGAGGGTGAGATTATCTGTATTCAGTTTGATTAGACATAGATTTGCGCATTTTATTTTATTTTGATTGATGACTTACTTTGTTCTGTCTGTTACTACTTGGAACCACTTAAATCCTACTTTCTGTATTTAATAAAATCACTTTTTACTTATTAATTAACTCAGAGTATGTATTAATACCTGGGGGAGCAAACAACTGTGCATATCTCTCTATCAGTGTTATAGAGGGCGAACAATTTATGAGTTTACCCTGCATAAGCTTTATAGAGGGTAAAACAGATTTATTTGGGTTTAGACCCCATTGGGAGTTGGGCATCTGAGTGTTAAAGACAAGAACACTTCTGTTAGCTGCTTTCAGGTAAACCTGCAGCTTTGGGGCAAGTAATTCAGACCCTAGGTCTTTGTTGGAGCAGACGGGCGTGTCTGGCTCAGCAAGACAGGGTGCTGGGGTCCCGAGCTGGCAGGGAAGGCAGGGGTAGAAGTAGTCTTGGCACATCGGGTGGCAGCTCCCAAAGGGGGTTCTGTGATCCAACCTGTCACATACACTATATCCACTGGATCTCCTTTGTCTGCATGCTTGTTGACCCCCTCAAAGAATTCTAGTAGATTGGTGAGGCATGATCCCTTTGCAAAAACCATGTTGACTATTTCCCAACAAATTATGTTCATCTATGTGTCTGACAATTTTGTTCTTTATGATAGTTTCAACCAATTTGCCCGGTACTGAAGTGAGGCTTACTGGCCTGTAGTTGCCAGGGTCACCTCTGGAGCCCTTTTTAAAAATTGGCATCATATTAGCTATCCTCCAGTCATTTGGTACAGAAGCTGATTTAAATGATAGGTTACAGATGATAGTTAGTAGTCCTGCAGTTTCACATTTGAGTTCCTTCAGAACTCTTGGGTGAATACCATCAAGTCCTGGAGACTTATTACTGTTTAGTTTATCAATTTGTTCCAAAACCTCCTCTAATGACACCTCAATTTGGGACAGTTCCTCAGATCTGTCACCCAAAAAGAATGGCTCAGGTTTGGGAATCTCCCTCACATCCTCAACACTGAAGACCGATGCAAATAATTCATTTAGTTTCTCCACAATGGCCTTATCATCTTTGAGTGCTCCATTAGCATCTTGATCGTCCAGTGGCCCCACTGGTTGTTTAGCAGGCTTTCTGCTTCTGCTGTATTTAAAAAAAAAAGTGCTATTACTTTGAAGTCTTTGGCTAGCTGTTCTTCAAATTATTTTTTGGTCTTTCTAATTATATTTTTACACTTCATTTGCCAGAGTTTATGCTCTTTTCTATTTTCCTCATTAGGATTTATCTTCCACTTTTTAAAGGATGCCTTTTTGCCTCTCACTGCTTCTTTTACTTTGGCCCTTTTTTACATGGCCCTTTTTTCAGAGCTTTTGAGCACCTGCAGCTTTCATTGATGCCCGTGGAAATCAAGTGACTGATCCTTCCCCAAAGGTCCCTATAATTTTGGTGTCAGTCAGTATTAAGATGAGCAGCTGTGTCTCACTGAAGGTAGCAAGCCAGGAAGATAAGCAAAGTTCAACTGGTATAAATTATTATAATAGAATTTAGACATAGGGTTGTCCATCAAAAATATTTTTCATAAAACCTTGATCTGGATGTGTCATAGATAGTGGCAAATGGTGAGTAGGAAGTGGAGTATAACTGTCTGAAATTGGTCCTGATGAGGTGGAAAAGACACTGCAAGAAATAAAAGCAAACACTCTTTAAATCTGGACAAGAAAATGTGGACACATGACTTGGCATACAGTCCCCTAGTTATGAAACATGGGATAAAACACTCTCTCTCTGGAGGTCAATGGGAGTGTAGCAATAACTTCACTGGGGGCAGGATTTCACCTATGATGTAGTGCTTATGCCTTGTTATATTATGTCCTTCCTCCCCCCATCCTGTCCTCATCCATAGAGTAATATATGAGGCATGGCAGTCCATAAAATTATAGTCGTTAATACATCAGCTACTAATTTAAAATGTCTTTGCCTAGTTTTCTTTGCAACACATAACTGTCCATTTTCCAACAGCTGCATTGGGTTAAACTCGCTCATTGTCATTGGAGTGTAGATAAACTGCAGTATATCATCATCTCTTGCTGCTGTTTGGGAGCGGGTGGCCAGAGGATGGAAGAAAGGATACAAATTATCTGGGCCCTATAAAAACATCAGAATAAAACAAACTGGATATGATAGCCACACATGGAATACCACGCTCCGTGGTTAGCTCCAGACCCACTCCAACTATTTGACTGTGTACCTGCACCTACTTTACTTTTCTAGAGCTTCCTTATTCTGAGATTATCCTGACAGTGATGTAACACACACACAGAGTAAAAGATAAACTGGCTTCAACAGACTAGCACACCCTTCTGGAAACACCCTCTCCCTCATTTCTGCCACAGAAAGAGTCATTAATTAGCAGGACTACTTTTTGACAGTAATCTCATTTCAGATAGCATGGGATTCAGTGGCCTAACCGCTATAGATCACTATTAATCCATCAACGTGAAAAGCTTTAGAATCACATAAATGATGGTGATAAATATTACAATGCCTTCCATGTAAGGATCTCAAAACATTATACACACTTTACTAAATGTAGCCGGTGATTGCGTAATATCAACCCCTTTTTACAAATGGGGAAACCAAGGCATAAAGCAATTAAGTCACTTGCCCAAAGTCACGTTATGATCAGGGCCGCCCAGAGGATTCAGGGGGCCTGGGGCAAAGCAATTTTGGGGGCCCCTTCCGTAAAAAAAAGTTGCAAATTGCCCCACTTGCCCCACCCCCACCCCCGGGTGGCCCTGGGGAAAATAAACATTTAAAAACCTTCCACATCTCGGCACAAACTCAGTTTTGAGAAAACTTCTTTTCAAGTCACCTTTACAAGGTATCACTGGTTCTCAGCATCAGCTAGTGCTAAAAGGCACTAAAGCTCATTAAAAGGGTTGGACAAATATTTTCCGTCAAAACTTTTTTTGGATCAAAAACTAGGGGTTTTTAAAAAGCAGGAAAAAATCACGGACAATGTCTGCTTTCCTTCAAAAATTGTTGTGGTTTTTTTAATTGAAAAGCTGAAATTAGTCTGCCAAAACCTGAATATGGTTTGGGGTTTCAGAAGTGTGTGGCCAAATATTTGCTGCTTGCTGTGTTTGATTGTTTAAAGAAACAATAAAAAAATTCTGCTTAAAAAAAATCCAAAACTTTTGAACCACCTCAGCTTGTGACCAAACGCCTGAGCCCATCCGTCAGAGATTTTTTCCAGGTTTCTGATACTCTGCTGGCTTCCTTGACTCATATCTGTCTCCATAACTTTGGGTTCATTTAGGTTAGAACATAAGAATGGCCATACTGGGTCAGACCAAAGGTCCATCCAGCTCAGTAGCCTGTCTACCGACAGTGGCCAATGCCAAGTGCCCCAGAGGGAGTGAACCTAACAGGTAATGATCAAATGATCTCTCTCCTGCTGTCCATCTCCACCCTCTGACAAACAGAGGCTAGGGACACCATTCCTTACCCATCCTGGCTAATAGCCATTAATGGACTTAACCTCCATGAATGTATCTGTTTCCTAGAGACTGGCTCCATGGGGTCCCTCACAAACTGGAGACGGTTACTGTGGGTTTGTCTTTAGTATAGCTTATGTACATACTCCACGAACTGAGCATTTGAGCTTGTTCCAGAATCTAAGATGAGCCTATGTTGTGAAAACTGAAATGCTCAAAATGGCACATGCATGTGAATGGACACAGGGTGCTAAAATTAAATTAACCCAGGGGTTCTCAAACTGGGGGTCGGGACCCCTCAGGGGGTCACGAGGTTATTACTGGGGGTCGCGAGCTGTCAGCCACCACCTCAAACCCTGCTTTGCCTCCAGCATTTATAATAGTGTTAAATATATAAAAAAGTGTTTTTAATGTATAAGGGGGGTCACACTCAGAGGTTTGCTATGCGAAAGGGGTCACCAGTACAAAAGTTTGAGAACCACTGAATTAACCTCTCTGGAGCCTCGGGGAATGCAGGGGAGGGGGGGTCTCCCTTGGTAGGGTTGGGAAGGAGGTAGGTGGTGTATGATATTGCTCTTATCATGTGATCCCTCCCACACGGCTCTCTTGGCTCTATCACTGTTAATCTAAAGTGGCTAATTTTAAATGAAGCTACCCTCCCCTAACATGAATCTCCCTATGGCACTGAAATTAAAGGTGGTGATTGTGCCTGGTTCTTGCGTGGGTATGCATGGCAGGGTGAGGGTTCAAGAAGCCTTCCCTCCCTTGGACCTGTGTGTCTGCCATTCAGAGCTCAGGTGCCCTTGCAGTCCCTGTGCTCTCCTGAGATATCATGAATTTGCACCTACCTGCAATACAGGTGTGTGACTAATAGGCATAGCCTGACCCCAATATGGCAGATTTGGGAATTAAACAAAATTGCCTCCAAAAATGAGCACCAAAGCCGGAGTAATGGAGACTCCAGTATTCTGGTTAGCAGCATCCAAACACACTGCCCCACATGCAGGTAATTCATCCAGAAGCAGGAATAGTTGAGGGTGTCGTGTTTGTCATGGAGTTGGCTGCTGACTACACGAAAGGATGTATTTGGTATTATTTATATTGTATTTGTGGTAGGGTTGCCAACTTTCTCATTGCAGAAAACTGAACACCCTTGCCCCACCTCCTGCCCTGCCCCTGCCCTGAGGCCCCGCCCCTGCCCTAAGACCTCTCCTCTGCCCTGCCCCTTCTCCGAGGCCCCGCCCCCACTCATTCCTCCCCCCTCCCTCTATCGCTCACTCTCCCCCACCCTAGCTCACTCACTCATTTTCACTGGACTGGGGGCTCCGACTGGGTTTGTGGGCTCTGGGGTGAGGCTGGGGATGTGGGGTTTGAGGGTGTGGAAAGGGGCTCAGGGCTGGGGCAGGGGGTTAGGGTCCTGGGGGGGTGAGGACTGCAGCTGGGAGCATGGGCTACGGGGTGGGGCCAGAAATTAGGAGTTCAGGGTACTGGAGGGGGCTCCGGGCTGAGGCAGGGGGTTGAGGTGTGTGTGTCGGGGGGGGGGGGCATGAGGGCTCCAGCTTGGGGTGCAGACTCTGGGATGGGGCCAGGGATGAGTGGTTTGGGGTGCAGGAGGGGGCTTCAGGCTGGGGCAGGAGGTTGGGGTGCGGGAGGGGGTGCAGGGTACAGGCTCTGGAAGGGAGTTTGGGTGCAGGAGAGGGCTCAGGTCTGGGAGAGGGGGTTCAGGGTGTGGGCTCCGGACAGCTCTGCTGACCTCAGGCAGCTCCCGGAAGCAGCAACATGTCCTCTGGCTCCTAGGCGCACGCACGCACCCCCACCCCCACCCCAGCTCCCATTGGCTGCAGTTCCCGGCCATTTGGAGTTGCGGAGCTGGTGCTCAGGGCGGGGTCAGCGCGTGGAGCCTCCTGGCAGCCCCTGCGCTTAGGGGCCGCAGGAACATGTTGCCGCTTCCGGGAGCTGTGCGGAGCCAGGGCAGGCAGGGACGGGAGCCTCCCCTTAGCCCTGCTGCGCTGCCAACCAGACTTTTAACGGCCCGGTCCGCAATGCTGACCAGAGCCACCACAGTGCCTTTTCGACCAGGCATTCTGGTAAAAAACTGATGCCTGGCAACCCTAGTTTGTGGTAGCACCCACAATATGTTAGATGCTTTCCCGACACACAAGAAGGGACAGTCCCTATCCCAAAGGAACACACACAAACATAGAACAGAGGTCTTCAAACCATAGTAGGCCACGCTCTACAAGTCACTTTGCAGTTCTTGGCAACGAAGAGCTGAAAAGTACAGGGGAGCTCAAATAGGAGCTTCCAACTTCCTTCCCATGCTCCCAGTTCTGGTAGCTTTTCTGGTGGGCACCTACGCCCAGCATCTCCCAGAATCTCGCCCACTATGTTTATCTATATTCTGTATTTTTGATGTTGTAAGATGCTGGAACACAAGTGTAGTCACTAAGGTTTCCAAAGGGATCATCATAATAATCAGAAATCAAAACATGTCATCTTTAACTGAAACAAACAAACCAGAAATCTCCCCCAGCCGGGGGTCCACCTCGTCCCTATGATGGTGGGTGCAGAGCCCAGCCTCCCACCAGGCATTCACCTTTATAGCCACTTTGTAATCCTCCTCCTCCTGCCCCAGAACCTGTTCAAAGAGAGGGGAACCTCTCATTCTTTGGGAACCAGGTAGTACCCCTGTGGCTACTCAATACTGGTAAAACAAAAACCGTTTTGTGTGACATTTACATTGTTGCCTTCAACAAAAATAGTAGACAAAAAGAGGATGGGAAGAAAGACAGTAAGCTGAAAAACAAGGGCTCATCAAAGCAGTGGGGAAAAGCCTGCACAGAATGCAATGAAAACTTAACAATAAGCAGAAGTAATTTATATAAATAACCACAGAGGCAGGAATACAGCACATTGAAAACAATGCGTTTTGGTGTCCTGTCATAAAGCCACCAGGTCCTGTGCAGCCTATATTAGAATGCCCTTAGTTTTTCTTTGGTGTAATCGAATAGCAGAGCAAATGCAGCTGGCCAAGTGAGATTAGATAGCCCTTGTTTATCACTTTGTTGTTTAAAGTGTTCTTTGCTCTGTGTAAATCATGGAATTCCTTTCACTCTTGGTATTTGATTTTTTTCTTTGTTCTAAAATGAAAAGTACAATGAATCTGCACCAATTATTGTAGACTTTTTATTACCAAATATTAGAATAGTATTAAAGATATTCACAAAGAAATGTAAAATACATTTAATTATGTAAATTCAAAGTCTTAAAACTATATTTTCCAGGGAGAAGTTGGTAAATTAATGTAACCAGATTTCCTGATTAAGCAACAGGTGGCTGAACATACAAAAGTGTGTGAACCAGAAAAATGCCTCTTATCCAACGTGCCTACTCTTCTTAGGCTTCCTAGTTGGACTGCTCGGGAATTTTCCTTTATAATGATTGTCCAGTGGAAAATGCCCTTTTCATAGAATGGTTCTTGTCCATTTCACTTTCTATCTGCAGGGTGAAAGCAAAAATGACAAGAGCCTTCAAGGTGGGGAACTACAGCCCGACTGGAGTAGCCAGATTTGGGGGTAGGAGGGAGGAGGAGAGACACTGAGAGTGTCAGCTCTCCACCTGCAGCCTCTCTGCCTGGCTGGCAGCCCGCCAGATGCTCTTGTCAATTTTGAAGGCTCTTGGCAACTTTGCTTTCTGCCGGCAGGCAGACAGTCAGCAACCTGAAAACCTGTTTCCGTTCTTCTGAAATAGAATTGTTCTGGAAATCCATTCTCTCGAAAACTCTCATGGTTTTGACTTTTCATCCTGATTCAGGATGACAACGTAAGAACGGCTATACTGGGTCAGACCAATGGTCCATCTAGCCCATTATCCTGTCTTCTGACAGTGGCCAATGCCAGGTGCTTCAGAGGGAATGAACAGAAAAGGCAATTATCAAGTGATCCATCCCCTGTTGTCCACTCCCAGCTTCTGGCAGTCAGAGTCTAGGGAAACCCAGAGCATGGGGTTACATCCCTGACCATCTTGGCTAATAGCCATTGATGGACCTATCCTCAATTAACTTATCTAATTCTTTTTTTTTTAACCCCATTATACTTTTGGCCTTCAAAACATCCCCTGGCAATGAGTTCCACAGGTTGACTGTGCGTGGTGTGAAGAAGTACTTCCTTTTTTTGTTTTAAACCTGCTGCCTTATTAATTTCATTTGATGTTATGTAAAGGAATAAATGACACTTCCTTATTCACCTTCTCCACACCATTCATGATCTTATAGGCCTCTATCATATCTCCCCTTATTCATGTCTTTTCTAAGATGAACAGTCCCAGTCTTTTTAATCTCTTCTCATTTAGCTTCTCTGCAATGGCCTTCCTTGAATGCTACTTTAGCACCTTGATCGTTCAATGGTCCTACTGATTGTTTGGCAGGTTTCCTGCTTCTGATGTACTTACAAAAAAAATTTGCTGTTACTTTTTGAGTCTTTGGCTCGTTGTTCTTCAAATTCTTTCTTTTTTGGCCTGCCTAATTATACTTTTAAACTTGACTTGCCAGAGTTTATGGTCCTTTCTATTTTCCTCAGTAGAGATTTAACTTCCAATTTTTAAAGGATGCCCTGTTGTCTCTCATCGCTTCTTTCTTGTTTACCCATGGTGGCATTTTTTGGTCCCCTTATTATGTTTTTTAATTTGGGGTATATATTTAATTTGAGCCTCTATTATGGTGTTTTTTAAAAGTGTCTATGCAGCTTGCAGGCATTTCCATTTTATAACTGTACCTTTTAATTTCCATTTAACTAGCTTCCTCATTTTTGTGTAGTCCCCCTTTCTAAAGTTAAATGCTACTGTGGTAGGCTTCTTTGGTGCTTTCCCTCTCACAAGGATGTTAAATTTAATTATATTAGGGTCACTATTACCGAGTGGTTCAGCTATACTCACCTCTTGGACCAGATCCTGTGCTCCAGTTAGGACTAAATCAAGAATTGCCTTTCTCCTTGTGGGTTCCAGGACTAGCTGCTCCACAAAGTCATTTATGGTGTCTAGAAACTTTTCTCTGCAACCTGTCCTGAGGTGACCTGTACCCAGTTAATATGGGTAAAGCTGAAACCTGCCATTATTGAGTTTTCTATTTTTATAGCCTCTCTAATCTCCCTGAGCATTTCACAATCCCCATCCCCATCCTGGTCAGTGGGTCTGTAGTATATTCCTACTTCTATATTCTTATTATTCAAGCATACATTTTCTATCCATAGAGATTCTATGGTACAGTTTGATTCATTTAAGATTTTTACTATATTTTTACTATGCTTTCTTTCACATATAGTGACACTCACCCACCAGCACAACCTACTGTGTCATTCCTATATATTTTATACCCTGATAATACCATGTCCCATTGATTATCATCGTTCCATGTACAAAATTTTGTGGGAAGGCAATTTCCATTGTCTGGCTAGCTCTACTTACCAATCTCATAATCCCAGCTGTCTGCTCTTCACCATTCCCCTTCTTCCCCAGAAACCAGTGTATCTTTCCTACTGATCATCTTGCAGTCCAAAGGCTCCCCCTGAGTTGGGGACCTTTCACAATATAATGGTATGTTCATGTCCTTGAAACATAGCCCTTTTGGCTCCATTCCAAAGTGACTATCAAGAGTAAATTCTTAGGCCTTGTCTACACTAAAGGGAAAAGTCGATCTAAGCTACACAATTTGCGTTACGTGAATAGCGTAACTCAAATCGACGTAGCTTAGATCTACTTACCACGGGGTTCACGCAACATGACGTCGACGGGAGATGCTCTCCTGTCAACTCCCCCTTAATCTTCTTGATCAGGTGGAGTACAGGAGTTGACGGGAGAGTGATCGGTGGTAGATTTAGCGGGTCTTCACTAGAAGATTGCTGCATCGATTGCCACAGCGTAAACAAGCCTTTAGTGACTTCCAAAATACTGTCTGTTTTGAAAGCCTCTGCAGGCTAATAAAGGCAATTTTTCTAGCCTAAATTCCTATTAAACATTTCCGGTAATAAGTCATATTTGTGTTTTAAGACACCCAATGCGTGCATTATGTCATGCATTTCTTTAGAAGGTAGTGTTTTTGGCTTTGCAGTTAAATGTATAACCTCAGCATTGTTACAATGTTCCAAGAATTATAACAACACTAAACAGATCACTTTGTTTGACAGTAAGCAATTAGGGCTCTTTGCTGACCATAATACATCAGCCTGTGGGAATTTGAAATGGCGCATTTACAGCAGACAGGCAGGTTAGAATAAGTGTTTTCTTGCTGAAAAATCATAATTCCAATGGGTTTTATGCAGAGCTGGTAAAAATTATTTTTCTTGCACAGTGGACAAAAAAGGAAAAATATTTTAAAAGATAACACATACATTTAAGACTTAAAGACAGTGGCATGTTTGAACATGAACATGTCCTTTTTCTAGTCTTAGTGCTCATATATTTTGGAGAAGTCCTGAAACTTTCAGGCTTCAAGTCATAGGTTTAGATTAGAGGTTTTCAAACATATTCATTGTGTGCTCCACTTTCTAATAGAAATCGCCTTGTGGATGTGTGTCCTCCTATTCACAAGTCCATAACTCTGTCAAATACAGCAGTTTGTTACATGGAGCAGTGATATTAGGAGAGTATTTAATTTATTTCTATCTATTTTTTAATGCAATGGAGCAGCTGGAAACAAGGAGAGCCAGCACTAAGTGACTAGCCATCTACCCACAAACTATCAGCAAGGGCTCCTTTGACAAGATTCAAAACCACTGTCTTTGTACAGTCTGAGGCCATGGTACAGCAAGTTGCACTGCACTAGTGATAATAGGTGGAGGCTACCTGCTGAGAGTTGAGGCAGACGGAATGCCTCCATGTTTGCCAGGTGGGGGAAGGTATGCTCTTACTTCACCTTCAAAGAAGGAAGTGTAGGGTCTTTTCCTAGTGCCATCCACAATCATCCAGAATGGGTAAAGTGGAGTGACATAGTTTGTGAGCCAGTGTAGCCAAGGATAAAATATATCAGGTATATTTGTGATATAGAAGTGAAATATAAATATTAATTAATGTTTTAACACAGGGCCTACTGACCTGAGGCCTGTAAGATATTTAACTTAACAAAACAAGGCATCAAGCCTAAAGGCTGACATGAGTAGCTAACTGATCAGTGACCCTATGTTATAAGATGAAACAGTTACAGTAATTAGGGTTGCCAGGCATCCGGTTTTCGACTGGAATACCCGGTTGAAAAGGGACCCTGTTGGCTCTGGTCAGCTGGCGGCTAAAAGTCTGGTTGGCCACAGCAACCGGCTCCACGCGGCTCCCAGAAACAGCCGGCATGTCTCTCCAGCTCCTAGGTGCAGGGGCAGCCAGGAGGGCTCCGTGCACTGCCCCTACCCCCGCCCGCAGGTGCCGCTCTGCAGCTCCCATTGGCTGGGAACTGTGGCCAATGGGAGCTGCGGGGGCAGCTCCTGCGGACGGGGGCAGCACGCAGAGCCCCATGGCCGTCCCTGCGCCTAGGAGCCAGAGGGACATGCCGGCTGCTTCTGGGTGCCACCTGAGGTAAGCACCGCCCGGAGCCTGAACCCCACCCCCCTCCCACAGCCCAAACCCCTGCCCCAGCCCTGAGCCCCTTCTCACACTCCAAACCCCTCGGCCCCAGCCCAGAGCCCCCTCCTGCATCCCAAACCCTTCATCCCCAGCCTCATCCCAAAGCCCGCACCCCCAACTGACGCCCTCATGCCCTCCCATACCCCTGCCCCAGGCCGGAGCCCCTTCCCACACTCCGGACCCTTCAGTCCCACCCCCAGCCTGAAGCCCCCTCCTGCACCTCAAACCCTCATCCCTGGCCCTACCTCAGAGCCCGCACCCCCAGCCAGAGCCTTCCCCCCCTCCTGCACTCCAACCTCCTGCCCCAGCCCGGTGAAAGTGAGTGAGGGTGGGGGAGAGCAAGCGAGCGATGGAGTGAGCACGGGGGGGCCTCGGAGAAGGGGTGGGGCAGGGCCTTGGGGAAGAGGTGGGGCAGGGGGCAGGGCAAGGGTGTTCGGTTTTTTACAGTTAGAAAGTTGGCAACCATAACAGTAATAGATGTTCTGATATTTAGGAAATATATATTGCAATGTACCAGTTAAAGCTGATTAGAGTATTCTGGGGCTTTTTGCAGACACAAGCTGTCAGCAGTGTGCTAATCACTAGTTGTTATGGTGATTGAGTGACATAAATGTTAATGAGTGTAACTAACAAGTTAGCCTATAAAAAATGGGGTACCCCAGGTTTTGTGGGGTCAGAGGAGGATTAAGATTTATTGGGGCCCTGGGTACAAAGAACTTTGGGGCCCCCAACATCCCTCCTGCCATGGGGCCCTGCCCCCTGCTCCTCCCCTTCCCGCAAGGCCCTGCCCACTGGCCTGGCTGGAAGCAGGGACTGTGGTAAGAGCTGCCCAGGGAGCCTGGGCCACTGTGCGGAGGCCTGGACCCTCCATCTGCCCTGGGCGGTGCACCCTGCCAGGCAGGGACATAGGCCAGGGGCTGCTCTTGGGCACCCTGGTCCCCTGTCCATGGCAGGTGGAGGGTCATGGGCTCCCCACAGCTGCTCCGGCTCCCTGGGTGGCTTTTACCCAGCTTAGGACAGTGTTCCCCTAACTGTGGAGAGTGCCCCCTAGGGGACCATAGAGGAACAAATGGGGAGGCCTGGGTCAGCCACTACGGGGGGTGGGAAGGGAGCACCTGCTCTGGCCCCAGCCCCAGCCCCAGCCATGGCTCTGTTCCTGGCCCCACTCCCGGTCACAGCCCCACTCCCAGTCCCTGACCGCAACCCTGGCCCCACCGCGACCCCTGACTCCCATTCCCAGCTCTAGCCCTGGCTCCCGTGGACCAGGTAACTGGGGGGAGAACCAAACAAATTCGGGGACCCCTGGCCTAGGGTAACCATACGTCCTGTTTTGGACTCGAATGTCCCAACTTTTTTGTCAAAACTGGGCATTTTGTCCCATTTGCTCTTGCCAACTGATCACCAATTGGCAAGAGCAGACAGTACAAATGCCCAGTTTTGACAAAAAGAGGCTGGGGGGAGGGTGAGCAGCGGGGCTCAGGCCAGTCCTGCATGGGGAAGAAGGGGGCTTGGGCAAGTGGCTTGGGCTGGCTCAGCGCAGGGGGCGAAGGGAGAGGGGCCTTAGGCCGGCTTCACACGGGGGAGGGTGGGGAAAATATACTCACTCACACTCTGTCCATCTGTCTTCCAGCCTGGCTGGGAGCAAGGCTTCAAGGGGAAGAGAGGAGCAGGGCTGAGGGGCGGGGTGGTGGGAGAAGGAGCAGCCGGGGGCGGGGCCAGAGGGCCGGCACTCCTGCGGGGCCCCCAAATTGGCCGGGGCCCATGGGCACAGGCCCTGTCGGCCCATACAGTAAGTTGCTACTGGGTCAGATGTAGAAATATAGTTAAGGAAAAGGGGTTGAAAGCTTCATGAATAGGCACTACCCCGAATAGGCATCAGTGTAACTCATCAGAGGTATAACTTGGCCTGTGTGCCATGGGAGATTCCAAGATGACAGCTATGGGTGGTGATGATGATGAGCAAGACAGTGACTGACAGTCCGTGGTTTCCAAGCAGGAAATGTGAGTAATGCCTGTCATAGGGCTAAACACTTTGTACTCTCTATCTGCTGTTGTGGGATTGTTTATCTGCTTAGTGGATTTGTTAATGAAGGAACTTGTGATAAATTACAATTGTTTCTTGTGTGCTCCTCAGGTCTCTCATTCTAATAATATTGGTGGTAATCTTCCTGATGCTGTTGCTACTCAGCAGACCAACCCTTATCGGCCACTGTAGTCTGAGAGATTAATCAATACACCAATCCATCAATTAATTGTAGGTGGGCCCAATAGTGGGCTCTCAGATCTTGTAGATGGAGACCAAAACAGAGTCCCAGTAACAGAAAGACAGAAATTGGTGAAAAAAGTGCTCCGGGAGGTCTTGTTGACAAATTCAAAGCTGCCAACATCCTGATGGAGCCAAAGGAGTAGCTTCTATCTCCTAGTTATGGGATACTCTGTAACTCAGTGACCAGGTTGTCTGTGAATCTATGACAAACACACACAATAGGATCATATTAATTCTTTGTCCTCTACAAATCACACAGTCCCATTCACTTCCTCCACATTCATACACAAGTTACAATCCCATTCACTCTTGTATCCCTCTCATACATTTTATCACTCAATTTATTCAACATGAAGGAGGAGCTAATGCATGGTTGCTGGACAAAGGTATTGAGGAATATCTTCTATAAATACAAGGACTGAGCATTTTTTGCTGATTATATGATTATATTGCAGGCCTGTGTGTCATTCACCTTCTGAGAAGGCTAAAAGAAACACAGAGCCTTTGACATACCCAGTAACATCAAGGTTACAAATGAAACAACAAATTACATATAGACATGTGAGCAGATCTTCAGATGGCATAAATTATCATAGTTCCATTCACTTTAATTTACACCAGCTGAGGATCTGTCCTTCAATCTTAATTTACATAACCAACCTTAATACATAATTAACAGGAGCTGTAAAACAATGACCAGATCGTTCTTCATATCTTTGGAATTAATGGTGATAACATTAATCAGAGGAGCTCATTTGCTATTAAAGTGGCTATTTTAAGTGCTCTGTTGGAATTCCACTGATGCTCAGCATTATTAGCATTAGCTAAACATTTTTGTTTGTTTTGTTCTGCAGAGTCAAAGGCATTGTGAGGTGAGGAGAGTAACAGATTATGAAGCATCTATCCATTTCTAACTGGCTAACCGAGCTGGGTCTCCCAGAATATTGCATGCTCTTTGATAAACAATACGATGGTGTAGAGGTAAGAAACTCTCTTTTTCAGGAAAATTCCCATGAAAGTCTCAAGTGGTTCAATCCGCTCAACACAATTAGTCTCAAACTAGATAGGTTACCAGTTAGAAAATGAGAACTTTGAAGCTTTATACTAACATAGAAATCTCATGAAAATAGCAGAACTCTGGTGGGAATTCGAGTAGGTAAGTGTTGCCCAAGTAATACTTTCTTTACCCTTATTCACTGGATTTATAGAAGCTTTAAGAGCCCAGAAGTTAGTGGTGGAAAAAACTTTTTTACTTACTGAGTCCAATCCCAAATGCAGGGTATAGTCCCATGACTGATTGTATTTTAGCCAAAAGTCCAGTTGTCTATTGTCCAAGAATGTAGAACTTTTCTGTTTTAATATTCTTGATAAATATTACTTTGTTCATTTGAATGTTTTCAGACTTAAGCTATTTCTCAGTACTTCTGCTAGGGGCTAGACAGGACCATTCAGGAAAATATATAACTTTATGTAAATACACTATGGTCCACACAGATCTCACTGCAGGATCAAATCTAAGACCTGAACATGTTTGATGTGTAATTCTTTGTGCCTACCCATTATTGCTAAAATAATATATATAATAATAAATAAATAATAAATATATAACTGTGAAAGTAGAACTTTTGATAATGTGTATTGTTGGCTGAAAGGCAAAATGAGCAGGGATTTCATTTTTCATAATGAATTAAGTAAAGATAAAACTATATTTTAAATTTAAGTAACATTACTGTGGAGATGTGAATGTTAGGGCCTGATTCTGCAAGCAACAACTATCAAGAGTAATACTTATTACCAGGAGTAGCTCTATTAACTATTGCCCATGGAACTACTCCAGGTAGTAAGCAATATGCCTAGTAGTAATTACTTGTCTGACTGAGCCTCAAGCACAGGAAACTGAAGGGTGATGCTNTGCCGCAGCGCTTTAACGTCGTTGCCCCTTTTGCCTCTTCCGTCGGTGGCCCTGCTGGTAGGGTCCCTACCGGCAGGGCCGCCGACAGGGAAGGGGCAGCAACGTTAAAGCTGTGGCAGCGCTTTAACGTGGGCTGCGTACAGGCCAGTACCGGCTTTTTACCTGTACACTGTACCAGCCCACTTTCACCCCGACCACATTTATCAATATTAGTTTGGTAATGATCACGAGAGCTATTTGTTACCATTTGAAAATAAATAAATATCAAATAGGAACAGTAACATTTGAAAGACATCATGCAGTAGCCCACTTGATTCCAGTCTTGTGTCTGATTCTGTTTAACAACAGCAGGATTGTATAGAGTGACTAGAGCAGGGGACTGGGAACCACGACTCCTATATTCCATTCCTCACTCTATCACTGACTCGCTGACGCTGTGTCACCTCGGACAAGTCGTTTAGGCTACATCTTCACTACAGGCCTGGGGTGTGATTCCCCTGCTTGCTCCTCTTAGTGAGCTAGTGCAAGTAGAAATAGCAGTGTAGCATGGGAAGCAGCAGCAGAGGTATGGCTTAGCCTTGTTGCGTATGTACCCACTAGTTTCAGGGGGGGTTGAGAGCTAGTGCAAGTATGTGTGCGCGAACAGGGGAATCACACCCCTCACTAGTAGTGTAGTTGTAACCATAGTTTCTCTTAGTTTATTCATCTGTAAAATGTGTATAAAACCTATAACATAGCGATGTTGTGAGGATTAATTAATTGTATGTAATATGGAGGGCTATGTAGCAGTGCAAAGTACTATTACTATTATATACCTATTAACCCCATTTTAAACACTTCCGTCCAAATCCTTCACTGTAGAAATTTGAGCCAGAAAAAGAAACACCGACAGATGCATCATTCTTTACAGGAATCATGCTAGCCAACCTAAGATTCTGTTGGGCACACATTGCTGCTGCTCTAAACAGGAGCCAGGTTAGCAGATGCTGTTGACTACAACATACATGTTAGCTGGCTGGAGGACTGGACGTCCATCTCATCTAGCTGGCAGACCACGTCCACTTGGGGTCATGGTATGCAGGATGGCAAATTTACAGGCCCCCTCTCCCAGTACTCCTGAGTCCTAGAAAGGGATCCTGCCCTGCTGCATGTGCAGAAAAAGTTTTCTATGACATCTTTCCACTCACATAGTGAGTGGAAGGAGGTAGCCTTTTGAAATTACAGGTAACCGCTGCTGTGTCTCTTCCCCACTGTGCTGAATTAGCAATACAAGAAGGAATCCTGGCCCTCATATCAATCATCTTGGGGATCTCAGCAACATCTCTAGAAGTTCTGCAGGAATTCTGAGAAAGCCCTACCTCTATAAACCTATGTATGGAAGTCAGAACTGGAATCACCCTTCTGTCTACCATCCTGTGTTTTCTGTCTGCATTGTTGGCATTTATGAGTAACCTCTTGCCCGCACCTCCCAGAAAAAAATAATATCCTTTACCTCTAATATTCTGCACTGCACTCAGCGTACAAGTTTATCAACAGATGTACATTGCTTTGAACTGTTACTGTTATCACTAAATATTTCAATTATATCTCACAAAGTAAAAAAATAAATAGAATAAATATTATTGTTAAAAGTATTTTCATCAACTGAAGACATTCCTGGATTCATTTGTAAATGAATTACAGTTATTCACCAGTCATTCCCCCCAATCAAATTTTACACAGAGACAGACAATAGGGTTTTAATTAAAAGTGGTTTTCATGTCACAGCTGTGCTGCCTATCTACCAGTGTACTTACAGTGTTGGGGTAATCTGATAATCCAAGCAGAATAAAGATAATAGAATTTCAAAGATAATTTAGAGTCTATGAAGGCTAATAAAAAGACTCATTTTCTATGATAACCCAGGTCCCCAAGCAGTCAGTCAGTAAAATGCAGTAGTAAGTTGAAACATGTTGCTATGTGATTCATGCTATCTTTGTAACACAAAAGATCCCAATATAGAACCCTGGGAGGGCTGAGTTGACAGACAACAAATTGAAAGAAACATACAGCAAAATTACTCTTTTAGTTTTAATAGGCCTGAAAGCCTGTCTGGGGGAAAAATCAGCTGCTGCTCAAAACTTAATAATAGGCTTAGTGCGTCACTCTGAATACAATGGATTTTTCTAAGTTAGAACCTCCAGTCACTTTTTCATTTACTGTTTTACAGTTTCTGGAGGTTCCACTTCATTGCCATCTTTATGCTCTTTCCCCAGTTTCTGAGCTAAATACTATAGACTGATTCAAAGTGCCTGACTTATGTCCCATTGAAGTCAATGGGACTACTCATGTGCTTACCTAGACATGTGCTTACTTACCTTGCTGAACTGGGGTTTAAGTTGTCAGATGGCTTAGTTATTACCTATGTTATCTACTATCTAGAGTTAGTATTTTTAATAATAATACTTAGTATTTACATGGGGCTTTTTATCTTTACAGCAGAGGGTATCATCATTCTCATTTTACAAATGAGGAAACTGAAGCAGAGAGAGGTAAAGTGCCCATAGCTACAGAATGGGTCAAGTGGCAGAGCTGGGGGTAGATCATAGGTTTCTTGATTCCCAATCCTGTACTTTAACTGCTTCTTAGAGAGGAACATAAAGTGTTGTGTGAGAGTCTCGAATAAAGCAGGAAAACTTTCAGGTAGGAGATTATTCTTCCTTCTACAATCATGGCATCTGTGTATCATTATTTTTTGCTGTCATAACAATTTCTGTAACACTACTTCAGAAATCTACCAGTAAAAGCCCCCACTGTATTACCACCAGTGTATGTTGTCCAGAACCGGAGCTGTAAACACCAGTTGCCTTTGTATTGCCATTCTTTTATGTTTGGCAAAGGCTGGACAAGCAGAAGATCAGGCTGAGTTTTTTGGTTTTGATTTGGGGGGGGGGAGGTGGAAGGAGGAGAGGGATCCTGTGCCAGTGTTAGCACTAGTTTTAAAACCTTTCCCACTTCTCTGTGGCTTCACCTTTGGTATTTTCCCCTTTTGGTAAATGTGAGAGGGGGAAAATAAGCATAATAGTTTCATGATCAGAAAGTCCTGCCCCTTCTATTGACATACATTTAATGCATCAACATCTGGGAAATGCTCACATTTGATTTCACACTTTCAAATGAAAAATAGTGCAGTCTTCCTTCTACAGCTTTATGGAACTGTCTCGTTACTGGCATCTGAAATGGGGGTTCAGAGAGTAAAAGTGGGTTCCCTAAATCCAGTAGTGTCTCTCAGGTATTATGGTTTTATTTAAAAGAATGAAAATTTGCTAGTTTGTGGCTCTACTTAAAAAATACATTCGTTGCTGGTGGTCTTGGCGGTGCATTTAAAGTAACTGTAACGATGCAATCTGTCTTTTATGATCCGAGAGTTGAGATGCCCAACTTCATAAAAGATACCACAATAGGTTGGAATGTTATGAGCCCCACCTGCCAACACTAAAGTGGAGCAAATTCCAAAGAATTACCTTGTTATGCTCCACAGACAAAAGACAAAATAACAAAGGGGAAAGGAAACGTATGTGACCTAAAGGATTTTCTCCAAACTACAATGCTGATTTTTTCCCCCTTTCTTTTAAAGACGTTGACGTAAAATTGAAGCATTCTAGACCTTCATAAATAATTCCCTGAGTTATTCCGCAGCCTATTTTGATAAATTAATTCTGATTTTGCAGAGACTGGGGAAATGGGAGAAGATAACTGTTCAACCTCAGTTATTCAGAACTCATGTAATTCAAAACAGGGTCATGTCCCCTGATGACTGTTAATTAGATTAAGTAGTCTCTTCATTATCCAAAATCTTTACAGTCCATAATTTTTCATGTCCCCCCAATCAAGTTTGAACTGTATCTCCCTTCATTAATGTAAGTGAAAGTAGTATGTTAACTTTTTTTCTCCTAAGAGTCTTAGCTTGTGGGTATTTTCCATTTCTCAAAATGTAATAAATGAAGAGAAAACCATTTTTATTGTTAAAAATATCCATCAGCATGGATCCCAAACTAAATATGAAAAATCTTCACCATTCAGTGTGTGTTGAGAAAAGTGCACATTTTGTTCATCGCAACTCTGGCTTTTTTAAGAAAAACATTTTTTAACCTACGTAAAGTTACATTGGCCCAAGTGCTGCTACATCATATGTTGTTATAATCATATAATTATCCAGATGTCTTTAAGATGGTTAACTAGTTTTAATGACAGTGTGAAATCCTTCCTGCTTCAGTGACAGGATTTTATCATTGAAAAGGGACTTCACATAATGTATAAATATTTTCCTAAACCTGCTGTTATTTAGCCCACAGTAACAGAAGGCACCAAAGTGGCTCAAGGAGAATTTAATTTACTATTGCAGTAATATCTCTCTACAGCATGTTCTCTTTCTCTGGGGTTTGCTACAGGACTTACTACATCTGACAGAAGTTGATCTTAGGAAAATGGGAATTGAGAACCAAATCCACCGAACACACATCCTTTCCAATATCCTGCTGCTTCAGGAGGCAGAAAGAAAAAGAGGTAAGAAGTCTGCCATTTTGTTTCCTAGAGGTTTGGAAAATGAATTAATGTTACTTTCCAATCACAGGGCGTAGAGAAATGAATATGTTGATCCAGCCTAGCATACAACTTTGTGATGAGGCCCACAAGATTACAGTATTCAGACTGTAACAAGAATGGCTGATGGTTTAGCTACTTGGGGGATACTTGGGGGAGAAGATAGGGATCATTAACCCATTCTCATTTTGGTGTTTGTCAGTAGAGGTCTCCATATTAGTGTCACTTTCTAGCACTCAGTCTTGATCCTAAAAACAAATCATAATGTTAGCAGACAGTATGATTGCCAAAAGGCTGATGAATCCCTTTTCCTCATTTGGAAAGACTGTAACCAAAAAGCCAAGACGAAGCAGTGTTCTGCATAAATTACTTCACTCTTGTGAGAAAAGAGGAAGTGAGCAGGGAGTGTTTGGTCTAAAGGGAGAATGGATAACAGAGGCACTTTCCTCCCTCCTTTTCTATATGGGCCCCTGTTCTGAACTGTTAGGATTTAATTAAAATACCTTTTGTTTTATTATGATACCAGTCCCTTTCCCAATTAAGCACCAAAGTTCTGCTCAGAGGGGCTCATTACAGCTGTTCGAGTATGGCAACTCTTCAAAACGTTCTCCTCTGAGTGAGAACTCAGTAAGATGGTACTATTAGTCTTGATTAATTGAAGAGGATCTTTCGAGAAATATTACTCTAGATAACAAGGTTTACTTATGATGTAGTATGCCCAATAATTATAAAATATCCTGGGCAAAGGCTGTCACAGACTGCACAGAAGCCAACATTTTACTTTGATAATGTTCCTGCCTTTCATTCTGTGTTTGGGAACTGATATTCTGTGTGTCAGGGTTGAAAAACAACTGTATGCTCATGCAACCATATAATTTTTTCTGATTTTTTTAATCAATTATAGAAAAACTTACATAATTCTGAAGAGGTCAAGTAGGGTAGTTTAACTTTCATAAATCAGAGTATACGAGTCATTAAAATGTAAACTCAGTATCTCCTTCTTGTAATCTATATTGTGAATATAACAGAAAACTACAAAACTTGATTATTGCAATGAGACTAGGAGATGTTTTGAGTGGAACCCACTTTCATTTACTTGTGAAGACTGGAATCTTGTTGCCTTCTTTAGATACTGTAGTGGTGAATGGGTTATTATTCGCACTAGAAAATAAATGTATAATCAAAGGTGCTGCTAAGCTTTTCAGCCACACACTGAATTGGTTTATAGACATTTTATATCAGTTCAACCAACTCAACAGATCTGCCAAAAATCCAATAAAATAACCATCACTGTACCTAAATGGCAAACTCTTAGGTGAGCAGATAAAACAAGGAAAGGAGGCTTATCTCACAAGAACTGTACCAAACAAATGAAGATGTTTGTATCTGTAATTTCAATGCCAATGAAGGATCAACAAACACAAAAACGTTTCTGAAGAATGTGGATAAGAACTTTAAAAAATAAAACATTTAATGTTAGCAGAGTCCTTGGAGATAAGGAAAATATGAAAAATAAAGGCTCAGGCAATGAAGCCCTTAATGACATAACAGTTTGCAAATAGTCTTTATACACAGTGTTCTTTTTCTGACTTCACAGCAACAATATTCCTCTTGAGACTGTATAGCTTCAAATGTGTAGGGCTAAATTCATCCCCAGTGTAACTCCAATGGCTTCAATAGAATCACAGCAGGGATGAATCTGAACCAAGAATTTTATTCCTGAATTACAGCATATATTTTATGTCATCTAGACATATCATTCTATTACCCTGAAAGCTGAATCACTTGGCTGGTTTGGTAATGAAGTGCTGGAGTTTCCTGAGCTAAGTTCTAATGAAAATGTCAGTAGTTCATTGTTCTGGAAAATAAACAATTTTGGGTGCTATTTTTCCCCTCAGTTTCTCTTTTTAGCTAATGAACAGTTGTGTGTAACTAAAATATTCATTTCAGAGTGGGGCCAAATTTCATCCCTTGAGTTACTGTGTTGTCTCCAATAGACTTACCCCAGAGATGGTCCATTATGTTAAAAAACTCTGGGAACACTGTAAAACAGATGAGTTCTGTGAGTTAAACGTGACTGCAGACTGTTTTGTTTTCACAATAGGGACTAATGGCTGTTATCTAGTCTCCAGCCTATTATGAAGTGTTTTTGTTTTGTGTCTGTCTTTGACAAAGTGCTGTGTCTAGGAGCAAGAGTGCCTAATCATTTACACTGAAAACACTTGCTTTTCAGCACTGAACTGTACTGAAGTCAGACACTGAAGCATTAGTGTTTTCTTTACTTTCCACTCTTAAATAAATGTGCATTTCTCAGCAAAGATTATACCACTGCATAGTAAAAGTTACTTTTCCACTCTGTCTTAATTTGAATTTTTAAAACAACCCAGATTAGCACTAAACTTGTTGTTCAGGAGTTTTCTATGGAGTACAAGGCAGAAGTTATTTTAATTTGCAAACACTCTCAGAAGTTGTTAGGTATTATTGAAGATACACAGGCATGTCTTAATGGTGATTTTTCATCTCTAAAAATGTCTGGTTTAATGCACAGGTGGAGGATTCTTCCACACCCCTGCAAACTCTGTTGTTAAATACAAAAACATGTCTGCCATTTGGGTGCTTCCTGATTCTGCCTCCCAGAAGTATTTGACTTACTGTTTCCTATGAGTATTTAATCCAACCTAGATGAAATTAGAATGAGGCATCATATATTTTGAATCAATAACTAAGATCTTTTCAATATGCTCTTTGGTTCTGTCTACGTGTGTCCATATTCTCTGCTGCAGTCTGGCTCTTTTTTTTGCTGTTCAGGTAGTGCAAAGAAGCCAAAAAGCAATGAAATCTCCCCCATGCCAGGGCAACCCTCAGCCAACATAGGGTATGTCTACTCTAGAAATGTAGGTCGACCTATTTTAGGTTGACTTACAGCCACTGCAGTAATCACTGCGGTGGTGCATGTCCACACTACCTTCCTTGGGTCGGTGGTGCGTAGGGTGACCAGATGGGATGAAGAAAATATCGGGACACATGGAGGGGGAGTCCCGCCGGCAGAGCAAAAAAAAAAAAAAAAAGCAGAGTCTCCCGGAGTCCCGCCAGTGGAACAAAAAACAAACAAACAAAAAAACAGGAGTGCGAAATATCGGGACAAATTGCGTCTCGACCAAACATCAGTCGGGACGCGGGACAAAAGCCTAAATATTGGGACAGTCCCGATTTTATCGGGACGTCTGGTCACCCTAGTGGTGCGCATCTTCACCAGGAGCACGGCCACCGACCTAAGGGCAGTGTGGGGAGCTGAGAGCCCGGTCTCTCAGCTCCACTAGCACCTCCCTGCCAGGAGCCCAGCTGCCCCAAAGGCTCTCAGGGTTTCGGCGGGCTGCCCCTACCCTCCCTTTCCCGTTCCCCACTAGGAGCAGGGGAAGCCACCTGGTGCTTCTCCCCATCCCATTCCAGCTTCTCAGCCCACCATCCCACCACCCCCCCACCCACCCACTCCCTGCCAGGAAGCATGCAGCCTTGTCAATTTCATGACTCACCAAGTTGTGAAACTGACACGTTGTCCTTCCCTGCAGGGGGTGGGGGAGGGGAGGTGCTGGGGCTTCTCACCGCAGTTCCCAGCTGGGAGTGGGGGCGTGAGCGCTGCCAGGGCTTCTCGAGGGTGGCTCCCAGCTGGGGGAGAGAGAGAGAGAGAGAGAGAGAGAGAGTGTGTGTGTGTGTGTGTGTGTGTGTGTGTGTGTGTGTGTGTGTGTGTGTGTGAAACCACCAGGGCTTCTTGCCCCAGTTCCCGGGGAGGGGGGAAGCTGCCGGGGCTTCTTGCCCACAGCTCCCAGCTGGGAGTGGAGTACAGCCACCCAGCTCTCTAGGGGAATGGGGGCCAATGAAATTGACAAGACAGCCAACAGCCAATGTAAGGGAGGCAGTGTCTACATAGTTACTGTGTCACCCTAACTATACCAACATAAGCCTTACACCTCTCGTGGAGGTGGAGTTGTTATGTCGATGTAGTAGGGCACTTACATCGGTGGGAGGAAGGCTGTAGTGTAGACACTGACATAATTAAGTTGACATAAGCTGCCTTAAGTCAACCTAACTGTAGTATAGACAGCCCTGATAGTCAGCTCCTACACCCATGCACCTTCATTCCTCCCCACAGCTCCCAGTGCAAAGGACAGGGAGGGAGCATGGCCAGAATGTATTGTACTCCAGATATCCCTAATATGTAGATTGCCCATTGGGAGCTTTAGCCAGTTGGAGAAGATTTGGGCAGTCTCAAGGGGGGGAACTCTGTTCAGCAAAGGACTCTGTTGACACAGGTACAGTAGGATTTGATCTTATGTGTAGATGGGATGTAGTGTTTTAACCATGTTACAATATTATGCTACCGCCTTCAAGAGAATGATTAAAATATGGTTTGATCTGAATTACGCTACAAGAACAAACAGGGCTGGCCTTACCATGAGGCGAACTGAGGTGGCCGCCTCAAGTGCCAGACTGTGGGGGGTTGCCACTAGGACCGAGAGTGTAGAAAATTGTGTCTGCTGCTGGTGCATATGTATTCTCTCTGCTCTAGATGCACAGAGATGGTGGAGTGCTGTGCTGGAGGAAGGAGGGCACAAGAGACATAACAGGCAGGCAGGAGAAAAGGTGAGAGGGAATAATAGAAAGCAGCAGGAGCTGCAGGGAGAGAGAGGAGGAGGAGCCACTTATGTACCTCTCTAGCACCCAGGAGCCTGGACTGATTAACACCAGCTTCTCAGGGAGCTTCCTGTTTCATGCTGCTTCCCTGAACCCACTTGAGGAGAACAGGCAGTCAACTGAAGTAGTAGGAGCCAGGTAGGCCCTTAAGACACTGATATCTTCCCTCACTCAGGCCCTGCTACCAGCCTCCTTATTTGTCCCCTTCAATTGAGTGTTGAGAGCCACTATAGCTGGCACAGAACAGCAGTAATGAGTGAAAGAAGAAAACGCCCCTCTGGGGCAGCATTCAGAAAAAGAAAGAAAGCAAAGGAAGCTTTTCTATCTAAGCAGGAAGGAGCTCTCCTGAGATACATAGACACAAATATACACGGTGAGCCTTCCGGCCCCAATGAGGATGTGAGTGGTGAGGAGGTGCCTGATCTTCCAGTTAGTCAGAGTGCAGGTGACCTGGCAGCTACTGCAGCATCCATATCTCCATCTCAAATGGATGTAACCATGCATATTCCTGAAGAAAAGTGTAGATCAGAGAAGAGTGTGGTGGAGGCGCAAGAAACAGCTGCTGCTGAGTTTAGTTCCTTAAGTCTAGATGATCCAGTTGAGCAGTAGCCTGAGGGACTTCCTTGTACTGCATGGGCCACAGCAAGTGAAAAACTTCATGTTCCCCAAAGACAATGAAAATAGAAGTTTCCATCCAACACATTACTGGCATGAAATCCCCAATGGTGACAAAGTGGAGAGGCCATGGCTTCTGTACTCAAAAACCCAGAATGCTGCATATTGTTTTTGTTGCAAACTCTTCCAGTCTAATGTTACAGCCACATTGGGTTCTACAGAAACAAAGGACTGGAAAAATCTGGCTAGAAATGTGGCATGCCATGAGAAGGCAGCAAATCACCAGAGAGCATTCCATAGGTGGAAAGAGCTTGAGATGAGACAAAGGTTAAAGGCCACCATAGATGATCAGCATCAAGAGAAGATTGCATCAGAGTCCCTTACTGGTAAAATGTTCTGAAAAGACTCACTGCCATTGTGAGAATGCTTGCTACCCAAAACCTAGCACTGCGTGGCACTTCAGATCAGCTCTATGTGCCAAACAATGGAAACTTCCTTAAAATTGTGGAGCTGATGGCTGAGTTTGATGCTGTACTCCAGGAGCCATCTAAGAAGAGTCACCACCCAAGAAATGTACACACCCCACTACCTTGGAAAAACAATTCAAAATGAGATCATACAGTTACTGGCAACAAAAGTCAAACAGAAGATTGTGGCAGAGCTGAAGTCAGCAAGATATTATTCTGCTATTCTGGACTGCACACCTGACATCAGCCACATGGAACAAATGACTTTAATGGTGCATTTTGTAACAACAACAGAACCTAGTGAAAATGTCCCTGCAATGGTGACTGTCAGAGAGCATTTTCTAGAATTTATTGACATTGATGATACTACAGGAGCTGGTATGACAAATGTGCTTCTTAAAAAGCTGGAAGATACGGGAATTGCGATAGCTGACATGAGAGGTCAGGGCTACGATAATGGTGCCAACATGAGAGGAAAGAACAGAGGAGTGCAGACACGGATCCGAGAGTTAAACCCTCGAGCTTTTTTTGTCCCATGCAGTTCTC
Organism: Platysternon megacephalum; assembly: GCA_003942145.1. NCBI lineage: Eukaryota > Metazoa > Chordata > Testudines > Platysternidae > Platysternon > Platysternon megacephalum. The sequence goes on along the minus strand of QXTE01000110.1, from coordinate 4,254,331 downwards.
ATTCATTGAACTTGGTGGTCAGTGATGCAGCATCAGCTTCTAGTGAGGCTGCTGAATTTTTTAATGTAATTCAAAGCATCTATGTATTTTTCTCTGCATCAACTCATCGATGGCAAATTTTGAAGCAACATCTGGGAACATCCTCTCTGACACTGAAACCACTGAGTGCCACACGATGGGAAAGTCGAGTGGAGGCGATAAAGCCTATCAAACACCAAATTGGGAAGATAGATGATGCCATAGTTGCCATTATGGAGGATAATGCTATGACAGGAACTGTTCGTGGGAGAACAGTGGCAGAGGGAAATTGAATCACCAGAAACATACATAACTTCAAATTTCTGTGTGGCTTAGTGTTGTGGCATGACATACTGTTTGAAATAAATGTTGTAAGCAAGAGACTCCAAGATGTTGACCTTGATATATCTGGAGCAATGGAACAACTGGACAAAGCAAAGTCATACCTACAGTCTTACGGTCAGATGAGGGATTTCAAAACATTCTGAAGAGTGCACAGAAGTTGGCAGAGGAACTTCACACTGAAGCTATTTTCCCACCCATTCAAGAATACAAGAGTCACCGAAGAAGAAGAAGAAGAAGACATTTTGATTACGAGGCACAGGATAATCCCATAAGAGACCCCAAACAACAATTCAAAATTGAATTCTTTAACCAGGTGTTAGATTGTGCAATACAGTCAGTTGAAGAACGTTTCATGCAGCTCAAGGAACACAGCAGTATATTTGGGATGTTTTATGATGTTCCAAAACCCCTCGCTATACCTGAAGAAGACCTACACCAGCAATGCAGGGCACTAGACACAGTGTTGACACATGATGACATGCACGATATTGATGCGAGTGATTTAGGTGATGAACTGAAAGCCCTTTCAAGATACATTTCAGCAGGATCAACTCCAAAGGCTGTTCTGGAATATATGTGCACAAATAAGATGACCACCCCCTTCCCAAATGCTTTTGTTGCTCTGCGCATACTTCTAACACTCCCTGTAACAGTTGCCAGTGGAGAACGCAGCTTCTCCAAGCTGAAGTTAATAAAAACACATCTACGCTCCACAATGACACAGGAGAGGCTGGTTGGCCTTGCAATCATCTCAGTAGAGCATGAGCTGGCCCAGACTGTGGACCTTCAGGAAGCAGTTCAAATCTTTGCAACCAAGAAGGCACGGAAAGCACCACTTTGATTATTCAAACAGATAAAAATGCCAGTGTTTACTATGCAGACAAGAAAAGTTACATTTGCTGTTCAGGCGTTTGAAAGTTAAGTGTTACTTAAAATTTTTGAACAAGGCATTTAAAGTTGTTAGTTCTCCTTTATTGGGGTAGGTAGCAGAGCAGTACCATGAGAGGTAGAAGGCAGAATTGAAACCTTTCAAAGTTTTGGCCCAAGCGAGGGGGCATGGGGACGTCATTTGCGCTCCCCGCCTCAGGTGCCAAAATGTTGTTGGCCGGCCCTGAGACCAAACCGTGCTTCAGCTGTGTTGGGAAGGGCTACTGTATTGTAACCAGGTCCTGAAGTGTGATGGAAATGTCACTATCCAAAGAGGAATGTAAATATTAAATGTAAATTTCTGGTTTGAGATAACTAAGAAATACCTTTTAGGTTTTACCAGCATTAAAAGCTATTAACTTAAGAATTCATTGGTACCTTGATTGTCATGAACCTAAACACTGTGCTGTTTGTATATAGATGAAATTGGACAGTAGCCATAAGAATGGAAAATAAAGTGACCAGCATCAAAAAGTAGAGAGATAATTTCTTTTGCAGAATTCCAAAAAGTTAGCACTTCATTTTTCAATGCAATTCCAATTTAGCTGAATTCTGATTAACAACAATTTGTGGCTTAAACTTACTTCATTTATATCTTTGGGGAATTTTGTAGAAATGAAATACAATTTTATCAAAATATTTTCTTGCCCAAAAAGGGAATATTTAAATCTTTATCTTTGAGAGACTGGCTATGTAATATGTCTTGATATTTTTAGTTTGTTTATATAAATTTTCCTAGAGAGAATGAGAGATGGAGAGAAAGAGTTTGCCGTTTTAATGGGATCTATGTTTAGATCTTTTATGGATCCATTAGCCTAGTCTGTGTGGTTTAAAAAAACAAAGGCCAATGTTGATATATTTAAACAAATATAAGCATCGTCCTAGTTTATTGCCATTGAATATAAAAGGAGATCAAAAAGCTGACATGCAATTAACATGCCCTATCTTCCTGTTTCTGGTTTGGAAAGCTGTTTTTACACATACATTTATTTATAAGTAACTATGTGCTACTGCTGAATTTCTTTTCCTTTTGCAGTGGTGTCAAGTTTAAGTGCAGTGCTTTTTCTTTCTGATCTTCTGCTCTGTCATTCATGGTGCAAGGCAGAGCAGGCCTAAGATCTGTGCTATTAAGAAGGGTGATGGGAGAGCAATAAAGTACTTGCCACTCATGTGTTAACTCTAGGTACCTGCAAGCACAAAAGGGCTTCATCCCCTAGAAAACAGTCTCTAGCAGTCACATGTTCCAGCACTATAATCTTCCACACTGTATATAGACTATACTGTAGTGAGAGGAGCAATATAGATATAGTGCAGCTATTTAAAAAAAAATCCATCCTCAACTAGGCTAGTAAATAACCATATATAAAGAGGTACCTTAGTCTTTAGCAAAGAGTTATCAGAGAGCCTACGCGATTAACAAAAGAGCGTACTTGGTCCTGCTGTTGAACACAAGTCACTCTCAAACAGATCAGCTTTTGCCCACTGTGTCTCTTCTGTTTTCCTTAAAAACCTTGGAATCACAGCCAGACTTTTCAGTTCAGTAGTATTCACTATCTGCTTTGCAGATTCCAGACTGGAGCCCAAGTATTCTGGTATATTTGCCAATAGACAGAGGAGGCTGCTTTGAACACTTCCTTTAGCATAACAGTTAGGGATGACATCAACACCTGTGTGGTCTTTCTGCTTTCCTTCACAAGTTCAAGGATTGGAGAGTTTTCTCCCACCTTTTCCCAGTTTTAAATGAGGAGCTCAAAAATGTAGACACAATTACAAAATTATAAACATACATGTCTGGCTTTTATGTGCCACATGGGCCCTCGGGCAGTCCCAGATCCCAAAAGCAGCTGAGCTTAAAACTACAACCCAGTCCTTTGAAAATTCAAACTTTGTTTATTCTTACTGTTTCTGTCTGGCTCCCTATTTATCCTAGAGCTCCATGTCAGTCAGAAAGTGAATAAAAAACATCTTCAGCATGTGTCTCACACTGAGGCTGTTAATTCATTACTTTCATTTGAGACGTCACACAGAAATTGGAAAAACCATTGGTTTCCATGTACCAGGGGCCACTGTCACAAAACTACTGTTGCTGTAAAAAAAGGGCACTGTGAAGACACTTCCACCTACTCTTCCCCTCTTGAGCATGGGGAGGTTTGAAAACCATCCCATAATGTCATCTTTGCTCCCCTTCATTGGTTCACTACTTCTCTTGGGGGGAGGGGAATGGGGAAGTTGATAGACATGCAAATAAAACTGATTTCTCTTCAGAGATGTGGGGACTTTCATTACTTCATTTTTCACTTTCATTAACACTGTTGCCACTATAATGAGAGAAATAGAGTGGAATGGAACAGAGGAATAGAGACAAAAGGGAATAGAATTTATTTTCTTTAAACATGGACCAGGGCTCCCTTTCATGCAACTCTCTCCCCAAACCACAGTGTCTTCCTTCTCTTCTAATGTGTGTGTATTACCAAAAAGCCCCAACAAATCTGTTAATACAATGTTAGTGATGCACAGTTAAAAGATCTGGATCCCTATTCACACTTCTGAAGTGGTATTGGGAAAGGTTTTGTCCAATCTACACTAGCACTTAAACAGCTTTCAGTACTGGCTCAGGGGGACACCATTGTTGCCAACCTGTGTCAGCAGCAGATGAGTTTCCTAGTCTAGCCTGGACTAACAAATTGGGAAATGTTAACGATAAGTTGGTGATTAATCTTTCCTACATTTAATTACCTCCAGTGATTTTAGTTCCTGTAGGAAACTCTCTAACTCCCTCCTACATCTTTTGAAACACAGGAATTCTCATACAAGAACAGGCCAGTGCTCCATCTTATCCAGTTCCCAGTTTCCAACAGTAGCCAGTACGGGCTAACACTGAAGAACGTGCATTAAACCCTGCAGCAGGCAGTTTTGAGAGAATCTGCCTGTAACATGCATCTGACGAAGTGGGTATTCACCCACAAAAGCTTATGCTCCAATACATCTGTTCGTCTATAAGGTGCCACAGGACTCTGTCGCTTTTTACAGATCCAGACTAACACTGCTACCCCTCTGATACTTGACTGCCTGTCACAGTTCCTTAGGTAACTGCACCTCTGACTCCTTTGTGGCCTTCTCAAGGGCACTGTACTCTACTGACATCTCAGGCCTCTAGCTGTCACCTTTCTTGGAGCGGAGTTCAGGGACTCTCCTCCTAGACCAGGAATTTAGACTGCAATTCCTCCTCCAAAGCACTCTGATCACATCAGCAAGTCTGACTTTAGCTCAGCGCCTGCAGTCTTGTTCTCTCAGGGCCAGGGACAGGGTTAACCAGTGACCAGCCAGCCTTCATAAAGCAAAGTTTTACTTATTCAGAACAAAGCATTACAGAGAAAACATACATTAAAAACAATAAACAGATAATTTATAGGAATTAGCTTACCAAGCAGTCATCCATTTTCCACATAGAGACCCTGATAGGAACAAAGTACTTCAGGCCCTTTCCACATGATCTGGCCCTCTTGGTCATAGTGTCATGTCAGTTCTTGGATTGTGTGAGTGACCTCTCTTCCTCAGTCAGGATGGTCGCTTTTATACAGCGTGTAGTTCTTAAACCAGATCAAACTACTATATGCCTTTTCCCCCAGGGAGTCTGACTTATCCAGACTTGCTACCTGCCTGGGGGTTTGCATTAAGTATCTCCAGTGATTTTAGTTCTGCAGGATACTGTTTAGCTCCCTCCATGAAGGCATATATACATATAATCTTTAAGCATTGATGCAATAATCATTGGATCTTCCAGGTGTCCATAATATCTATCACACTGCCCACAGAGAGAATTTCTTCCTAAACTTTCTAGCTGTTTCTTTACCTAAGGCCCATTTCTGTGAGGTGCTGAGCACCGTCAGCTCCCATGGACTTTGGTGAGAGCTGAGGAAGCACAACACTTCACCAGTTCAGGCCTTTTTTCTCTTAAATAGCTCATCATTAAAGGGTGCTGGCAATTTCTCTTTAGAGGCACAGTACCAAATAAGCACTAGGATGCCACAGATGTATCACGGGACAAGTATTATAAAAGTCACACCGACCTTGTTTCCTATTCTCGACTGCTGTGACAGGAAGTAGGGCAGTTAGCCATCCCTTAATTAGGTTGATTCTATATTATTTTATGGCTTAAGACCTTGACATGAACTATGTGAACTCAAGGCAGCCAGTGCAGCTGACAGAGCATCAGCATCAGATCTAGTGCCAGACCCAATGGTCCTCAAGAAGGCAAAACTCCCATTGAAACCCCTATATGTAAGCCTCTGAAAGTCTATACATAGATCTCTTCCTGCATCCTAGTATAATGACATCTCTAGCTGAACATTTGCCAGTCAAAAGCTTTCAGCTTCCTCTGAAAATGGAATAAAACTAGCAGGAAAGGAATATAATGACTCATACCAGAGTATTCTTAGCATATGTAATAATGTCAAGTCACTAGCCCCATTACTTAGCACCCAACCATGTTGTGAAGGAAATCTATACTCATTGCCTAGTTCTTATTCATAAAAACATGACAATTTAAAAAAACCCTGAGTTACTCGTCTATAAATTATACTGCCTGGAAATTTGCAGGACAGTTAAATCAATCAGTAGAGACCAGTTCACATCCTAAAACTGATTTGATTCTGTGGCATATTTTTATACATTTTCCATGAAACAGTAGCAGAATTGGTCCAGTCAGAGCAGCAAGAAATGTTCCTCTATGCTGCGAGGAAAATATTTGCACTTCCCTAGCACCTTCCATCTGATACTCTTATAAAGTGCTATAATGGACAAATCTTCACAACACTTCAGTGAGGTAGGTAGTTTAGATTAGCAAATGGAAGTATAGGAAGGTTAAATGACTTCATACAAGGTGACACAGAGCTACACCTATAACCCGGTTCTCATGACTCCAAGTCCTGCATCCTCGCCATAATCCTGTCTCTCATGACCAGCAATGATGGTTGTGCTAGTTAAGGATTGCTATCTGGACTATGTAATATGTTTGCAGTGAACCCTCACCTCAGACCATCCAAATCTTATCTGCTTTCTTGTTTCATCACCGGTTCAAAAGTCAGCTTGGATATGTGAAAAGGTTTTTAAGCCTTTTACGTCAGTTTCTAGAGTGGCTCTGAACTCAGTTTAAGTGAATCTGGGCTGAATTGTGGTTTCATGTTGACACCAGGCAAAACTCAGTGCTTCTGACCTAATTTTCTGTGAGTTCTTTGGGTTCGCTGAAACCTGAAATTCAAGAGCTGAGAACTCACAATGATCAAAAGTGTTGAAAAACATTGCAGTGAAACCCAGTAAACCAACACTGGCAAACTTCAAACAACTCTATCTGGTAGGCTATAAAAAAGTAGTATACTTAAATGTTAGCATTTCACTTCTGAATAGTACATCAGAATCTAGTATATTGACTACAAACTTATCTATTGTCCACTTCTTTTTCCTGATGGTGGTTTCTGTTAAATTCTAGACTCTAGACCCAGATTCTTAGCTGATGTAATTGGAGCTGGTTGAGCTACACCAGTTTAAACCAACTAAGAATTTGTCACAATGGGTCCAGTTTTCTCTGACATCCACGGTAATTTCTGAGGAAATCTGGTGGATTTTGGATAGGAGCCACTGGCTAAGTCTCTTGTGGATATGCCTACACAGCAATTAAACATCTGTTTCTGGCCTGGATCAGCTGACTTGGGCTCGGGCTGCGGGACTGTAAAGTTTCTGTGTAGATGTTTGGGCTCAGGCTGGAGCCCGAGCTCTGGGAGCCTCCCCTCTGCCAGCATCCAAGAGCTCGAGCTCCAACCTGAGCCCAAATGTCTACACAGCCCTGTGAGCCTGGGTCACCTAACGTGGGCCAGATGCAGGTCTTTAATTTCTGTATAGATGTACCATGTGAATACCTTCTTTAATTAGCTTTAAAGGTGACCTAAGACTATTTCTTCTAATTGGGGGTGTGCCCTTTTTACTCTCTTTTTTTTTTTATGGGGGCAGAGGAGGAGGTGTATGCATCCGTTCGAAAGGTTTATTTTCACCTTTTTTTAACCTTAGAAATATCAGAAATGTCAAGTCTGGTCTTTGTTGGTTTTGCTGGAGGACCTTCTGGATATCTTAAAGCATGTTTATTGTGAACCTTGGTTGAGGTGGTAGGTATATCAAATATTTTTACAAAGACTTCCTTTTCCAAAAGTGTTAATTAGTCAGTTAAGTTAAATAGATGTAACCAAAAAAAATGTAACGGTTTTACTAAAAATCCCTTCCTCTCTCAAAAACTCCTCTTTCGCTGTCTTGAATCATGTGATGTTATCCTTTCACTAATTCTCAGTGACTGTAGAATCTTCCAGAGTGGACAATACCTGAATTTCTAATGTAAGAAACAAGCAGAAAAAGAACCTTTACAAAATGTAGGCCTTCTTTATACATATCATAAAAAAGCACAGAAGTACACAAGCCCCCACCTTTTCCCCCTCCTCTGTATGTCACCTTTAAAAGGTATTTTTTCTGATGTTGGTTCTTTTTATTTTACCTAGTTGACCTAGTGGTTGTGGTCTGTATCACCAGGCCAGAGATCAGCTTCCATTTCCAGCCAGAGTTGTCTGGTTTTGGTTATGATTTCAAAAGGTTTCCTTCTTCTATTAGCCTAGTTTTAAAGGGAGGGTAGTATCAATATTTTCCAAAAAGATAGCCACATGAAGATGATGGGTTCTACTCATCCATCAATATGGCAAGGATTGCTGTGTGTAAGCCCCAGTGGTGGTTATAGGTCTTGCCCCTCGTAAAACTGTAGACATTGATAAGAGAAGAGATTCCAGTGTCTTTTGAGCAACTTTGTTCTTTTATATATTTTTAAAGGTCTGAGCTATACTTAGTGTTAGGTTGATATAGCTAAAATGCCCTGGATGATGTAGTGATGCTGTCATAACACCCAGTGATGCAACTAGGTCAACAGAAGAATGCTTCAGTCAACCTAGCTACCATTGCTTTGGGAGGTGGTGGTCCTACACCGATGGAAAAAGCCCTTCTATTGGTGTAGGCTGTGTCTATACCAGTGGTTCTCAGGGCCCACAATGTGTTATGTGGGCCACAGGTTGAGAACCACAGCCCCCCCCAAAAAAACCCTCCACAGTCCCCCATGCCCAGCACCCCCTGCCAAGAGACCCCTCCTAGCGGGGAGGGCACCCCCACAAACCCCTAGTTCCCAGCGCCCCCACCCCCTCAGTGCTCAGAGTGCTCCTCCTCCCCACAAACCTGCCCAGAGACCCATTCTCCCACACCATTCCCCCCTACGGCACTCACTAGTCCCCTGCTGGCAGTAGCGCTCCAGCAGGCTGCCAGAGGCTGTCTCCTCCTCAGCCAGCCCTGCCCCCTTTCAGACCAGAGCAGCAAATTTTGCATTTTTTTAGCCACAGCTGTGTGCTAATTGGGCTGCATGTGGCGCACGGGCCACGAGTTGAGAACCGCTGTTCTATACTGTGTGGTTATGTCAACATAGCTACAGCACCATAGCGGTGACAGTATAGTTCCTGTAGCGTAGACAAGCCCAAAGTCTCCCCGCTTTTCTCTTTCTGGCATTTATATTGTTTGTTTCTTGAGCTATGTGGCAATATTAGCAGTGAGCATGTCTTAGAACTGCTCAGGCTTGTAGCTAGGCAAACAAAAGTGAGGATGCTTTGGGAAGGCAATAAAAACATAAATGTGGTAGGCGTCCTCCCCCCAGAAAATTGTGACATATCAAGTGCAATCTTCTGTGTTTTAGAAGGTTTTTAGACAAACAAAACCAAAACCCAAAGAAGGAAGCCTATCTACTATTTATTTGGAATTGTAGGGAACAATTTGATGACAAATTATATGCAGTTAAAACACCAACAAACATGTATCAAAAACCTTGGCTCAGAAATACTCATATATACTCAGAAAAGGGCCCATGTTGGATTTACGTGGTTCTATTAGTTTTGTTATCCTCTCCTCCGTACATGTGGCAGGGACACTAGACTCCACTGTCCACCCCCCAAAAACAATGAGGAGTCCTCAGTCCTCCCCCACATTTGAGTTTGTATAATATTTTGTTACCAAACTTTCTGTTTAAACACAACCAATTTGAAACCTACTGATTGTTTTTTGTCCTCCCTCTTTCCCCATTTGACAGTCTTTCCTTTCATGGCTCTTTCCCCTGTGTCCTGTTCTCTAGCTTTCTTTCGCCCTCTAGGGCCTGATCTACAGCCCATGGAAGTCAATGCAAGTCTTTCAATTGACTTCAATGGACTTTGGATCAGGCTCTAAATCTCTCTCTCCATGGTTTTTTGTGCCTCCGCCTTTCTCCTTTCTCACTCATTTCTTCCATAATCTCCCATCAGCTCTCAATCACAGCTCTCTTGCTTCCCCTTTTCTGAGTTGTATTATTTCCCCTGGCTCCCTTACTTCTGCTTTCTAGTCCCTGTCTACCCTTTCCTGTTCTGTTTTCTCCATGCCCCTCTTTAGCCGCTTGCTCAACCTTTCTTCTCCCACTCCTACCCCATAGTCCAGTCACTCTCCCCACACTTCCATATTCTCTCTCTCTTGCCCTAGCTGAGGCTCCCATATCTTTCTTGCCTCCCCCATATTTCTTTCCCATTCTCCCACTGCTCCATCAATGCAGCCATGTGCCCCAGCCATCATTAAAGGTCTGTAATGTATTATTTCTACCTGTAAATTCTGATGTTGGAGGCAGGGTCTGGCTAGGAGTGGATTATTTTGTCCACTGGTGATGTTAGTGAGATGGATTCCAGTACCTTTAGAATCTTTGATTTTTAAGATCAGATTTTCTTACCTCAAAGTAAAAAAGAAAAATAAGCTCCTTGGGCCAAATTCATCCAGTTGAAGTCAATAGAGTTACACACTCTTACACCAGGCAGTGATACTCAGACTGAGGCGCGCAAGCTGCAAGTGGCTCTTTAATGAGTCTCCTGCAGCTCTTTGCAGCATATAATATTAAAACACTGATTTAATTATTAACCAATTAGGATGCTTTTACTATGTTATTAATCAATTGTAGTTGATGAAATAATAATACTTGGTCAGTCATTTTGCTGAGAGAATAATATATCTATATATAATATATAGATATAAAACTAAATATTTCCCCATCATACTGTTTAAATACAAATATATAGTACTATAGTAAATGGAACAATGAATTCACACTACTGTGGCTCTTTTGGGTAATGATGATTGCTAATTTGGCTCCTGAACCACTGAGGTCTGAGTATCACTGCACCAGGACTAAGTCTAGCGCACTTGTTTTAGAGATGTGGTCCTGGGTTGTGATGTTCAGATCAAAAGTTGGACCAAGGTCTGAACTTACCAAAAGTTCAGGAGGAAGGTGGGCAGGGATGAACCATGTGTCTCAACTCAGGTCCATCTCTAATTTCTTCTTTTATAAAGGCAGTTGTATGGCCAGTAAATAGCAGTTGCTTTATTTTGATTTTTAAGCTATTCATCCAACACCAGCAGAAGCCTGACAGAAAAGATATGGCCCCTATCAGCAAAACCTTCTGGCTGATGCTATTGTACATTATGCATTGTATTAATAGAATATAGGGTAGAGGCCATGTACATTTTTTTCCAGTACCAGATCAGACCACTGCTCCATCCACTCTTGTATCTTGCCTCTGGCAGCAACCACTACCTGATGCTTTATCAGAAGAGAATTTCTCGATAATGCACCTGGCCTATTGTGCAGTAAGGGGAGGGGATCCTTCCAGTGCCTTTTGGAGCCACTTGGTTTACATTTTGAAGATTAGATTTGATGAGTGTTAGATCAGGTTAGGAGCACTACACTGTATGCTGCTAAAATTTAAAGGGAAACCATCAATTTTAAAAAAAATGATACTGTACATGCCCTTTTATTACCTATTACAAACTACACCTCAAGAGAGAAATTGCTTTTTTCCCCAGTCTATTTACTTTGTGCATTTAAGAACACTGTGTATACTCAGTTTCACCTGTTCTTTGGGGGGGGGAGGGTTCCCCCCCCCCCCCCACAGTGGAAGGGGAGGGGAAGTGTTGTTTTAAACAGGAAAATGTGATTTGTAAAGCTATCACAATTGGCCAGGGGACTGAAGGGTAAGTGTTGTACTTGACACTACATTTAACTCATTTTGGGAAATAAACTAGATCCCTTTAATGAAACCTCTGCTGAAGGATCTTCGTTCCCCATAGCTTGTCTGTGGGATAGCTTCTTTAATTTTTGTTCTTTAGGATTTATTTGAAAATTTTACCATAAAATGAGAAAATGAAACTACAGTTTGAAAATAACCTCAGCAGCCTGAGCTGACAAAAAGCAAAAANTAGCAGAAGCCTGACAGAAAAGACATGGCCCCTAGCAGCAAAACCTTCTGGCTGATGCTATTGTACATTATGCATTGTATTAATAGAATATAGGGTAGAGGCCATGTACATTTTTTTCCAGTACCAGATCAGACCACTGCTCCATCCACTCTTGTATCTTGCCTCTGGCAGCAACCACTACCTGATGCTTTATCAGAAGAGAATTTCTCGATAATGCACCTGGCCTATTGTGCAGTAAGGGGAGGGGATCCTTCCAGTGCCTTTTGGAGCCACTTGGTTTACATTTTGAAGATTAGATTTGATGAGTGTTAGATCAGGTTAGGAGCACTACACTGTATGCTGCTAAAATTTAAAGGGAAACCATCAATTTTAAAAAAAATGATACTGTACATGCCCTTTTATTACCTATTACAAACTACACCTCAAGAGAGAAATTGCTTTTTTCCCCAGTCTATTTACTTTGTGCATTTAAGAACACTGTGTATACTCAGTTTCACCTGTTCTTTGGGGGGGGGAGGGTTCCCCCCCCCCCCCCCCAGTGGAAGGGGAGGGGAAGTGTTGTTTTAAACAGGAAAATGTGATTTGTAAAGCTATCACAATTGGCCAGGGGACTGAAGGGTAAGTGTTGTACTTGACACTACATTTAACTCATTTTGGGAAATAAANGGGGGGGGGGGGGGAGGGTTCCCCCCCCCCCACAGTGGAAGGGGAGGGGAAGTGTTGTTTTAAACAGGAAAATGTGATTTGTAAAGCTATCACAATTGGCCAGGGGACTGAAGGGTAAGTGTTGTACTTGACACTACATTTAACTCATTTTGGGAAATAAACTAGATCCCTTTAATGAAACCTCTGCTGAAGGATCTTCGTTCCCCATAGCTTGTCTGTGGGATAGCTTCTTTAATTTTTGTTCTTTAGGATTTATTTGAAAATTTTACCATAAAATGAGAAAATGAAACTACAGTTTGAAAATAACCTCAGCAGCCTGAGCTGACAAAAAGCAAAAATACCAACAACCCCTACAGACAGAAATTGAGTCTACTCTTAGAACACTGAGCAGAGGTATAAACTGCGCTGAGGTCCTGAAGGTGATTCCCACCTATGTGCTATCTCTCAGCACAGGCACCCGATCTGATCTTAACTCTTCTGTAACCCATTCAGTGCCCTATCTTCCCTTCTTTCCAGCTTTGGGGGGCTTGGCTACTCCTTTCCCATCACAAATATTCCTGACCCTCTCCTCTTCTCTGGAGGAATTCTACTCCCCACTCCCATAGCAAAGCTCCCTTTCCTGACTTCCACACAGCTCTCAAGTTGTCCTGCTATTGTTCTTTCTTCAGAAGAGTACTCAGTCCCAGCCTCCTCCGTTGTCTCCCCATCCCTTAAAGCACTTGTTCTCAGTTAAAGGTTCTTGATGGGCTAAGAAGTTACCTTAGGCTCCATCTATGCTCCAGATTCAGGTCCAGGTTTTATTACTATCTTGACAAGTTTCACTTTGGATTTCATTCTGTTGTGAAGTGATTTAAATGTAACATTTCATCCAATTTTAGATAGGTCTGATTGGAGACAGATAAATATTCAGGATAATGCATAAAAATAAGCTTCAAGAGATAGGTTATTCTGAGTGCCTGGCAGAAATTAAATCCACTATCCAGGGATTTCACATTCACCACCTATACATTATGGCTAAGGCTATGTTTTAGTCATGGGTATGTTTAGTAAAAATCATGGATAGATCACAGGCAGTAAACAAAAATTCATGGCCCGTGACCTATCCATGACTTCTACAATATACCCCTGACTAAATCTTGGGGGGTGGGCGGCAGCATGCGGCCCAGGACCCCCACTAGTGCTGGGGGGGTGGGCAGCAGCATGTGGCTCCCTACCTGGCTCCGCGCCTCCCCGGAAGCAGGGACATCCCCCTCGCTCAGCTCCTAGGCAGACACGTGGCCAGGCAGCTCTGCGCATTGCCTCCACCCAGAGCGCCGGCTTCGCAGCTCCCATTGGCTGGGAACTGCAGCGAATGGGAGCTGCGGGGGTGGTGCCTGCAGGCAGAGGCAGCACACAGAGCTGCCTGGCCAAGCCTCTGCCTAGGAACTGAGCGAGGAGGATGTCGCCGCTTCCGGGGAGCCCTCCCCCCCCAAGTTAAGCGCCGCCCAGAGCCCGCCTCACCCTGCCCCTTGCCCCAATACCCTGCCCCCTCCCACATCCAAACTCCTGCTGCTGGGGGCGTGGTTGCCAGAGACTGCCCCAGCAGTGGCAGATGAGACTGGGCAGGGGCCGCCTGAGCTGCCCCGGGCCAGGCACACCAGCCACTGCAGAAGTCACGGAAAGTCACAGAATCCGTGACCTCTGTGACCTCCATGACAAATTTGCAGCCTTAATTATGGCTGATTATATTCTAATCTTGTCCCTTTTATAATCTGATATTGGCTAATTGGTTTGGAGTGAGCATATTCCACTTTCTGCTACTTTCTGGTATGGCACAGAGGCCCTAAAAATGAATAATCTACTGCTAATTTTTTGTCATTTAGATAGTTTAAGACTAGGCCACAACATAGTTTGAAAGCAATGAAAATGGCGGAAACTCCAACAACATTATATCGGAAGCTTATAATGAAGTTACAAGAAGAAAGCTCATTAGAATTGCTTCTGGGAAGAAAGGAGAAAGACAATGAAAGGGGTAGATTTCAGATTGAAATGAAAAATTTAGAAATAGCACATAAAAACAGAAACAACCACTAGAGATCAATTAAATATAATTCTGTCTGGTAAGGCAGAGACAGCTCTTCACAGGCTGCTGCAACATTATTAGGAAAATGGTAATAAAGTCCTTAGATTTGTGACTTATACACTAAGACAAAAGAAAGAAAAATAATATTAGCAAAATTGCTCTGGATAACTGGAGACAGCAAGAGAGGATCAGCTTCTAACAAAGGAGAAAAAGAGGGATATTGAATTGGAAAAGTGAAAGGATCCAATATGGAATGTAAGCATATCTTTGAAAAAAATAGCAGTCCTAGAAAGATCTTTCGGGATGAGGGCTGATGTGCCTACCTTTGCATGTAAGCAATAATCCTCTGGTTAGGTCAGTGATAGATTTGAAGGTGACTGTAATAATTTATGAATACTATATGTTCTGTATGCTTGCCTGGTTGTTATAAGGGGTTTAATGTAATACATTAGGTCAGTGGTCCCCAACCTTTTTCGTCTGGCGGGCGCCAAAAAAAACCCCAAAAAACCGAGCGCTGCCAGCGGAGCAAAAAAAAAACACAAAACACCCCGAGCGCTGCCGGCAGAGCGAAAAAAAACCCCCCGAGGGCTACGCGGGCGCACTTACACCCCCCGGGCACCGCGTTGGGGACCCCTGCATTAGGTTAATTCAAGAAGAGGCTGTTTGCACATAGGCAGGAAAAGAGTATAATGGCTTCACTGAGTTGTCTATCCACCAACACTTAAGGGACAGTGAAAGAGCCATTGGCTTTCAAGTTCCACCTCCAGACACGCTGCTGAGCTCAGCAGGTGGGTTTTGGAGAGCAGGACAAAGAAGCTGCAGGAAACTGAGAACAGAAGCTTTTGGCTGGATTTAGAGAGAGGTCCTTAAGGCCAGGGGGAGAGAGAGAACAGGGAACAGATTGAGATCCAGAGGTTAGGAGTCTGGGGGCCGACAGACCTGCTTAGGGCCCTAGGTAAGAAAAGCAAGCATGCAGACCCGTTGTTTTAAAAATCCCCTTTATCTTGTTTGCTTTGTTCTATGGCTAAATAAATAGTACTTTGGTTTTGAGTCTTCATAGTTCATTGGTCACAAGCTCCTGAAGGGAAGAACCACAGGTACTGAATCCAGTCAGACCTGCTGGTTAGCATGGTTGATACACAGGGTTCTGTAGTTTAGGTCCTGGTCTGACAGTGAGAGAATTGTATGATTCCATCAGAGGAAAGGTAAAGGCATGTACTCAGAGACCAGAAGGGCAGCTAGCCCTGTAAGTGTGACAGCAGCAGCAGCCAGGTTTGAACCCAAGACCTCTGGGTCCTAAGCAAAGGCTACAGTCACTTGAGCTAATGCTGGTAGCAGAGTGTAGTTAGCACATGGCTATTCTCTGTGGATCAGCCCCTTCCACTGGGAAATGTCTGCCCCAACTGTGACAAAATCTGTGGACCCTGGATCAGCCTCATTAGCCACCTGCAGATCCACCAGGGATAACTGGCTATCATTTTATGGACGACAATCATCCTCAAGCTCCAGGGGATTTCTGACAAGTCACAAAGGAGACAGGCACACTTGGCCTGAATGTTACATCTAGAGGTGAGAAGGCAATTCAGAGGCGATGCCTGGGGTGGGAGGCATGTGGGCTCATGTACCCCCCACCCCAGATATTTGGTTGCACCCCCCAAACTCAGACAGGCTGGGTGGCTTGCTGAAGTGAGTCAGGGGTGGAGGTGGCACTCCCTCCCTGAACCCCACCACGTGGGCTGGCCTCAGCCACCTGGTGTCACCACTCACCCCTAGGGTGGCATGCCCCACAGTTTGAAAACTGCTGTGAGGTGGTCACGTGCCTCCCAGAACCTTTACACTGCCCTCCCCCACTGTGAACAGTTACGTGTTGCCCCTGGAAGGCATGTGACTGTGTTATGAACAGCCTAGCACTCGAAGTGAACAACAGGAGGGGGCTGCAGTGATCAAGGCATGAAATCAGTGATTCAGCAGAGTGAGAGTTAAGATAGTGGTGGCTTCAGGTGATGTTGTATGTGGTGGTAGGTGAACTCTCAGAGTGGTGCAAGGTGCAAAGGAATTCCCTCGGCATGAGGAGGACACATCTGAGTATAAACAAGAAGTAAAAGGAAGGGATGCTAGCTTGAGAGAGGAGATGGATGAGCTGGGTATATGTACCAGTCCACATGCAGTGCATTGCATTGGCACAATGGGGAAAATAAGTGAGCGGGAGGAGGGACACAACATTTCTGTCTACTTTGGGGCAGCCTGATCTCTACATGATTTTCACATTGCTGTGGCCCGTACTTTGTGAGAAGTCTATGTCTATTTCCTCATCACTCTCGTCACCGCACTGCTGTTGCCTCTGCGCTGCTGTTGCCTCCTCCTGGTTTTGCTTTGCCAGGTTCCGGCTCTGCATATACTCCAGGATAATGCGCGTGGTGGTCATAGTGCTAAAAATCGCCGCGGTGATCTGAGCGGGCTCCATGATCCCAGTGCTATGGCGTCTGGGCAGAAAAAAGGCGCGAAACGATTGTCTGCTGTTGCTTTCACGGAGGGAGGGAGGGAGGGAGTGGGGGCCTGACGACATGTACCCAGAATCACCCGCGACACTGTTTTTGCCCCATCAGGCATTGGGATCTCAACCCAGAATTCCAATGGGCGGCGGAGACTGCGGGAACTGTGGGATAGCTACCCACAGTGCAACGCTCCAGAAGTCAACGCTAGCCTCGGTACTGTGGACGAAGTCCGCCGACTTAATGCACTTAGAGCATTTTGTGTGGGGACACACACAATCGACTGTATAAAAACGATTTCTATAAAACCGACTTCTATAAATTCGACCTAATTTCGTAGTGTAGACATACCCTATGTTGCTTTTCTCAGTGTAAATGAGCCCTTGTTAATTCATTGAGGGAAAGAGCTGTTTGTTTATTGCACCCAACACCTGCTGTTTTAATTGGTCACAACCATTTACAGGTAGGTGGGCTTTTGTCTCAGTGAATACACTTTACACTGCAAAATAGTTGCACCCATGTCTGGATGTGAGCAAAAATAGCTCCTAATATAATTACATTATCTGGGAGTGAAGTGACAGTAACCGTCTGGATTGCCCACGAAAGGTTGTATGAGGAAGTGATAAATCATCACTTCAGTGGTATCTTACAGGGAGAAAAAGTTCTCAAATCCATGGAAAAGGGCAACGGGAGGTCACCGCATGTAAATAGCATTTATGTAGGGGGTTCAGCGAGATTCAGCCTGAATAGTCTACCAAGGGGTGTGGCTGGAAAGCAGTAAATCACTGCTTGAGTGCTGGCTTGTGCGTCTCTCAGAACTGTGTCTGCAGCTGCTGAGCTGTTGCACGCAGTATACAGAGCTCTAGGCTGCTCAATTAGAACTTCAAAAGACTAGAAGAATTCTGTTCAGTCAAAGTGGTTCTGGTTTAGCTGTGAGATCTGATTGAGAGCTGCCAGTGTCTGTCTGCCTTCCCGAACCGATCTGGCTCCGAGATGAAGGGTATGCTGCACTGATCTGAAAGTGTGCGAGGCTCTTCAGAGAGGTAAGTGGCTCCCTATTACTTGTCTAACTTCAGATTATGCAAAGGGACAAGTCACTGAACCAGAAGCCTTTAAAGATTTTACATCGCTATTTTTCTCTGTATTTTGTTATCCCAGTAATGATACAATGATTCGACCGAGGTGCTTTTAGGAGACTTTAATGTGGAGATCTTTAGTCTATATAATGAACAGCCATTAACTAAATGAAAAGTGTTACCATGGTAATAGTGATGCACTGGAATTTGCCCATAAATATCCCAACTAATTTACTTTGAACAGACGGAGTTGGCGTTTGCGTATACAGATGATCAGTGAGCTTTGTTAAAAATATGCTGGGTTTGTATGTGTGTGTAAAAACGTATGTATTTGTTCTGATAGTTTGGTGTGGTGGTCCTTGTTTACAATGTGTTACCCTGATTACTGCATCAAAGGAGGCTCAGCTGCTTTGGAAATTAATTGAATGGGGCTCAGCTGGAGGTAGAACATTTCGAGGAGACAAACTTTTCAACTAATGCCTTCGAAAGCTAGCAAAGAAAGAGAAGTAGCCTGCCATGTAACTGTGTTGACAACATTGTTCGTTTTCTTTGCTGGGTGACGAATGAATAGCTGGTTGTATTTGTCTCCCGGGGGAGGGGAGAAAAGAGAAGAGCTCACATCTGACTCATCTAAACTATTTGGTAGCTCTGAACTAAATCTGGTCTCGATTTTAGGCGTTTAGAGCTTTGCGGCCTTTGAGAGGAAGAGATTTCGGAGTTTAGAGATGGGCTCTGTGGAAACTGCTTCAGTACACAAAGATAGGTAAACGATGACTATTATTTTAAAAGTCAAAAGCAGCTGGTGCGTTCAGGCTCGTGTTTCACACAGCAGCCAAAGGAAAGATACAATGTTGAGTGTCAAGTCACAAATGATGATTCTGTTATTGATTACATAATTTTGCTTTGTTTGAGGAGCACATACCAAGATGCTGCTTCTTGTCCTGATCTGTTACTGTTTTTTACATAAATCCATTAGTAGTACGAGATAGAACAGTTGTATGTTTACTATTGGAAAGAACTCTGAAATAGTTCATGTGGATGTGCCTGGTAACTCAGAGAAATCAGGGGAATAGAAAAGCGTGATAACAATAAATGGCTTCCCCATGCCAAAAAGAGAGGTGGTCTTGTCAGTTTGTCTGTGTTTGTCTGCACAGAGGGGAAACAGCATAGGTGCTGGAACTAGGGGTGCTGCAGGGCCGGTGCAAGGATATTTTGCGCCCTAGGCGAAACTTCCACCTTGCGCCCCCCCCCGGAGCATCGCTTATTGTACACTTTCAAAAATGAATACTGCATACTGTGGCATTGTTCATTAGAATTAATACACATTTGGCTTGAAAATTTATTAATTTCATTATTCAGTCTAGATACTTAATAAAAATAAATGAATAACCTGAGAGCGTGCGGGGCTGGCTGGCTTCGGGCACGGGGGTGCAGGAGGGACTGGCTGGAGACAGGGGTGTGTGGGGCGGGCTGCGGGCAGGGCAGGGGGTGTGGGGCTGGCTGTGGGCAGGGCAGGGGGTGTGGGGCTGGCTGGAGACGGGGGTGTGGGGCTGGCTGGAGACAGGGGTGTGTGGGGCGGGCTGCGGGCAGGGCAGGGGGTGTGGGGCTGGCTGTGGGCAGGGCAGGGGGTGTGGGGCTAGCTGGAGACAGGGGGGCGGGTACCGGGGCCGTCCCTAAATATTCTGGGGCCCTACACAGCCCCCCCGCGGGGGGGGCCCCCGGCCTCGGGGGGGGCTTGTTTGAGGGCCGGGGGAACCACCCCCCAGCACTCACCGGCGGCGCGGCTGGGGCCGGGTCTCTGCACTTCCCGCGGCCAGTGAGTGCAGGCCTGGCCCTGCTGGAGAGCTCAGGGGGGTGGGGGCCGGGCGGAGCAGGGGCAGGGTCCCTGGGGAAGAGCAGGAGCAGCGCAGCGCCCCCTGGCGGCAGGAGGAGGAATGACAGCACAGCAGCAGGAAAAGGGTTACAGGTGTAGTCTTTTTGGCGCCCTCAAATCTTGGCGCCCTAGGCGGCCGCCTAGTTTGCCTAATGGTTGCACCGGCCCTGGGGTGCTGGCACACCCCCTGGCTTAAAGTGGTCTCCATCATCTACAGAGTTTACAGTTTACTCCTGAGGGCATTCTGTGCCTAAAAATTATACGCACAGTATTTTAAAATTCTGCAAGTTTTATTTGTCAATAAATAGATGCAGAGGCTCCAGCATGGCAGTGGGGAGCACAGGCCACTGGCTTGCTGAAGGTGGGAGATCACCCTGCAGCCCCCCCGGACACAGACTCAGTGGTGAGACTGGACCCGACCCTGACACAGCACAAGGCCTGGACCTGCCCCAGAAAAATCCTGGGGCCTGCCTCTCTGCACCAGGTGCACTAGGTGTGAGGCAGACGGGATCCAAGTGTGGGGAGATCTAGGTGTGGGTGAGAGTACTCTGTTTAGGACAATCTGGGTGCAGGCAGCTCTGGGGGGGTCTAGGTGTGGAGGGGATCTGGATGCACAGAGGCTCGTTGAGGGGGTTCAAGATGCAGGGGCTTCCAGGTGAATGTGGTTGGGGCTCGGTGTGGGGGTCTCAGCAGGGGGAAGTGGGGCTTAGGGTGGGGATCTGGGTGCAGCTCATTGGGGTCAGTGGTGGGGTCTGGATGTGGGGGCTCAGGGGGGTGCAGGGGGGTGGGGCTCTTCAGGGTGGGGGTTTGAGTGCAGGGAGCTCAGTGGGGGGCGGTCTGGGTGCTGGGTCAGGGGTCCAGAGGCAGGGGGTCTGGGTGCAGGGGGCTTCAGAAGCAGGGGTTGAGATTCAGTGAGGTGGGGTTTGGGTATGGAGGGCTAGGAGGCTTCTGGAAGTACCCGGTGAAGCTTGTCAGGGGTGTCTGGGTATGGGAGGTCCATATGCACGGGGGTTGGGTGGATGGGGGAGCAGCTCCCCGTACAGTGACCCCTCCCCCCCCAACTGAGGAGCAATGAGGACAGGAAGCAGGGGAGGATGCTGAGCTTCCTGCAGTTGGGGGAGGTTTCTGGGGGTGGATTTGACACAGCCCCAGACACTCCTTGCAGGGGAAGAGGAAGTCCTGTCCTGTCCTGCCTCCAGCCCAGCCGTGACTAGTAGCTGATCCTGGCTCAGGATAGGAGCCACTGGCTCCTGGGTGTCCCTAGCCCCGTGGTGATTTACCTCTCCACTCGCTGCTCCGGGTGCCTGAAACGATGTACCTGCTCTGCTAGGGAGTGGTGCGTGACTGCTCTTGCAGATTCCCTTTGCTTCCCTGTCAGAAAGTCATTTTTCTGCGGGAAAGCAAAGAAATCTGCAGGGGACATGAATTCTGCACACATGCAGTGGCACAGAATTCCCCCAGGAGTAACAGTTTGGGTCAATGACTCTCAGTACCCCCACTATACAAATTGTTCCAGCACCCCTGGGAAACAATTATTTTCATTTAAAGAGCTATCTGAAAAATACTCCGATTTGACCACTATTTTATCTTCAGGAATGGAGAGGAGGATCCAGATTTTTTTTTTTTTTTTATCCCTAATCAAGGGCGTTTGATTTTGAATGGCAGATCAGCCAATAATGAGCAGTTGCACTTTGTGGGTCTAATTTCATATTACCTTAACAGGGGTATGTAACATTTTCAGGAAATTGTATAGTATGATGAAAGGTCCAAATGATGAGATACTTACTCAGTTTTTACTGAGTCCTAGTAATATGAATAGTTAATGCTTAGCTTTTATATAGCTTTGTTTCTTAATTCATAGATCTCAAGGCATTGTATAGATGGGGAAACTGAGGAACAGATGAAGTGACATGTCCAAGACAAATAAGAGCATGTCATGGCAGAGCTGGGGATAAAACCCAGGTCTCCTGATTTAGGCAAATAGAAATCAGTGGGAAATTTTCCTGGTTAAGGACTTTGTAAAAATTAAAGGCTTGACTTCACTGGAATTTGAGGGCACTCAGCATCTTCTGAGAGGTGGTCAGATTTTCAGAATCTTTCAGAATGAGCTTCTAAGTAAGGATCTCAGAATTTGGCTGAGAATTTTTTTTAAAATGTTCATCATAGAAACGTTCATGATGATTTAGTAGAGGTTTTCTGCTTGACAAAATGCATTTTTAATTTTGTAGATTTTGAAAAAAAAGCTATCTTGATCATCTTACAATTTAAATGACTAACAACCCCAAAGAACACTTAAAATTGAAGTATTAGAAATATTTATGCATACATTAATTTTTAAATAAAAGTCAAAATTTAGTTTGTGGCCAGTTGTTATAACTCTAATGAAATGATGTGATTAAAAAGACTGATCTGAAATGTTTTTTTACAAACAATGGGGGATTTGTTCAGTTAAACTTTTCTCAATAGCGAGTTAAAAATCTAGTATGAAACATAAGCTGGCCACAGTTTTATTTTAATTTGAAACTGATATTGAGTAAACCCAAGTCATCCTGGTTTATATGCTTTCCACTGACTCAGAATAATGGTTATAAAAAACTGTTCAAATAGGTTGTGAACTTATCATAATATAGGATAAGGATTAATCAGCTTTTTTTTAAAATTGTAAGTACATTTGACGTCTTTTCAGGAGCCGTTTCAAAGCTCTGGTCTGTCTGTAATCTCATGTGTTTGATGCTTGGCAGACTCTGGCTTGTTACTGATAGAGGTTTAGATCCTTTGAACTCTTGCTTGTGCTCTCCCCCACTCACCCCCTTTATCATATCAGGTTATGGATTTCCTGAACCTTTGTATTCTTTTCAAAGTCTTCAGGCCAGTTTGCCATGGAGGCTAGAGTACCAATTAATTTTATAATACCTGTATCAAAGGCTTGGTGTTATGCAGGAATTTTTTAATCCCAGATAATTTTATGCAAGCACCTCTTGGTGCAAGAATACTTGTTTGATTTTTAACTATTTTCTTGGCTACTTTACACTAATGCAGAAAAATGTGTATTCCCTGATAGATGTCGTGTTGATTTTCTCCCTATCTTTTTTATTTTTTTTTTTAAGTTCAAAATAGTTTTCAGCTACTACATCTATCCAAGCCACCTGCCAACCTCTGTGGTTTTTCAGTCACTTTTTTTTTTTTTTAAATGTGTGGTTCTTCCCTCTTGATATGAAAAACCACCCACACCAGCAATAGGGAAAACTGAAGGCCTTGATCCTGCCATTGACTCTGCATGGGTCCTTCACTTGAGTGCAGAAGGCTGCCAGTGCCAATTCAATTTCAGGATCAGGGCTTTGCTGACTATACATTGAAAATGGTGAAAGGGACTATACACAAAGTGCTTGAAAATGTTCAAAATAAACAAACTGAAAAATATATATTTTTCTGTAATCTTTCAATTACAATATTCTTAGGGATTACTTGTAATAATAGTACTGTAAATAAAATGTTTTCAAACAGGTGTATTTTAAATTGACTGTGTCCCTTTAAATGTCCCAGAATAGTTTGTTTACTTGAATTGGATATGTACATATTACTCTGCTCCATCCCTCTTAACTCCATTACTAGAGAGAGCAGTGAGACAGGGCTGAGGAAGGAGGTTTGTATCAGTGATGGTACAACCAAACCAAGACAGACATATATCCAAAGAGCCTGATACAAACCCCCCACTGAAGTCAATGGGCATCTTTCTGTATGATGAGCTTTGGAGCAGAACTAGAGTGTGACATGAATCAGTTTTCATAAATATCTAACAATGCACTAATCACTTAGCTGCATTTTGAAAAGAGACAGTTTAAGACCCTGATCCAGAGTCCTTTGAAATAAGTGGAAAGACTCCCATTGACTTCATGGGATTTGAATCAGGCTGTAAATAGGGATTTCACAAATACAAAAGGGGCAGACAGGAGTGAATCTAATTTCTGTGGCCAAATGAGAGGTTTTCTCCTGGACAGACTGTAGTTACAGTTTTCACCATTAGTCTTATTTTATTGTTCCTTCTCCAAAAGGACCACTCTGTGAAGTAGCCTCCTGTGGTGGGGGGAGATGTCTGCTTGGGGAAGGCAGATTGAACCATAACGTTGGCATTTTTATTCCTAAATCAGAGTCAAGATAGCTTTTTGAATACTCCATCTTAGGTATTTATAGGGCATATATCAGGTTGGTGTCTGAGCAATGAGGTGAATAGAATCTTTCTGTTTTGGAATGCAACATTGTTTGGTTTTGCCCAGCAGACAGATGCCTTCACCCTGTTTCCAATCCCCCTACAAAATTTCCCAATGCATCCACATTCATTAATGTACATTTAAAGACCTCTTGGTCTGTGCTTCCTCGGTTTACAACGTAATAAAAGGGTGGGTGGGTCCCTTCAGAATTCATGCACGGAATCTGGAAAACGTCTTGTCCATTAGCTGAGATCTGGATCTGGAGTCTTGATTCTTCTGTAGCTGACTAAGGCCAATTTGCTTCACAGATGGTCAAAAGCTGTCTTTACTCTGCTTATGGGGCTAGGAGGAATTAAGGGGGACAGAAATATTGTACTATAGATGAAAATACAAAATTCCTACCCTAGATTTAGCATTATAGGAGACTGAATCAGTTTTTGTTCTGCCCTAAATAGAAGCAAGCTATACCATTTCCCAGGCTTTTACTCTAGTGTGACTGCATGTTAGCAAGCAGCAGTGTTCAGAACTGGGATTCCAGTCCCTTTTGTTCAGAAACTGTCTAGTATGTTGACCCATTGTGTCAGCTGTTGATTGAACCTGTTTTGGCAGGCAAAGAGTGTTTTCTAATAATGAGTGTAGTTTTCTAGGACTGCATCTACAGTAAATTCAAGCATTCCTGCTTGGCTCATACACTGAAACAGTTGAAACATTCCAGGATCTCCAGCTGAAAAGGGGCTCATTCCTTGGAGCTTTGACATTCAGTAAAAGGAAAATTTGGCAGATAATTTGGTTATTTGCATTACTGGGCTGACTGTTTT
Organism: Platysternon megacephalum; assembly: GCA_003942145.1. Lineage (NCBI taxonomy): Eukaryota > Metazoa > Chordata > Testudines > Platysternidae > Platysternon > Platysternon megacephalum. The sequence goes on along the minus strand of QXTE01000110.1, from coordinate 4,229,508 downwards.
ATTTATGTTGCTGAATCTTGACTTGCTACTCCTTCATGGACTCCTAAAAGCAAGTCCTACTTCTGACCCTTGGTGAGGATGCTAGCAGGCATGATTATAGACAAATGGAGTAGACCTATTTTGAGGGGGGGAAATGCTGTAATGTAATCAACTTTTTATGTATTAAAATTAAAGTATAGCTATATATATTTTGCAAGTGGGGAGATCACTTATCAAATGTGGAAGCAGGATGTTCATGTCTCTCATGTGAGTTCTCAAAACAGCACTTAAATGCTCATTTTGTATATCTAAGCGTGAATTTAAATATCCAAATGCTGGACTTATATATCTCATCAAGGTGTATGCATTTGAAAACTGGGAGCTGATGTGGGGGGTGGAGGTGCTTTAAATGTGCAGTTTAATGTGCAGTTTCGCAAATTCATGGTTTAATACTTGGAAAAGTAAACCTGATGAGCCTTTCTTGTTTCACTGAACGTTTGTCAGGTTGTTATTTTAGAAATCAATATCAGGTGGAAGTGGGTAGTCCTCTTTCTCTAGATATCGCTACATAGGAAGTAGTCTGAAGTCTATGGTTATTGTGTGTATATCGCAGATTTTGTTGGTAGCCAAAACTATAGCTGAAGTTACATTGCAACTTCTATTATATCCACTTGGTTTTGCATGCTTGTAACTTTTGAGGCTAAAACTTCATATGCTTTGTCTCAGCCCAGAGATGAATTTACTAGCAAGTTTGAGGAAAAGCCCTCATATGTTTGAGTTAAGGAGAGCAAGGAAAGTACATTTATTATAATATAATAATACTTTTGCACTTATCAGTCCCATGGTTTTTTATGAAGATGGTAAGTACCATCATTAGGTGCAAAATCAGAGGCAATTCTAAAAATTGGCTCATGGGCAAGTTAGGCTGGGACTTCCAAACTCCTGTAAATATGGGGTTTGGATGCCTAACTCATTAAGGTCCCAGCCTCAATGTTAGTGTGAGTTTTGAGAACCTTCACTTTTTTCATGTCTTGACTTTGATTGGGAATAGTTAACTTTTATGCCTCAATATTATGTTTAGTATATGGAACAATGGAGTTATACCAATTTACACCCACTGGGAATCTGGCCCTGGATCTGTATCAGGCATTTTCTGTTTTGGACCTACCTATGAATCAATTATGTTGGCATGGGTAATCAAAAATGCAAAGCAGCCTGTACAACACAGTTACATTTTGAGTGAACATGCAATATTTTTGATGCCACCAAGTAGAAATGACTTCCCCAAACCACATTCTGAATGAAGGTGTAAACAATAGGAGGGTCTGAGATTTAGTGGTCACATCAAAGGACCATATCATAATCTGTCAGAAAGACCTCTTGAAACTTTTGGTGTTTTTTTTTAATTAAATCCATTTTAGTTGACTACATCTACAAGAGCACAACCTCCCATAAACATTACACAGCATGCAAGAGCAATTCTACAGAGCCTCTGCACATGGAACTTTTCACTTTTACATTATAAGTGATGTCATCAAGGTCCTACCATAAATACCTTGCTCTAATTACTGATAGTTTATATTAAAAAGAAAAGTGGGAGGGAGTTTTTGTCAAGTCACCGACACATTTGTGGAGTCCATGGCTAGATTCTCAGCAGCATAAGAGGCTAAAGTGGAGGGGAGAGCGTGAAGGTCATTTTATGAGCTGAACCCTGACATAACTGAGATCAGCCTCAGTGTTGCTCCAAATTATGCCTGGCTACAATAACCCACAAAGACCCCCAGCATTCTGACAATGTTCTAATGTTGGAGCTGGAAGTGGATGGAGTGGGGCATAGAGCCAGTGTAGCCATCACCACAGGACCTGTGGATTCCCCTAAACCAGAGGCATCCCTTGATAGTCACTTAATGCTACTTTATATTTGTGGAGTGGCAGAAAGCAGCCTTCTCAGGGGGCCAGAATCTGACCCTATGAATTTACACCAAGTGTTGTAATTTTGTTCATGTTGGCAGAGGTATGTTGGAGACACCTCTTTGTTGTAGGCCAGGGTACAATTGACCAAATTCACCTCTAATGTAAAGTGTGCAACTCCATTAACTTTAATGGAGTTGCATCCCCCTTATACCAGCAGTGAATTGGACTCAGCTGGCCTGTGTCCTTATCTTTTGGATAAAATCCTTTGGCTTACAAGCTATTAAAAATATTTGCCCCAGTTCTCTAGTATGCTTATTACTTAACCAGGTCTGTAGTGCCCCTACTGAGTTTAGACTTGCAATCTTGTAAACTGAGCTTTGGTCTGTACATTGTTGGGTTTTTTTCCTGACAATTTAGTTTCAGTTAATGATTCCAGACTGATGTTTGACCTTTCAAATGGAATGGTTTCTAAGAACTCAGGGTAAAACAACAGATAAGAAGATAAACCTTGTAGGTAATAGCAGATTATGGCCCAGATCCTTCAAACACTTGCATATGTGCTTAAGTCAATTATTTTAATAGGGCTATTCACATGCATAAAGGTTAAGCACATTTGTATAATAATCTGCAGGATTGGGACCTATGAGATTAGGTCATAATTTAGTGTATATTTGAAAAGCATATATTGTCTGCTTTCTAATACAAGAAGTGCAACGTTAATAGAGACAACTGCTAACAATGTTATTTAATTTCATTTAAAATGGCAGCACTTGTGAGTGATGAACACTGTGGGCAATTTTTATTTTTCAGAGCTGAGAATGATAGCTGCTGGAAAACTTGCAAGTCTCCCCAGAAACATGCAGGTGAACCATCAGTTCTCACTGGCTTCTTCTATGGATCTTTTGAGCAGCAAACCTCCTCTGGCTGAGCATCGCTTAGACTCCTATCAAGATGTTTCTATCCATGGCACTCTCCCAAGGAAGAAAAAGGGGACCATTCCCATTAGATCTTGTGATATGTTTAGCCATATGGGAACCCTGCCATTCTCCAGAACACACAGGCAGCAGTCACCTTTGATTCAAGATGTCATAGAGGAGTATCCCCTGCAAGACAGGAAGAGTGAGAAACTCCACTTCAGGTACCTTCTTAAATTTAACCCAGATGTTTGTTTTGTAAGAGCTGTACTGTATTCTTCCAGAACTCCTGTCCTCTACTTATAAGGCTACACTGGCATGGCTGAGCCAACATGGGCAGGACCATAAGTCGGTGCTCAACTTGAGTCAGCCCTTAGTGAGATGGCCCCATGTCACAAGCCAGGTTTTAGGTCAGCTTCTATGTAATTATTACGCAAAAAATGAAATCTGATGCATTTTGCTAATTATAAGGGAAATTTTTGTATCTTATTCCATAGATTAAAATGAAAAAAAGTCTTAGGTGGTGTTTTGATTAAGTTTTAAATATTCTAAATTTTAATAATTTTTGTTGCTTTGTTCCTGTAGATCTGGAAAGCTCTCGTGTGTGTGGTGGGAGGCAGGTCTAATTAGCTGTCATAGTAAAGATAAAAATATTCTGGCCAAAATTTTCAAATGTCGGTACCTAGACTTAGACACCTAAATAAAAGCTCAATCCAATTCCAGTTGAAGTATTTGGGAGCACTACTGGAAGCCTCAGTTACTTTCAGTAATGAGTGAAGTCTAAGAACCTGTATCAGATAGAGTGTTCACTGACGTTAATAGAATGACTATCAGTCCCTAAATGTCCTGATTTTCAGAGATGCTGATCCTTCAATGGCTCTGGACATCCTCCTCATACCATTTTGTGGGATATCTACTTAGGTTTGCCCAGATGTTGCACTCAAAGGGTGAAATCTTAGCTCCATTGAAGTCAATGGTAAAACTCCCACTGACTTCAATAGGGATACTATTATTTATTACTGTTATTTAGTAAGTGATAGAGAAGAAGAATTGGGGTGCAAAGTTGTAAAAACACAGTCACTGAGGATAGGCAAAGTATTGTTGCCATTCTTATGGGATTGTCAAGATTGTCTCAGGTGGGTGCCAGACAGGGGCGGCTCTATGAATTTTGCTGCCCCAAGCATGGCAGTCAGGCAGCCTTCGGCGGCATGCCTGCGGGAAGTCTGCCGGTCCCGCGCCTTCGGCGTACCCGCCGCCAAATTGCCACCAAAGCCGTGGGACCAGCGGACCTCCTGCGGGCATGCCGCCGAAGGCAGCCTGACTGCCGCCCTCATGGCGACCGCCAGGCCGCCCCCCGCGGCTTGCCGCCCCAGGCACGCGCTTGCTGCGCTGGTGCCTGGAGCCNCGGGACCAGCGGACCTCCTGCGGGCATGCCGCCGAAGGCAGCCTGACTGCCGCCCTCACGGCGACCGCCAGGCCGCCCCCCGCGGCTTGCCGTCCCAGGCACGCGCTTGCTGCGCTGGTGCCTGGAGCCGCCCCTGGTGCCAGAGTCAGGAAAACAGAACAAACTTGAGTATAACACAGTGGATTAATAAGGTACAAAGAATATGAGATACCATTTTGCTGCTTGGATGTCAGAATCAGCATGGTTAAGAAAAGTAGCTGAATGGAACTTCAACATTGGGATTTATAGTTGTACTGTAAAAATGTATTTACCAATCAGATTTCATCACACAACCTTTGATTAAAGGAGGGAAATTGTATGAGCTCTGTTCTTGTGGCAGATCAGATCAGCCTTCTCCTTTTAAGGGTGAAGTTAACTGAATCTATTGTTAATAGTGCTTGAGGACAAGCTGAAAGGTTGTTCAGGAACAGTTTTGTTTCTTTCTACCCTCCAACAAATCAGTCTGGGTAAAAGGCTTCAGAGCACATAATATTCCTCTCCATATGGTTTATAGGGCAATGGTCATGAGGTGTAATTGCTTCCTGCTTGTTTGGGCTTGCTTCTGAACCTATTGAACTCCTTTTAATTATTATGTGATCAGAAAGTGCACGCACCCAGAGATGTTATCGAAAGAAGAATGTGATGTCATGCACTGTTGCTTTCTCACAATCTTCCTTCACATAACAATTACTGTACAAGTACAGTTTACAAGAGGTGTACCTTCTCTCTTTGAGAGAATAGGGCCTCCAAATTACATATATTTATACTTGTACTATTAGGAATATTGCTGTAGTCTTAGCAAGAACAAAAGTGTTGAGAGGGGAAGGACAAGCCTCACTCAGAATGAGAACATGATGCTATTCAAATAATAAGGGATGTTGTTAGAACAGCCAGCTAATAGTACTTTCTACTGCCATGTAGGAGATCTGGTTGGTCTCCCAGTCACCTTGCTAGATTAGTCAGAGATGTATGGTAGTAGCTCTTGACTAATGTTTCCAGTGCTGGCAACTGATGTTAGAACTGAAGTCATTATCCACTCAGACCATAAGTAAGTGTTTAAAAGAGCTCTGACATCCATAAGTAAATATGTATATGATGGCAGGCATATGGGGACAGATTCTTTCCCCCTTGCTTATACTGAATGTGAACATACTCTGCCAGTAGTTCCCTTTTTATTTTTTTTAGGAAAGCTAGAAATTGCCATATTCTGCCATCCTCCTTGGTGTCTCATGTTGTGAATCTGCGCCTTTGTTCAATAATTAAAAAATAAGAGTGTACATTTAGACACAAATACAGAGCACATTTATGATTTGCCTGTAGTGAGCTTTTGTCATAATCAGCAGGGGTCACATTCTGATGCTCTCACTGATGTTGAGCATGTTGAAAATGAATCAATGGGACTGTTGGTGTAGTGAGGAGGCTCTCCTCAACGTGAGTGAGGGTATATGTCTAAGCTCACTGGCACTGAGCATTCCTACAGTTTGATAAGACAGACAGATAGATATCCCTCTTGTACTGCTGATTTCTGTGTAGAATCTCATGGTGAATGAGAGTCAGAGATCAGTTCCTCAAAGTAGGAGCTACATTGTGAGCAAGTGTATCTGAAGCAATCACTAGGACAGCTGAGTCTGAGTAGTTAAGAGAACTCCAACACAGCACTGAATAAATTCTTTTGTGTCCTGTTTGTTCTTTTTTTAATATAGTGTTCTACTTTCACTTAAACTTCGTCTGGAAGCATTATTGAAATTGGGAGAATCCTTGTCCACCTCCATCGCTCTGTTGATATAACATTAGAGCAGGGTTCTAATGCTTAGCATTGTAGTTGCTATGAACTGAGGTTAGAGGATCCTAGATATTGAATTGTGATTCAGAATGTCAAGGTTGCAGGCTCAATTATTGTGCTTTTGGGATAGATTTTTTTTTTTAAATAACATTTATTGAGACACTATATATCAATACACTCTTCCAAGAGTTTAAAGTTAAGAATAAAACCGTGAAAACACAATGGAGACCATACACAGGGATCAGTTGAAACTGCCGGGGAAAGAAACAGGATACAGTAAAGAAAAGAAAAAATATAGGTGTCTAGAGTGTACAATACTCTTGTGCAACTATGAGCATTAATTTATATTTGTCCCTTATGTAAATTGGTTTTTATTTCCAAAAATTCCTTTCATATCTCCTGATACTTTGTCAAGTCATCTTTCAATATCAGTTGGTTGGGGGAGGGGAAGCTATTTCTCCCAGGCATTGATTTAAAACGTGTATTAATGGTATCATATGTGAACTACTTATTAAAATTACATTTCACTTTACACAAGGTAGATTGTATATTTTAAATATCTATTGTGTAATGTACTTTGATGATATGAAACGCCTTGTTATCCAAATAGGGATATTTCCCTGTGACCCTAAGAGCACTCTTCCTGCAGCTCCTGCTGCTTTCTGTTATTCCCTCTCACCTTTTCTCCTGCCTGCCTGTTATGTCTCTTGTGCCCTCCTTCCACCAGCACAGCACTCCACCATCTCTGTGCATCTAGAGCAGAGAGAATACATATGCACCAGCAGCAGACACAATTTTCTACACTCTGGGTCCTAGTGGCGCCCCCCCCATAGTCTGGCACCTGAGACGGCCGCCTCAGTTCGCCTCATGGTAAGGCCAGCCCTGCTGGTAGACACAGCAAGCTGAGCCCCCATAAGAGTGTCCTGACTTTGACAATAAAGGTAAAACAGAGGCTAGAAGCAGAGAATGAGAGAGCCATTTTCGTATCCTTCACGAGAAGAAACAAAGAAACCAAGCGCTTTAAGCTCTGTGTTGGGTCCTGGCTAAGAACTGGCTGCCCATGCTGGAAGAACTGTGGTGAAAGCTACTTTGAACAAAAGATTGTAGTTGGTTAAGTTAGGTTTTAGTCTTAGTGTATTTTTACTTTCTATCTCAATTCTTTTTACTTGGTATCACTTAGATATCTGTTCTTTGTTAATAAACTTAACCTTGTCTTATTACACAATCTTCAGTGCAGTGTTTCAAACTGAAGAGTAAAATCCTCAGCCACACTAACAGATTGGTGCTTGTACTGCCTCTATAAAGGAGCATCAAACTTGATAAGGTTTTGTGAGGGCTGCAGTGAGAGGGGCTGACCACTCCAGAGGAGACAGGTTTTGGGTAGACTTGGGATTGGAAAGGCTGGAGTGACCATGCAACTAACCAGGTTGTTGGAAGCCAGGGTGAGGGCATTGGGCTGTGAGCAGGGTTCTGACCCAGATCTGTACCATAGGCACCGACTCCGTGGGTGCTCTGGGGCTGGAGCACCCATGGGGAAAAATTGGTGGGTGCTCTGCACCCACCAGCAGCTTCCCGCCCACCACCTCGCCCAGCTCACCTCCGCTCTGCCTCCTCCCCTGAGCGCGCTGCATGCCCACTTTTTTTCCCCCTAGCTCCCAGCGCTTGCGACGCGAAACCGCTGGGAGGGAGGGGGGAGGAGGGGAAACGTGGCGCACTCGGGGGGAAGAGGCGGGGCCGGGGCGGGGATTTGGGGAAGGGGTCCAATAAGGGCAGGGAGGGGGCGGAGTTGGAGCAGGGACTTTGGGGAAGGGGTTGGAATGGGGGCGGGGAAAGGGTGGAGTCAGGGCGGGGCTGGGGTGGGAGGGTGTGAGCACCCACTGGTGCCAGGGAAAGTTGGCACCTATGATCTGTACAGCACAGAAACACACGGGGTTACAGGGCAGGTAGTGACACAACCTCTTACTGGTCTGGGTGAACCCCCAAAGCATCACAGTCCCCAAAATACTTTTAATTTAAAATTGAAATTTTTTCTTGTTTATCTGATACCTCAATTCTTCAAACCTGTTTAGTGTCTTCTCTCTCCTCCTCCTCTTTTCCATCCCATTACATTTGGCTAATCAAGCTCTGAAGGACATCTTTATAGTTAAAATACGGGACTAGCAGTCAAAAGACCTGCATTATGCTGCTGACTCTCCCATAGACTTACTGTATGATCTTTGGCAAGATACTGTATTCAGGCAAAATTTTAGTTAGACACCATATTTGGTACCTAAATAAAAGTGGCCTAATTTTCAGAGGAGCTGATTACTTGCAGCTCCCAGTGAAGTCAATGGTAACCTATGAATCTTCAGTACCTCTGAAAATCAGGTCCTTAACCTCACTTTGCCTCAGTTCCCTAGCTGTAAAATGGAGATATTTACTGAGCAAGCAGGGGTGTTGCAAGACCTAATTAATGTCTGCAAAGTTTTTTGAGATCTTCTGTTTGAAGCTGTTACAGTAGTGCACAGTATATTATATGAGTAAATGTTTTTACTTATTCTATTCTGGTGTTTCCTCAGTATGCAAAGAAAATTTCTATTTACTCCCTGCATTTATTATCCATTCAAGGGCTCAGAGCTGGAGCCATGTCTGTCTTGAAAGGGTTGTTTTGTGTGTTTTTTGTTTGTCTTTTGGAGAAAGGAGCGAACATGATAGCAATAGTGCAGCTTTTCTCCAGGGAACCAGGAACTTTTTTTTTTTTCCCCCACTGTGCTCCAGTACTTCAATTCCCTATAGAAAATGTCTAATGCTAAAATGCTACAGTAATAGGGTGCATTAGACAAACAGAGAGAGAATAAAATATGATCCATAAACAAATTACTTTGGTGGTCACATGGATGTATATTGTCTTCATCCTCCCATGCTAGCGTGGGAGATGCCAGAAATTGCACAAAGTCTAACACATAAGAAATTAATCAGTAGACTCATACTGGTAAAGTTTGTCCCTTTAGTTTATGGTCTAGTCTTCACTGCTAAAAGGGATGTATTTTTTCCTCTCAGGGTAACTAACACATGTGAGCTATCCTGACATAAAAACACATTAAAGACAAGGAATTTTAGATTTACAGTAAGGTAAATTAGGTGAGGTCACCCCTCACCCCCTGCAGGGGACTTGTTCTGAGGTCACTAGTTTACCTTGCTATAAAGCTAAAGTGCCTTGGCTTCACTAGGTTAGCTATAGCAAGATAAAAAATGCACCCCTTTGAGCAGTGAAGACACGGCCTGAATCTGATTCTGTGGAACACCGGTGGAGGGAATTGAACAATTCTTGGCTGTAGTCATATTGGATATTGTAGGAATCGTCACTCACAATCACCTGCATCCATTGATTGGCTCTTACATACCCTTTTGTGCATGTCACTTGACAGAGCTCTTGAAATCTGCTGGCTATCAAGATGGAACCCTTCTTCAGGAAAAGCTGCAGTGTTTCTTGAATGTTGTCAAGTAAATATAAATAAAGGATTTCCCTTTGACGCCAGGTCCACGGATCTTGTTCATTGATTAATTTGACCTTGCAGAATGTTTTTATTTAAACACCGGAATTACTCAAAAGTATTTCCTTGTAATGAGATTTAGTCATTCTGGCTTGCTTGCTTTGGCTGACATCAGAAAACCCATCACTTTCTACATCCTTTTATTTAGTTTTGGGTTGGATTTTTGTGAATGTCTATTCTTCTGCGTGACTGGAGATCAGCCCAGATTCTTTCCCCACACCTTTTGGTGAACTGTGTATTTCCAGAACACTGCCGGAGAGAGTAGTAATATGAAGTACTTAATTTGGCTGCTCTGGTACTATGAGAGGCGGGTGTGAAGGGTCACGAACATTTTTCTGGTGAAGTCAGAAGTTTCCTGTTCAAAACTGGGGGGTTTTTTGGTTTTCTGACAAACCAAATATCTACACAAATGTAGATTTTTATACAGATGCTAAAAAGCATGTTCCTTCAAAGCTTTGTTTACTTTTTAATGTATCAAATGTGCTTAATTATTAAACACCTCAAACCACATGTTCACTTTTTTTTTTTTAAATCTACAAATTTTTTTGAAAGAATAGGCTTACCACAAAAGCAACCAACCAACCAACCAAACCCCCAGTCAAGCAAAAGTCTAAGGGGCATGGTATATGACCCATCTCTTTTCTAACAGTACAAGTGGGGGCACTGTTGGGCCAGCAAAGGAAGCAAAGTAACCGAGGTCACCTAGTTTTTGATTATGATTCCCATTGACTGTGTCAATGAAGTTGGAAGCTAGTCTTCCAATACTGGAGGTCATGCAATTTCACCCTTACTCTTTATCACAGCAAGATGTCCTTCATAAATATGTTACATCTAAAAATAATGCAAACTAGTATTATCATTGCGCATAAGAATGTTGCCTGTTAGTGGTCCCACCCACTCTGTGCAAAGCTGGTGGTGAAGGCAACTGTCGAAGACATTTGCATAGTTCATTGCCCTGGATCCTAAACTGAGGAGAGAGGTTCATTAGGAAAGAAGATTTCAGTTGGCTGTCAGTAGCACCCCCATAACAACTGCCAGACCCTTATAGACAAATATGATTTCAATGTAAGAGCTAAGATGTGAGCATTCTCAGCTGCTCTTTCACAGGAGAGGCACAGGAATTTCTGAAGATCATCCAAGAAGGCATAACAGATAAGAACTTGATTTTGCAAAGTGTCAGAAAGGAACAACAACTTTCCAATTCTGAAGCCATCCTCTCACTGAAAAAAGAACGTTCTTTTTGCTGATACAGACTAACACGGCTACCGCTCTGAAACCTATCCTCTCACTGGTGTTTCCGAAGGCAGAGATAATGGAATACACTGCCTTCTTTATATTGCCAAGTCTATGGTGGCACCTGTACTACTCAATTTTTCTGTATGTTCTTATAACTACAGTACCTTGAAAATAAGAGCACTTAAAGAAAAAATAAAGCTAGTGTCTCTGTAGTCAGTTGAGAGCATAATGAGAAAAATGGATGCTCAATTCCAATTACCAGTAATGAGTTACATTTTTAATAGCCAAGTAGAAAATGTCATTTCAACTCAGTCTGTCCTGTTCTAAACAAGTATGTGGATTATTTTTTCCAGAATTGATGGATTTCTTCATGCACCATCAAAGTTTCCTGTTAGAGCTATGTGAATTGCTGCAGTGTTACTGTACAGGGGTTCATGCCAATGTTTTCTTTTGTTTCAATCTGTGTTGGGAGCTGATTCCCTGAGTTTTGGTTTGTTTCAGATTGAACAAACCCCAAAATGTTTGGCACTTAGATAAAGTGATAGGGCGCTTAGGTATTTCTGAGATCGATAGAAAAATGCAGCATGAACTTAATTTGAAACTGATGAGTTTTGCTATGAAACCCATCATACAGAATTTCATATAGTTTTGATTTGAAACTATAAACTGGTCCAGGGGCCTGAAATTGGACCCAGATTTTATAGAAGCTTCATGATCCTTTCAAGGAACCTGGGCCAAATGTTAAGATTGTAACAAACTCTAAACCAGGCAAGATTTAGCATGAAGAAGTAAGTAACTTTTATGACCATGGCCTGTTAATACATATGTACATTAATGTCTCTGTGAGTTGTTTTATATGGGCAGAATTCCTACCAGACTTCCTTTACCAAGGATAAATGACAAGTGTGTCATGTGGAGCTTAGCATTTGGTGGCATGAAAGAAGAGCTGCTTTCCCCCAATCCTAAGAACATACATAAATATAATGGAACCATTTTGTTTGAATGCCTTGTAGTATTTTAGCACGTAAGAGGTTGGTCACATATTTGCATTACATTGTTTTCATGCTCCGGCCTAGCCTCTCCTAGGAAGTGCTGACACTTAGCAGCTGCTAGTAAGAAAAACTGTGCATTAATTTGTGCAAATTAAAAAAATCTACAAAGTGAAAATTAATTTACAGGGAGTATTTCCAATTATACAGGATGTTCATGCTTTTACTGGCTGGGCTCATTTCAATATCCATTTCTTCTGCATTTACAGTTGCAAAGGCAGTTTTCAGTTCCAATTCCATTCCTTGGCCATAATGACATTTTAAAATCTGGTAAATAAGTTGGACTGTAGTACTGGAAATGGTTTGGATTCCAAACATTTTGCCTGCTTCTGTAAACTACATAAGATGTCCTTAATGTTTTGTTGTGCTGCAGTTGCTGAGGGATTCTGTTTCTGACCTTCTTTTCCTTTAATTTTTTTGGGATGACTGTTTTAGCCTGTGCTGGCTGTACACAACTAGAATGTTTTTCACATGTAAAGGTCAGGTTTTCACTAGACTGTTTGTTCATTGTTTTTGAGAACATGGAATTGTAACAGTATAACCTGTAATATTCACTTCTTTCCTTCTGGCCATGTTTCGATCCTTAAGAGGAAGCCCCTTAAAGGCCCTGTCTATGTTGAAACTACCACTATGTCAAGAGACCTGACTATTACACTTTTGTCTATTGACTCAGTTACCACATACGGGTACTTCCACTTTTTTTCCCCGAACAATGCCAAAGCCTTGGATGTGAGTTGATTTGTATCCAAATCTTTGGCATGATTCCAGGGACACAGTTAAAAATGCATATTCAAACTGTCTGTGCTATAAGACTGAACGCTGTTTTAACGGTAGTGGTGGTCAACCAGGTTGTCTCAGAGTAGGTGCAGCTGTAGTGTAGACAGGGCCTTACATTCATGATGATATTAAATATAGCCACTTTTATAATTGGCCATTTGAAAACTAGCCATTAGAAACTATAAATATGGACACCTCTTTCTGATGCTGAATTTGGTGTTGAAGACTTTTCCTGTCACAAAGATTTGAATTTCTTGGTGTATCCAGCTTGTTTATATTTAGCCAAATTTCAATCTTTTGGCCTTCTGACAACCACTCAAGCCATCTTTTTCAACCAGCTTTTTTCCTGTGGTTTCAGATTAAGTGCTATAATCTAGCATTGAACTGTCCATTGCTATCACAGGCAGCTGTTCTAGAGCAGATAGTTTATTTGATCATTAAGAACATACTGTGCATTTTGTCATTATTGGCCCTCTCATCCCCTATGCTTAGGTGGGGTTTGTGTACTCTATAAAAGTCTCTTAAAATAAAGAAACTGTTACAATGTGTAAGGTTAAGCATAATAAAGAAAGATACAATAATGTTGAGTTGCTCCACTGACTATCCCAGGAGACTCAGTTACAATGAAGTGCCTAAAATGAAGCACTCGGGTAATACTGAGTGAGGCCTTGGAACATATGAAGGAACAAAATTTCTGGGCGCAATCAATCAAGGTGTTGATTTTGATTAATAAAACCCTGTATAGTTTGAGCCCTGAGTATCTGAAAGATCTCCTCTGTCCTTGTGGTGATATCAGAGCAGCTGAGACCCACTTGAGCTAACAGTCCCCTGGTTTAAATGCAAGGGAATTGGAGGCACAGGGTGTTTTTAGGGACACTCTGGGATTCACTTCTCCCTTAGTTCAACAGAGCACAGGCCTGCTGACCTTCATGACAAGCTGTTCTCACAGGCTTTTAGAAGGAGGGGGGTTAGGTGTTTGAGAGGGATACTCATTGACAATCCTGATTATAAATAGTACAGATGGGCTGGTTGCGTAATGCTTTATTTTGTAATATTTTAATTGCCTTTATTGTATGAGCACCTCAAGCATATGGATAGCTGCATTTTGAAAATCAAAGTACAATTAAAATTAAGCTAAAATGGTGGAGTATTGTCTATCTCCATTAAAACTTACACTTTCACATATGTCTTGTTTCTCCTATTTTATGGAGAGAAGTGAATAAAACATTAATTTATAGTGATGTTTGCCATGCCCATAGAACTTAGTGGGAGTACTCACATATATAAAGTTACTCACATGTTTGCAGGATAAAGGTCTTCGTCTGTTTCCCATTTGATTCCTTTTTCAAAACAGGAAAATGTGTTTGCAAAACTACAAACCAGTGTAATACCTGAAACTACATTTACTTTTTAGTTAATTCCTCTCCCCTCTCCCCCCCCAACTTATGAGATGATGAATTGACAATTTCCTTTAAATAGGAATCGGCTGATAGGGCATACTTTATTGTCCAAGACTGTACCTGTTTATTGGATATATCAGATGTGAACCAATATGCTATTTAATAAAAGCCAGGAAGTGTTTTCCTGTTTCTCTAAACGCTCCTCCATTTATTTGGTGATGAGAAATCTACACAAGTACTCTTTTCACATATCTGGGATCAAATAGCAAATTTCAGTCACCTCTGGAGAAATAAACTGAAAGGAGAGTGTACAGAAGAGAAGTACTCCCTTTTCTCGCAACACTTTCAATGTTTTTTTCCCTCCCTTTTAAAAAAACATTTATTAAAAAAGGAAAAACATGACAGAATTATTTCAATTAAAAATTCCTGTAAATCTGTTTTCAAACCATATCCCATTGATGCCAGTGTATTATTTCACAGCAGGACACAAGTCTTTCTGTGCCTCAGTGCTGCCCACATAGCAGGTGGAGCAGTTTCTTTCCCTTTGAAATGTCAATGCTTACTTAATTATATAAAGTGTAACTAGAAAGCCAGTTACAGTCTCCTATACCACAACCAAACTGCACTTTCTACATATGGAACGATAGGTTACATTTTACATACATCATCATAATCAGCAGTTTGTTAATCTTATGCCCTGATACTGCAACTTTTTGTGAACACAGACAGACTTTAGTGGGGCTCTGCATGGACACAGGGACCTTCCTGTGGAGTTCATTAAGACTAGGGCCTTAATGTTAATTGTCAGGTCAGTTTAGGCCCAAATGTTACAAAACATTAGACAAATAGAAATATTTTCCTTTAAAAAAACAACAACATTGGAAATAGGTGTGTTTATTTATTTTTAATCTTTTAATTCTGGTGGTCAGGGCATGTCTATGCAACAAACTTTGCTTGATGCAAGTTATGTTGGCGTATAGCCACGAAAGTTAGTATATTACTGGTGTGTGTGTGTGTGTGTGTGTGAGAGAGAGAGAGAGAGAGAGACACCATTGCTTCCATAGGCTGATTTATTACAGACATTGCATTTTTCTATTCTTGCCCCCCCCCACACACCTCTCTCTCACTCACACTCTCACACACACTCTCTCTCTCTCTCTCTCTCTCTCCCTGTGTGCCATTCCCCTCTATTTCATGGACTTCCTGCAATCACCCCAAGACACCTCCCCCCCCCAACTTGCCCAGGGGCTCTGTGTCCCCCTCCCCCTATACCATTGTCCCCATTCTTATTTCTTCTCTTTCTGTGTGGGAGATAAGTTACTGTGTTAACATTTCTCAACTGTATTGGAAGGCGTTGTGCTGGAATGTGTTAATGGCTGCCATCAACCAGTTCTTTGATCTATAGAAAGTTACAGAGGTGGTTGAAGCTCTTCGCTCTGCTAACCAGATGCAAGGGGCTCTGCATGCCCCACATTTCCCCTCATCTGTTTTTCTGATTTCCACCAAAATAAATAGGGTTCTTCTGCCCAGGGATGTGTTGATCATTCTCTGAAATTTTAGAATTAATCAGATGATGTGTTCAAAAGTTACTGCATTACAGACAAATATCAAGTTGAGTGTAGATCCAAACTTTGCTCTGCCAATAAATATACTTTATCTTGGAGGGTCCGCAGCTCAGACGTTACAGCTGTGTGCCTGGTCACTGTACTTCACAACCTGAGAGCAGATCTGACTATAAACTAATGTAGAAGTGACTAGTTTATTGTCCGTGTCCAAGCTGAGATAAATGTAAAATGCACAGAGAAAAGTAAACTAGATTTTTAAATATTTTTTCTGCCATACTATTCTAAATCATTATTGTTAACATGGATTAGGGTTTTCTCAGGATAAATTTTTTGGTGGCCTCAAAGTGCGGCCACCAACTTTTGCTGGTGGCCGCTCTCTCACTTTTTCCTAAAGTACTTAATTAGCTTTAGGAAAAACAAATAAATATGCACATAGACGCATCCAAATCATTGTAATTTATTTATTGCTAGCTAGTAAATCTGCTGTGAAAAGTGATATTTGTTTCACAGCAGACTTACTCAGCCCTGCCAAGCCTGGGGACAAATTAAGCCCGGGATGGAAGGATGGGGGAGGCAGCCGGGGATTAGAGCCTGAACCCCGCAGCTAGAGGCTGGGGCCTGCTGCCACCCAGCTGGAGCCCAGGCCTGAAGCCCAGAGCCTGAGCCCCACCACCCCAGGAAGGTGGGGAATTCACCAGCTGCCAGCTCCTCCAGTGTGGTGCCCCAGGTGTTGGCCCAACCCCTGTTGGTGGCCCCAGCAACCAACACGAAGGAAGTACATTCAGGAGCAACAGGGAGGTGGAGGGGCCGCTAATTTGCCCTCCCTCCCCCCTCCCCCCCCCCCCAATATCAGAGCCCAGGAGGCTGTGACTGCAAGCCCCTGGTGGCCGCATGTGGCTACGGTGGCCACATTTGAAAAATGCTGGGTTACATTATTTGTTCTTTTACAAGTATTTTTGTCCTTACACTATATTGTTTTAAATTAAAGGGGGGAGGGGGGTTAATTTTCTCTAGCTTCTAGTATGTTTCTCATGTATGAAGTTTAAAACCAAGCTTTTGTGTATTGTGGAGGTAGAGTTCAATAACACTTTGGAAATTACACTGAGGGACGTGTCTATCCTCATCCCCATGCACAGACGTTTATACATTAATAAGATGAGTCTAAACAGAAGCAGCCTTCAGTGAATTGTCTGTTTTCTCAATCTGGCCATGCAAATTTTAGCAATGAAAATGGAGGTTGTAAGGGTGAATTCCTGTGCTTTGAGATGAGATTGTACCATGGCCTGAACTGTTAACCTTTTTGGTTAATTAATTTCCCAATAACCCCTAAGGGATGTTCTCTCATTTCAGCACAAAGGCCTTTAATGTTAAAACACCTGTTCCAGCAGTTAGTGTTATCCCTGGCATTAAAATAAGAGTGTCTACTACATGAAATATACATATTTTTAATAACTTTATATTTATGTCAATAACTATTTATATGTGAACAACGTACACACAGAACCATATGAAAAAATTAATCCCTGAGCAGAGTAAAGATGGCCAGTGTAGCTATCCGGCAAACCCTGCTAGGGCAGACAAGGCCTTAGACATGTTCAGGCTGAAACAAGTTAAATCTGCAATCCCACAAGATAGTGGGAACAGAAAATCATCTCCAGTTAAGGATAAATACTCCAGAATTGAATATACTAGCTCAGGAGTCAAAGATCCTGAGTTTCTTTGGTGGAGTAGTTCAGCTATTGGGTTCCACGTTTTCAAATACTTGAGACTCTGGCTCCAATTCTGGGCTGCAGCAAAACAGCCCATAAAGGGACACTGCAGCAGAGCACAAGTTAGAGCAGCCCCCAAATTTTCCAATGATTGCCTTTTTTTTTTTTTTTTAGTTCCTTTCCTGCTTCCTCACTAATAACGCACAAACCATTTTAAGACGATATAAAACAATATCTGTACCAAATACCTCACTCTGAAAATTGGCATAAATACCATGGAGTAGAATGAGGGAGCGTCTTCTCTCCCCTTAAATGCCACTGCCGAAAGCAGTTCATGCAAAAGGGGGGCATTAAGGCAACACTTATTCCTGCCTTAACTAAAGCCCCACACTGAGGCCTGGTCTACACTACAAAGTTAGGTCGATGTAAGCCAGCTTGCATTGACCTAGTTGTACATGTGTCTACACTTAAATTTGTCTCCCCCAATAAAAGCGTGCTGTTAGTGCCACAGAGTAAACACTACCTCCTCAAATGGTCGACATACTGAGCTCGGTCCTCCAGCTACTGTCCCACGATGCCCAATACTGACCACTCTGGTCACAGTTGGGAACTCCACTGCTCAGGGGTCACAGACATAGGCGCCAGCTTCCTCCGGGCCTGGGGGGTGCTCAACCCCCCCCACTCTGCCCCAGGTCCCATCTCCACCCAACCCCTTCCCCTAAGTCCTCACCCCTGTCCCACCTCTTGCTCCGCCTCAGTCCCCCTCCCCTTCTCCCAAAGCCCCACCTCTTCCCACCCCTGGCCCTGCTTCTTCCCACCCAGTTCCGACCCCTCCCCTGAGTGTGCCCCGTGTCCACTCCTCCTCCTCCCTCCCCCCTCCCAGAGCCTCCTGCCTGCTGCAAAACAGCTGCTTGCAGTGGGCGGGAGGCCCTGGGAGGGATTGGGGGAGCTGGCTGCCGGTGGGTGCTAAGCACCCGCTAATTTTTTTCCATGGGTGCTCCAGCCAAGGAGTCGGCATCTATGCTCACAGAGACTGGAAGTGCCACACTACCCCCTCTTTAAAACCCTGCGAATTTTTGAAATGCTTTTTCCTGATTGCCCAGCTGGAGTAGACAGGCGATATTGGATCTCCTGGGCCTGTGGAGAGAAGAGGCTGTGGATGCACAGCTGTGGAGCAGCTGTAGAAATGGACATCAACGAGCAGATTGCATGGGGGATGCAGGAAAAGGGATGAACAGCCGTGCCACATGAAAGTGAAGGATATGTGGCAGGCATATCAGAAGACCAGGGAGGCCAACAGTTAATCCACTGCCAAGCCTCAGACCTGATACTTTTACAAAGAACGGCATGGCATATACTTGATGGAGACCCCACCACCACCCCGTGTGCCACCATAGGTACCTCAAAGGAGACTGAGACCCAGACATCTGCTATGAACAGTGAGGAGGAAAAGGATGTGGGAAATGCAGCTGGGGGGTCTAGCTATAACATGAGCCAGGACTTGTTTGAGTCTCACCCAGAGCCCCGTCAGTCCCACCAGTCGAGCACGGGTGAGCCCGATGCAGGGAAAAAAAACTTCAGGTAAGTGTATAAATGAATTTCCCATTATAATGATGTTCTGTTGGCATCCCCATCTTAGTAGGACTTAGCTAGTGATTTTTCATTAATTTACTCAGACTAGAAGAGGTAGCAGTACAACAAAGAGAGGTAGAGTTATCCTCTGCTTTTCATTCCCCTGTAGAGTTGGATTCAAGGGGACATGCGGAGCAGCTTGTTTATGTACACAGGGATGTCCCTTGAATCCTCCTGAGAGATCTTGATACAACTTTCATGGAGGTACTCTGCAATCCTCTTCCAAAGGCTTCTAGGGATGGCAGCCTTATTTCTTCCTCCTTGGTAGGACACTTTCCCACCCTACTCTGTGATTACTGCAATGGAGCCTGCCAAAGTTAACAGGCTAGCAGCATGTAGGCTTTGGGGTGCTAACAGCAACTGTGCTATGTTACCCTGAGATATCAGCTAAAATCACCACTGCCTGTGGGAAACCGTGACTATATTCAGTGCCATTGCCCTATACTCATAGTGTCATCCAACCAAGCAATTCCTCCTCATTTCCTTCATACCTGGAGCACCATACTCACAATGGCTAGTGCAGTGCTATGAGTGGTGCTGTGCACAAACACTTTGAAGCAGACATGTCAAAAAGTAATTTAATATAATATATGGAGATATACCTATCTCCTAGAGCTGGAAGGGACCCCGAAGGGTCATCGAGTCCAGCCCCCTGCCTTCACTAGCAGGACCAAGTACTGATTTTGCCCCAGATCCCTAAGTGGCCCCCTCAAGGATTGAACTCACAACCCTGGGTTTAGTAGGCCAATGCTCAAACCACTGAGCTATCCCTCCCCCCATATGTCTTGTTTAAAACTTTTGAGAGCAAAGGAAGGGAGTCCTGAACCTCAACTTTCACTTTCCATTGTGACTATACTGACAGTGGTACCTCTGTGTGTTTTATCTGCAGCTGCTGCGATTGCAGCAATATCCCCTCCACACTCATGAAACATCTGAGCCAGATGAGGAGGAGAAAGAAAAGGACTCGGGATGACATGTTCAGAGAGATCCTGCAAACCAGTGCTGTGCCAGACCGTGAGCAGAGGGCCTGGAAGGTGAATATTTCGGGCTACAGTGAGAAGGAAAGAGCAGACTGGGAAAGGCCCAGGAGTCCCAGCAGGAAAAAGGAGAGGAAGATGCACCAGGACATAATGGGGGTTCTACTGCAACAAACAAAGATGCTGCAGACTCTTGTGGACCTACAGGTTCAACAATCGCCTCCCTTTGCAGCCCATGGAGAACTCCATTACAGCATCTCCCTACAGCCTCCCCTCCCTCCCTCAACATTCCATGTGGTGTCAGGGGTATCCCTATCCTCCATACTGCGAAACATTAAGGACAGCCACAGCTTCACATATGCTGACTTGTGAGAACCATGGTTGATATATGTGTAGATAAAATGGACATGAATGTTCTTTGCCCTTGTTAAGTTCTGTACTATTAATTTATTACGTTTTGCATGTATTTGCTTTTACACTACACAGATTTTTTTTTCCCCCACTGCTTTTGTTACTGAATAAAATTTTATTTGGAAAAGAATTCATTTTTATTAGTTCACAACATATGCTGCAGAATGCCTAGTGGTACTGAAAACATGACAACTCATAGGATTAGTGACACACGGTGTAATAATCATAATTGTACAGCAAGCACCACAAAATTAATAGGTACGTTGACAGTGTTATATTCACAAATGTACACCAAGCAGCACACAATTCCTAACAGGCCCCAAAATAGGAGGGCCAGGTAAAGCACAGTACACCACAACGCATTACTGTGCCTCACTATTAAAGTGCTCTCTGAAGGCCTCCCTCAGCCATATAGCTCCATACTGAGTTCTTCTACTAGACCTTTGTCTGGCTGTTCAAACTCAGCAGACAGCCAATCCACTTCCATCCAGCAGCAACTTTTCTCCCTTTGCATCACAGATATTATGCAGGACACAGCAGGCAGCTATAACCATTGGGATATTTTTCTCTGAAATCTAATCTTGTGAATAAACAATGCCATATCCCCTCAGTCTAACTAAAACACCTTCAACTATCATTCTGCACTTGCTGAACCAGTAGTTGAATCTTTTTGTGGTGCTGCTGTTGACGTGGCTGGAGTACAGCTTCATGAGCCAGGGGATCAAGGAGTAGGCTGTGTCCCTCAGGATCACTACTGGCATTTCAACATCACCAATGGTAATCTGCCAGTCAGGAAAGAATGTCCCTGCTTGTAGTTTTCTAACAGTTCTGTATTCTTAAAAATGCGAGTGTCATGCATAAGACTACGGTTTGGGCACAGAATCCATGACTTCCGCAGACCTCCGTGACTTCAGCCCACAGCCGCTGGGAGCTGCAGGGTACCCCCACCTCCCGGGATCCCTCCCAGCCATGGGGCAGGGGCCACAGCTCCTAGCCACAGCAGAGCAAGGTGCTGAACCCTCCTCCCTCCCTGTTTTGTCATGGACATTTTTAGTAAAACTCTGGGACAGGTCATGGTTTCCGTTAATTTTTGTTAATTGCCCATGACCTGTCCATGACTTTTACTAAAAATGTTCATGACAAAATTGTAGCCTTAGTCATGCACCTTCTCTAGCCAGGCAACACTGATGTCAGTGAAGCATCCCCAGTGATCAATAGAGATATGCGTGCTGTCTATTGCTCCACCACAGTTTGGGACTCCTATTGCTATAAATCTAACCACTATGTCCCGTACATTGCACCGTTGCAGTCCTGCATAGCAGGACACAATTAGTGGCCCTGCACACTAGCATGACAATGGCCCCCGCAGTGGATTTTTCAACTCCAGAATGATTTCCCACTGACTGGTAAGGAATCCGCTGTTGCAAGTTTCCACAGTGCAATTGGCACTTGCTTCTCTGCTGTCAATGCAACTCTCATTCTGGTGTACCTGCACGGGAGGACTGGAGTGAGTTTGGCACACAGATCCAGGAACATGGCCTTGCACATCTGAAAGTTTTGCATCCACAGCTCATCGACCCAAACCGGCATTATGATGTGATCCCATCAGTCAGTTCTCGTTTCTCAGACCCAGAATTGGCACATCTGAAGCTGCTCTGTGAATGCCACCAACAGCCTTAAATTGGTTCTTGCTATGTCCCACAACAATCTGTCTTCCAAGAAATCACCATGTTTCCTGCTGATTCAGTTCTTCTTCCAGCTCTGCAAATACTGGAGGATCATGTGTCCTGTGCCTGCAATACTCATGACAATAGTGCAGAGCTGTGCAGGTTCAATGGTTCTGTCAGGGATGGCGGACAGCAAGGAGGGCCCTGTGGGTTCATTGGATTTTTCAAAAAGGTGCTAATATTATGGGATATAGATAATATGGGATGGAGAAAATTGCATGCTGGGAACTTGACCCTTTGTTCCCAGTCACTCCTGAGCAACTTGTTTCTGCTCCACCACGCATTGCCAAAACTTCCCAAAAGACCGTGCACAGTGGGATATCTACACAGCACTATGCATAGACACAAGCACTTCTGGTGAGTACGTGCAGAAGGTCACAAGGAGCCAAGTATACACGCGCACAAGCGATATACTAACTATGGCGGCTTTATGCCGACATAACTTGCAGTGGCCAATGTTTGTAGTGTAGACATAGCCCGAGGTACCTTGAGAACTACCTCTACAAACCCTACCAATCCCAGATTACATCAACACGAAAGAAACTCTGGCAGATTTTGTTCTGCTGTTAAGATGGGGAAGGGTGTTGACTCCACTGCAGGGTGTTCAGATGATCCAAAATGTGTTACTATCTGCTTCAGACTAGTATCTGGGTAAGGTAAAATCTTTTATTGGGCCAACTTCTGTTGGTGACAGAGACAAGCTTGTCTGCCCTGGGGGTGTGGTGCAGGGGGGAACGCAGGGCCGGTGCAACCCATTAGGTGACCTAGGCGGTTGCCTAGGGCACCAACATTTGGGGGGGTGCCGGCGCCCCGGTCGTCGTCGGTATTTTGGGGGCGGGACCTTCCGCCGGCTCTGTCGGGGGCGGCATTTCGGGGGCGGTACCTTCCGCTGCCTAGGGCGGCGCAAAAGCTGGCAGCGCTCCTGGGGGAACGTATCGCTTGGGTAATTCATGGTTAAAATGTAAATGTCTAAGTGGCAAACTGCTTTGTTAGAATTGTTTTTCTTTTAAAGTACTTATTAGCTCTTTAAGGGGAAAGCTATTAAGCCACACCTACATAAAATGTACCTTTGTTTACATGGTAATAAGGCTTTTATCTGATCATTAGGAGCCAAATGTAAAATGTAAACTAACTTGTGGACCCACAATTTACATACTACACAAGTCAAGCATTGCTCTCTAATGCAAACATACTGTGAGTAAACTGAGACCAATCAAGAGCTCTCTAAACTCAAGTTAAATAAAAAGATAAACATTAGCTTTATTTGAAATGTAATAACATTACATGAAAGACAGGACTTAATATTATATTGTATTGATACAAACTGTCAGCTGCAGTTCATTTAGAGATGGCTGGGACTGCAACACCTGCCATCCAACCTGAAGTCATTTGAAAATCTCAAAATACCCCTTTCCTGCTGGTAACCCAATCTGCTTAATATAAAATCAGACTGTGTGTGCGTTTTTTCATACTTACATATGGTGGTCTTGGGTGTTATCGATTGTTTTGTGCATACAGCCCAGAGAGAACATGTGGCTAACACAGCTCTGGGATTCAGCAGATCCTGGGTTCTACTCATGGCTCTACCACCAGTTTGGTGTGTTACTTTGGGAAAAATGCTAAACCTGTCTGTGTGTCATTTCCTCCATCATCTTTTAAGTGGAGAAAATAATCCCTCCCACTCTATCTTATAGGGCTATTGTAAAATTAATCCATATTTGCAAAGGGCTTTGAATATCTCTGATGGATGGTGTTACGAACTTTCAAAGTATTATTACTATGTGGGTGACCTGTACAGGGGGAAAAATGTGTGTGAATTCTTCTTTCTTTCTTTATGGTGGATAAAGATCTGGATGGATTTGTTTTTTCTTAAAGTTTTTGGGTTTTTTTACATTAAATATCTCTAGGCCCTGTCTAGCCTAGAAAACTCTATAGTCTTATCTACACTAGGAAAATCACCCATTCCTCACAATGGGTATAGCTGAACTAGTATTGAACACAGTATAACTAAGCATAGTACAGGATGAAATGTATTCATTACTATTTCAGAAGCTATCAAATAAATTAGTGGTTAATTTTAATGCTCATGTTTCACTCTCTTGTATTTTGGGTATCATGACATATAGTTCTTCAGTTGTCCAGGAAAAAACAAGGGGGACAAGACCCAACTGTAGGATTTTCAAAAGCATTCAGCATTTAATAGAAGTAGAATTGGGCCACTAGTTAGTGTTTTTTTAAAATTCTATTCCTAATTTTTAATGTAAAAATCAAATAGAAAGCCAAGCAAATAAATACNGAAAGCTTATGCTACAATAAATTTGTTAGTCTCTAAGGTGCCACAAGTACTCCTAAGCAAATAAATAATTACTCTTTCAGGCCTTATTTATGCATCATAAAAGAGAAATAAGCACACAAACCTATATGTTTTTCTTTGCAAGTCATTTTAAAAAGCAGCTTTTTACACTGGGCCAAATCCTATTCCCACTGAACTCAGCAGCAAAACACATTAATTTAGCTGGGAATGGGATTTGGGCCTTTGTGAATGACTCTATAACAAACAATAGCAGCTACTGATACCAGCCTGGCAGCTAAATTTTCCCCATTGTAGAAATGTCTTTGGAGGGTGGTGATGGTGTTTTATTTCCCCAATTGTTATGTTTTGGATTAAAAGTTAAGAGCCCAGACCGGCAAGTTAGATATATAATAGCTTAGTTTATTGAGTTTATTTAAAGCTACATTCAGACAACACTGAGAAATTGGAGACAAAGAATTCCAGGTCAGACTGATTCCAGAGAAACTCAACTCCTACACATTTTGAAGTTGCATATTACATTAGAAGCATTATATCATAACCCCCCACTGTGCAAGATGCTGTTTCCAGATGTAATATGATTAGGGTGACCAGATGAGGGGAAGAAAATATCGGGACACATGGGGGGGCTGAGCAAAAAAAAAAAAGCCGAGCGAGTCCCGGATATCTCTGTCCCAAAGATCGGTCGGGACGCGGGACAGAGACCGAAATATCAGGACGGTCCTGATAAAATCGGGACATCTGGTCACCCTAAATATGATCAATAGCCAGGGCTTAAATTCAGCCAGAGCTGTCCAGAGCAGAGCTTCAGTAAATATTTTTAAACCTATGGGGCTGAAGCCCTGAGCCCCGAATGGGGAGGGAAGGAACATGGGGGGTTCAGGAAATACATGAAAATTTAAGTCCTGTCAATAGCCTTATACAAATTTTCCATTTCATGGTTGTCACACCAAACTCATATTCCCTTACAGGTGTGTCTGGTTGTGTGTATGTGTTAGTTGTGAGGGTTTTTTTAAAGGGAACACTGTGGTATTATATGTGCCTTTAAGTTCTGTAGAAACAATCCAAGCACAACTTGTAGGTTTTGTAAGCTAGTCCTCTTCCAAAAATCTTGTAAATACTTGGGGTTTTTATTAATTGCATTGTGTAGAAAGAGCTGTAATTGTGATGAGTGGACCATCTTCTAGGTTTCTACACCTTTGGGAATATTTGCCATTTGTGCAGATGGGAAAATAGCAAGAAGACTCTTTTTTTAAAAAAGAAATGGAGCCCTATTGATTTAACGTTCTATTTCTATGACAAGTAATTACAACAGTGACTATATTGTGGCTTAGTTATGGTTGTAACAGAGCTTTCAAGAACCACGTTAGTTTCTTCAATTATAAATACAGGTTTAACTCCCACACCCTCCTACGCATCAGAGCTTTATCTCTAATGAAACTGAAAGATGCTGTACTTTCACTTTCTTGCATTATCCCTGTCTTCTAGACAACTTTTAGGCCTAACATCAATTAGAAAACCAGATCTGTTTTCTTCATTTGAATTTAGAAGCACTTAGAAAACTGCCTTTTCATTATTTCAGTATGATTTGTATGATTTGTATTCATTACTTTAATATGATCACAAGTAAATTTAACAAATGGAAATCCTTCAGTGGGTTAGCTCAAGCTTGGGGGGGAAAATGTCTTCCAAGGCATTTAAGTATTCAGACTAAAAGATTTGCTTTCAGTTCTTTCAGTGAAGAAAGCTGGCTTCCTCATTCTAAAGCAGATAAACACCCTTCACTTGCATAATATTCAAGAATTTTAGAGAGCATTTAAGATTACAAAGGATAGCTGTTCAGCTATTTTTAGCCATCTGTTGAGATCCTGTTCTCAAGATTTTCTTTGTTCAAAACTGTGTAATGAGTTTTCAAATGAATTAATAGAGTTCAGTAATGACATTCAGGAGGGAAACAAGACTGCTTATATTTGTTAGAACATAGAGAATATGAGGCATTAGAGCAACAAAATGTTGATTTTTCTAGGTTAGAGTTTAACAGTAACTGTTTTAACTTATTGCTCTTGAAAGCATCTCTTTGGCATAAGAAAACATTTGATTCACTACTGTGTTTTTCCTTTGTAGAGGTCAGAATATCCTGGATCCAGCTATGGAATATGTGAAGGTACCGTATCACTTCAAAACATCAAAATCCTTTCCCAAATATTTTATAGTGTACATAATCAGCGATAGCCAATTATTAATTATTTTCAGTGTCCGATCCTATGCAATCCAGTAGTACTGCAATCAAATTTTTCAGATTGGGGAAAAAAAGAAGTAATTATATCATGTGAAACAAACACTTAGAAAATAGAGTACTTAGTAATCCGCTTTGCCACCAAGGACTGTTTCTTTTTGGGGAGAATATATTCTGATATTCAGAGGCCTCTGTTACATCATGAATATTCTCTATTTAGTAACTGTTTTTTAAAGTTTTTTTTTTTAAATGTTTGAATTAAATTGGTTAAATGATCCCACATTTCTCACTGTGAGGTAGGGCCTTTGGGGAAGTAGAGGAAATAAATAGGTCATATCTCAAAAAGATTACCCTCCGCCCCCTGCCAATCTGAAATTTAGGCCTTATAGGTTTGGCACTTTCCTCTTTACAAATGCAGCTACAAATTCATCTCTGGTTTAAAAAGCTAGAGCCAGGTCTGGATTTGGTCCACAGTAGTTAAGGCGAGGCTGCTAGGTTACACACTAACACTAATTATACTCAGTGCTGATTAGGCCTCAACTGGAGTATTGTGTCCAGTTCTGGGTGCCACATTTCAGGAAAGATGTAGACAAATTGGAGAAAGTCTAGAGAAGAGCAACAAAAATGATTAAAGGTCTAGAAAACATGACCTATGAGGGAAGATTGAAAAAATTGGGTTTGTTTAATCTGGAGAAGAGAAGATGAGAGGGGACATGATAACAGTTTTCAAGTAAATAAAAGGTTGTTAACAAGGAGGAGGGAGAAAAATGTTCTCATTAATCTCTGAGGATAGGACAAGAAGCAATGGGCTTAAATTGAAACAAGGGCAATTTAGGTTGGACATTAGGAAAAACTTCCTGTCAGGATAGTTAAGCACTGGAATAAATTGCCTAGGGAGATTGTGGAATCACCGTCATTGGAGATTTTTAAGAGCAGGTTAGACAAATACCTGTCAGGAATGGTCTAGAAGATAATACTTGAGTGCCTTGAGTGCAGGGGACTGGACTAGATGACCTCTCGAGGTCCCTTCCAGTTCTATGAGTCTATGCTGCTGGTCAGACTGGACTTGTACGGAGTTTCCTGCATGCCGCCACCTTCCTTCAGGGTGTGATTCTATGATTTAAACTAATTGGCCAATATTTTTGTGTACACCTTTACAAGTATTGTCCCTACAGTCTGAGAGTCTGACTCCTGGTGTTTGTAGTATGTCTAAAGTAATTTGAGACAAGACAGCACAGTATGTTTTATCTGACCCTCAGACAACAGTGACGTTCTGGAGTTACTTTAAAATTTTTCATAATCATATACATTCTGGAGCATGCAATAATGCTCATTCTAAACTCAATCCTGGACAAGCAATATAGGAACATCCAAGGAAACGCTAGGGGCGATTCTTCTTGATGTGAATGCTTCCTGAAAGTGTTGGCATCCTCAGTGAGCCCTTAGGCTCAGATCCTCAAAGGTATTTAGGCACCTCGCTCCCAGAGCCCTGTAGTCACTGCTGATTTGCTCAGGGCCATACCTGGCAGCATCATGGGGGGGTATCATCATTGAGCACGTGTTGTTTCTAGTGGGTCATGAATGGATCGGTTCTTGGACCTGCACTATTTAACATTTGTATTAATGGCATAGAAGAAGACAAAATTATCACTGATAAATTTTCAGATGACACCAAAAATTGGGGAAGAGGGGGTAAATAATGAAGAGGAGAGGTCACTGATAGAGTGATTTGGATCACTTGGTAAGCCGGGTGCAAGTAATTTACATTTTAATACATATGTATTAAAGTTTACACATCTAGGAATAAAAAATGTAGGCCATTCTTACACAATGGGGACTCTATCCTAGGCAAAAGTGCCTCTGAAAAAGACTGACTGAAAAAGACATGGTGGATAATCAGCTGAACATGAGTTCCCAGTGTGACGCTGTGGCCAAAATGGCTAATGTGATCCTGGGATGCATAAATGGGAATCTCAAGTAGGAGAAGAGAGGTTATATTGGCTCTGTGTTTGGCACTAGTATAACCACTGCTGGAATACTATGTCCAGTCCTGGTGTCTACAATTCAAGAAGGATGTGGCTAAGTTGGAGAAGGTCAGAGAAGAGCCTGAAGAATGATTAAAGGATTGAAAAACATGCCTAATAGTGATAGACTCAAGGAGCTGACTCTATTTAGCTTACCTAAGAGAAGGTTAAGAGGTGATTTGATTACAGTCTGTAAGTACCTATATAGGGAACAAATATTTGATAATGGGCTCTTCAGTCTAGCAGAGAAGATCCAATGGCTAGACTTTGAAATTAGACAAATTCAGACCAGAAAAGAGGCTTAAGTTTTTAGATAGTAGTTAATTATTGGAACAATTTACCAAAGATTGTGATGGATTCTCCATCACTGGAAATGTTAAAATCAAGATTGGATTTTTTAAAAACAGATGGTATAGTTCAAACAGGAATTATTTTGGAGAAGTTCTATGGCCTGTGTTATATGTGGGTGAAACTACTTAATCACAGTGGTTCCTTCTGGCCTTAGAATCTGTGCATAGGCGCCGACTCCGTGGGTGCTTNCCCACGGGGAAAAATTGGTGGGTGCTCTGCACCCACTGGCAGCTCCCTGCCCCACCCCCCGGCCCCAGCTCACCTCTGCTCCACCTCCTCCCCTGAGCGCGCCGCAGCTCCGCTTCTCCCCCATCCCTCCAAGCGCTTCCCGTCGCAAAACAGCTGATTCGCGGCGGCAAGCGCTGGGAGGGAGGGAGGAGAGGGAACACGGCGCGCTCGGGGAAGAGGCAGGGCTGGGGCGGGGATTTGGGGAAGGGGTCCAATAGGGGCAGGGAGGGGGCGGTGATGGGGCGGGGCAGGGGTGGAGTCGGGGCGGGGCCAAGCACCCACCAGCAGGACCTTTTCAACCGCGGAGACTTAGATACTTATACCGTCCCTCCTTCTTTTCCAAGACTGTTGGTCATTCACCAGTGTGCTTGGTAACAGGAAGTGATGCTGTGACAAGATAATAGACTAAGTGCTAATTCTGATGCTTGTATCCTTTCCAGCAGGAGTAGGCCCCATACTTTTGTCAGTAGTTGAGATGTTTGTTAATCATTAAGATTTTGGAGCTGGGGAGGGTAGCATGGGGGAACAAGTTTGTAAAACAGGAGGAGGGCATAGTAACCCCATCTCTTCCACTTCCCCTCTCCTGCTCCCTCATTTTAATGAACTGTCAAGTAGTTTAGGCCTAGAATTTGACCTGCCTTAGAAAAAAAATTCCCTGATGGGAAAAATCCTGTGGATTCTAAATAGCTAGTTAAAACATAGATATAGGAATAAGAAATAATTGCTATTTGTGTAAGACCGACACGAAACAATATCTTGTGATTTGTGCAATGTCAGATGATAAATATGATTTCCAGAATTGTTGTGACCTCACTCTTGATCTTGCTGCACAAAGAAGGGAACATCTCAATAGCTGCTAGTCTTTAATTTTCTTTTAATGTAGTTTTTAAACTTTTTTAAAACATTTTTTAAAATCTTTTTGGTTTTTGCATCTTTAATTTTGTGTCTCTTCTCAATTTTTTTCATTGTGCTTATTTATAACCTGCTGTACTTCACCTTGTGAGGATTAATATATCAATGTTTATAAAGCTCTCCCAGCTCCTTGGATAAAAGATGCTATAGTTGGAAAGTAGTATTTGTAAACTGCAGAACAATAAAGTCCCTGTAAAGTCCCAAAGTTCTGTGCAGAGGTTCCTGTAGCATCCAGCTGTGCTCCTACCCACGGCTGCAGTTTGCGCTTAACAAGTGTATTTGGCAAGAGGCACAAAGTCTTAGTTTGCTTTGCTTGAGCTCATGGAGTTGAAGCACACTCAAGATTTTCCATTAGTTACCTCACCTCTTCTTATTTGATAATCTTTGACACAAGCCTGTTATAGAAGGAAGTGGCACTGATAAGAGATAAGCAACAAAATTAACCCTTAGAAGTAAATAAAATGAGGAAGGGAAAAAAATGAATAAAAAGAGCACCAAGAGCATTTCACTTTGTTGATATGTGATATCAGAATAGATAGGATTCCTGCGGTTCTAGCTGTGAGCAAGAGAACTTTCCTAAGACCAAACTGTCTGATGCATGCAAGAAAACATAGCTCTGTAGTCCTGTGGCAGGGTGCCATGAGCTGCTTCAAATTGGGCTCTATTAAAGCCAGGACCTGGTCACCTAGAACAAGCAGGGCACTGAGTGGGTTGAAGGTAGGAGGGAGCTGGTAGCCTGATGAGTTAATGAGGTAATTAGCTCACCTGCTGGAGAACCCAGGAAGGAAAGCAGGCAATATAAAAAGCTAAACCAGGGTGCTGAAAGGGGGCTCCTCATAACTGCCGCTATATGGCTGTATTGCACCTGGAGCTTAAGAAGGAGATAAACAATAAATGCACATGGTGAAGATACCTTGGTGGACCTGTGTGCTGCTCAATTCACCAAGAGGACTTACCAGCCAGGGTTTTCCAGGAGAGGAGTCCACTCGGGTAAGTGTTCGGGAATCTGGTCCCCATCCGTTGGGTACCGTGCACACGGCAAGGCGGCACGCGTGCCGATTTTCAGTGGCACTCACACTGCCCGGGTCCAGGGGACTCTGCATTTTAATTTAATTTTAAATGAAGCTTCTTAAACATTTTAAAAACCTTATTTATTTTACATACAACAATAGTTTAGTTATATATTATAGACTTATAGAAATAGACCTTCTAAAAACGGTAAAATTTATTACTGGCACGCGAAACCTTAAATTAGAGTGAATAAATGAAGACTCGGCACACCACTTCTGAAAGGTTGCTGACCCCTGCCTTAGACCTTCCTACTGCAAAGTGTTCAATTAGATGGCTGAAAACAAATTTAAATATAAGTACCGAAACATAAAGTATGGTGCTAATGATAATCACATAGAAAATGTGACCATTCATTCATGCTACATTTTCTTACACTCCATTGTTTATCAGGTTGTTTGGATTGTAAACTCTTGGGGGAAAAGGGCTTTCATGTGATTCTATTCTCATCTACCATGGCATAAAACCAGTGTATAATGGGATAGATTTAGTTCCCTTGCGTTCAAGTAGTCTGCACCTGTTGGCATTACCCAGATGATAACATAGCCATGTGCAATCGAAGTGCAGCGTGAAAGCTGGTTCCCAACAATTGCAGCTTTTCCAAAATATCACATAAATGTTACACTGTACTCCTGGGGGAAGTCTGCACCAAAAAAATAAAAATTCTGCACACAATATTTTAAAATTCTGCATATTTTATTTGTCAAAATAACACAATATAATCACTCCAGTTTCAATAATTTTGATGATTTATTTCAAAATACCTGTCTGTAACAATAAAGACAACAAAAAAGATTCCCCCGGGGGTAGAGTTAAAGAAACTTCTATGACAGCCCAGTTCCTGTTTCTCTGTTATGCTTTTGTTGGGCGCCTCAGTCTGGGTGTGTCACACGTGCCAGCTGAGCACATCTTGGGGGAAAACTCTGCCCCTATGGTCTTCTAGTTGATTCTCATTTTTTTCACCCTGCCCCTGTAAGGTTACCATATAGAGCAGTGGTCCCCAACCTTTTTCATCTGGCGGTCGCCAAACAACCCCGAGCGCTGCCGGCAGAGCAAAAAAAAAAAACAAAAAAAAACCCCGAGGGCTACGCGGGCACACTTAGACCCCCCGGCAGGCACAATGGCACCCGCGGGCACCGCGTTGGGGACCTCTGATATAGAGGTTTCCAAAGAGAGGACACTGCCCAGGTAAGGGGGAAGGGCAGCTGGAGGAGGAGTACAGTTGGAGGATGCTGGAGGGGGTACAGCTGATGGGTGCTGGAGGGGTTTGTGTGTGTATGGGGAGGTGGGTATTTGGTGGATGCTGGATGGGGCTGCACGGGGCCCCCCCGTCCCAGACACCTGTAACCCCTTCCCTACAGAGCCCAGCTTTGGGGCCAGACACCTCCACCCCTCCCTTCAAAGCCCAGCTGTGGGGTCCCCCCCACAGCCCAGACACTTATACCCCCTTTTCCCCAGACTCCAGCTGCATGGCCTGACACCAGCATACCCTCCGCCCAGAGTCCTGGAATCCAGAGGGAGAAACAGCCAGGGGCGGCTCTATGTATTTTGCCACCCCAAGCACGGCAGTCAGGCAGCCTTCGGCGGCATGCCTGCGGGAGGTCCGCCGGTCCCGCGCCTTCGGCGTACCCGCTGCAGAATTGTCGCCGAAACCGCAGGACCTCCCACAGGCATGCCGCCGAAGGCAGCCTGACTGCTGCCCTCACAGTGACCGGCAGGCCGCACCCCGAGGCTTGCCGCCCCAGGCACACGCTTGGTGTGTATTAGCAGGGATGTATTAGCAGGATTCTGCTATGTATTCTGGGATGTATTAGCAGGAATATTGTAAGCAAGAAACGAGAAGTAATTCTTCTGCTCTACTCCACGCTGATTAGGCCTCAACTGGAGTATTGTGTCCAGTTCTGGGTGCCACATTTGATGGAAAGATGTGGACAAATTGGAGAAAGTCCAGAGAAGAGCAACAAAAATGATTAAAGGTCTAGAAAACATGACCTATGAAAAAATTGGGTTTGGTTAACATGTTTCAAGTACATAAGTTACAAGGAGGAGGGAGAAAAAGTGTTCTCTTAACCTCTGAGGATAGGACAAGAAGCAATGGGCTTAAATTGAAACAAGGGCAATTTAGGTTGGACATTAGGAAAAACTTCCTAACTGTCAGAGTGGTTAAGCACTGGAATAAATTGCCTAGGGAGGTGGTGGAATCTCCATCATTGGGGATTTTTAAGAGCAGGTTGGATAAACACCTGTCAGGGATGGTCTAGATAATACTTAGTCCTGCCATGAGTGCAGGGGACTGGACTAGATGACCTCTCGAGGTACCTTCCTCCTTCCTTCAGGGTGTGCTGGGAACCCTCCAGCTCCCCCTCCTTCCTGGCAGTGTCCTCTATTTGTGAACTAGGGAGCTGAGCTCTGCCAGTCTGTAGTGAACATATGCTTGTTTGAAGGTCACTTATGCTTGTTTCCATGGAGTACATGGTTCAAAAAGTGCTCCTGCTTGGAAATGACAAACATTCCCAGAGGAGCTGCAATTGAGTTGTAAATAGAATGGAGGGGATTCATTGTGGAGTAAGGAAAAAAAATAATATAGTTACTGGCTGGATTCAAGAAAATTACAATACGCCAAGTGTCTGCACAATAAACAAAGCATAGTGGTGTTAGACGCACACCAGGAGCTGCAGCCAGATGTCACCATAAAAGATGGAGATATTTATAATCTGTTATTTAACACACCCTTGTAGGTTTGTTTTATCATTTTAGTTTTTCATCCATACTTTCTTTCCTCACCAAAAACTGTTGTCTGGAGCTGAAGTAAATAATTAGTTGCATTTAGAGGTAAATTGAGGGACCTGTTTAGAAAATGCTCTACTCAGAGTGACAGCAAAAGGATTTGTTTTCCTTCCTATTAAGGCTGCTCAATGACACCACATATTTTAGACTGCTCATTTGTAACATTAATCCTTTGAACATGTTCTTTTTCAGAGAAGACTCTATAGGCACGTTATAGAGTTTCTCATACTTGAATCTAAATTAAAGTTCACAAATGGCAGTTTACTGCATCTTGAATAATGATGCATTATGTCATCCTGTTGATAAAAAGAGAGCTAATTATGCATAAACCAGTTCTAAGGGAAAAAAATGTACTGATGTGTTGGAGCCTGAGTACTGAAAAGTGGCAACATGACTTCAACCCTTCCTTTGTGCTCACAGTACTGCTGAAACCATGGCCACAGTTAAATGGCTCTTTCAGAATACCCTTTTATTCCAGAAGTGAAAACAGGCCAGTCTACTTTGAGTTAGGCTGCTAACAAAGTCATGAAAGAGATTTATAAAAACAATAGAACGTTGTACATTCTGTGAGATTTTTACAAGTTTTATGAACCAAATAATGGATCCATTGGCTGCCTGTGCAGGGATTGTTTGTTTTTTTGTTTTTTTTGGTGCCTGAGTCTGCACATCCACAGAACAAACTCCATTGCTCTGTGGGGGATGGGCGAAAGGATCAAAAGGTGCCAGCTGCGAATGTGTAACAGGACTGTATTTGAGCTCTTGCAATCAAATTTGTATGAACTAAATATAGCCACCCACCACTCCCCTATCCACTACTAAGATCGTTGAGATTTTGTAATAAAGTGTTTATTTTCTCTTATTGTAGCTAGGTGAGGGTGGGAAGATGGAAGAATGGATTAATTGCCTCCTTACATGGAAATCTTGCAGTGTGCTGATAGTGACAGAAATAATAATTTAATGCATCACTGATGAGTTGTGCGCTTACTCTGGAAATGTGTGTTAAAGCTTCAATGGAAAGAATTACAAAATCTATGACTGACTGTCTGCTGAGTATGGTCATGAAGAAAGTTTATATTTAGAGATCAGTGATCAGAGATCAGTTTCATCACTGCCGTAAGGAAGTTACAATTGCAGTGCTGTCATCCTTCATTTGTGACACTCCATTGAAAATGAGTTGTACCTGCTTACCCCAGCCCCATATCACCTAACTGTATTTTTTTCTATAGGTTTTATTCCATCTTACTTGTGAGATTTGCCCAGGGAGTCACACTGTTATAGCGATGGCAGCAGCATTATGAGGGCTAAACTCTAATGTGTCTGAAAACAAAACTTCGCTTGGCATCAGAGCCTCTCTGTCAACCTACTTTTTCTGTAGCTTTGCAGTGCAGTCCAGTATTTTAGAGAGTAATCTCACCTGCAGGAAGCATTGCGGCTCATGTGGGGACATTTACTGGGTGGTAAATCAAAATATTGTAGAGACCAAACCTTTTATTACTATTCCCAAATTAAAACAGAACTAACTTTTGCAGCTGTCTGGCTCTTATATGGACATTGGCAGTAATCATGATTTCTTACTGATTTTCTTGCCATTGGTGGTCACTCACATGCCAAAAAGACCATTTGGAAAGAGTTCCATGAGAATAGCAGGAAGAAAATATTTTTTTTCAACCTTTTGGCATCACAAATGTTAATGGGTTGGGAAAGAATCCTTTCACTGTGGCACTGAAGATGTTTTGAGAGGACTCCCCCAAGACACCGTGATAATCTTTTACAGAAGCCTCACCCTGTCCAGAAATCAGCCCATTCCAGAAAAACTCCCAACTGCATCATCTAGATCTGCTCATGCTGATAAAATGAGCTTCTGTTTAATGTTGTCCTCTGGAGACTTGCACAATGAGATGCATGTTATGACTTGTGAGCAGTGAGTTTGCCAGATTTCTAACCCTGTCCGTGAGCATTATCCATTAAGAATCAGAACTGGGATGGAGACTCCAATAGAATTTGTCAACACCAAGCAGCAAGAGGATGCCTTTCAGATCCAAAATGTTCCAGTTTTGTTTCTTTGCCCCTGTTGCAATAGTAGCAGCAGCAACACATAGGAGGGCAAGTAATAAGGGTAGCAACATGCGGGATATGCCTCCATTAGTAGAAATCTGAAAATCTTCCTACATACCTGATTAAACATACTTTACAAAGCTTCTATGGTAACTATGAACAAACTTTCAAACTGGAAGAAACCCACTGGCATGGAGGTTATTTTATAATGTCACTTCAGGAAGCTTTTTAGAAAGAGTTTTTTTACATTTAACTTTTCAACAGAACTTCACCTGAAAACGTGGCTTTAACACAACCCTTTTGTGGATCACCAAAACAGTTCAGAAAGAAGAGATTGTCAGTAATTTAAACGATTGTTGAGCCAGTTCATTATCTCTCTCCAGACCAAAAAAAAAGTATTTGAAAATTTGATACTTGAGGAGTGTCTGATGGTATGCATTGCCCTCTAGTGTAGGTCGGTAGAATGATACTGAATAGAGTTTTTTTTCACTTTTAAAAAAATAAAGATAATTGAGAAAGGATGATCACTTAGATGGTTTATAGCAACAGTCATTTACTTCCAGCATGGCTGTCAGAAGACTTAAAGCTTTTATCTGTACTGTGGAATGAGAGTGCTTTTCTGAGGCAAAGTGGAAAATGACAACTACATTGTTAAACATTTTTGGATCCATATATGCCTTGTGTTTCTTAGGATGAACATTCCCTATTTTTAAAATTTTAAATATTTGTTTCTACTGTTCTCCCCAAAAGCTCTATCAGTCCAGTGTATTAGGTCTAATGGTTACAACTGGGATTTTCAAAGGAGCCTAAAGGAGTTAGATGCCCAAATCCCATTAAAATGGAATGAGAACTATGTAGCTAACTCCCCCAGGCGCCTTTGAAAATTGCACCCTATATGTTTAAATTCATGGAAATCCCTCTAATTTCTCAATGGAATAATATTGTCCATCATTGTTGCTGGAATTTTACCCATGCAAATACTGTATAGGTTTCAGGGGTATCCTCACGGCTTTTGTCGATGTGGTTGACACCAGGTCAGTCTATGAAAATTTGGAAAATAGTAATTCACATATAGTTCTTTTTGTTACAGTGACATAAATCCAAGCTGTTTTTTCCCCAGTGAATATGCAAGAAGTGTGCCTACCACTATGTAAAACTATATAATACAATTTTCTATTGCATGTCTAATTCATGCTTGGCCAGTAGACAATTTCCTAGACTAGTCTTTTTGATTTTTCCATGTCTAGATGTTCCTGATTATTTTTCTCACTAAGATCTGAGTTTGAATACATGGTAGGCATTAGAATTCTCTCTCTTTTGAGTGATGATCAACTCATGAGTTCTAGTTCACCCAAGAATGGATGGTAGTCATTATTAATAGAAAGTTACCCCCCACTTTTCATTGGATGATCTTTCTGTAGTGCTGACTCTTGCACTCTTTCTCTCCACGTGTGTTACTGATGCAGGTAGGATTGGTGACTCTGGTGTATGGAGCAATGCCTATTCTTACATACTGCTGTAGTTTTGCTGACTTGGGTATGCATAAAATGATGTTTCTGTGACTGTCATTTACTTTCCAGGATTGCATGTTAAAGAATTATCTTATCTCTGTAGTTTCATTATAAATCGCTGACTCTATTAATAACCACATTCTGATTTTATTTATTTTTAATCATTAACTCTAAGTTCTGTTTGATCCTGAAACATCAAAGCTTATAAATTCACTACAGTTGCAATACCTGAGCTTTGAGCTGAAAATCTATCTGCCTG
The DNA here is from genome assembly GCA_003942145.1 of Platysternon megacephalum. Taxonomy (NCBI): domain Eukaryota; kingdom Metazoa; phylum Chordata; order Testudines; family Platysternidae; genus Platysternon; species Platysternon megacephalum. Next base: position 4,191,716 of record QXTE01000110.1, on the reverse strand, counting down.
TAAAAGTATATTGCGCCAATTTCTATGGTACCTTGGCGCCAGTAGGCATACTTAGAGCTCGGATGGTGCTTTCATCCGTTAACTAATTAATCCTCACCTCACCCCTTTGAGGTGGATAACTATTATCAACCCAATTTTACAGATGGAGAAAGTGAGTCAGATCTAGCAGTAGAAACCAGGAACTTCTGAATCTTAAACACATGCTCAGTCCACCAAATCCCTCTTCCTCTGCAGCTCTATTTGTAGTAAAGGCATCAAACATCTCTTCCTGTTCTATAGCAAAAGCCACACATCTCTTGTTGGTCATTCTTTTGTGGTAAACAACAGTTTTGCAAACCAATTTCCATTGTTGTGTATCCGTAGAATTGGCCAAAAGTGCTACTTTTTGGAGGGAAGTAGTATCCCAGGAGCTGTGAGATAAAACATAAATCTCTGCTGTAAATGCCATCGGTTAAAGTCTGTATTTCTATGAAACATGCCACCTGTTTCTATGTCTCAGGAACTGTCCAGAGTTTCATGACAATGCTCTTAATCCTCCCATGTATTTCATTGGAAGAAATTGGAGTGTCCTTTATTTTTCTTCAAAATATCCATATTTATGGCTTCCAAATGCTGAGAGTCATGCTGCTATTAATAAGGTCACTGAATCAAAATGGCATTGCCAATGAGGCAAAAGTATGGGTAACAGTAGAGTGGCCACCTGCTTTTCAAAGAAATTAAAAATACAGGACAACGCTTACTTTTAAGGAACGGCAACACACAAGATTTTATTTGTGGTTCAGAATCATGCACGCTATAAAATCATAAATTTGTATTGAAGATCATTGTCTTTTGCATGATTATTTTTGAAATGCAAAACAAAACGTGTCTTATATTGACATGATAGACATTGGGCACCGGGACCTGATCCAATGCCCATTAAAGTTAATGGAAGGACTCCTACTGACTTTAATGGGATTTGCATCAGGCTCCAGGCCAGGAGCATTTATTTAAAAATAATAAAATAAAATAAAATAAAATAAATAATAATGGGGGGGGGGGGAGAAGGGGGTAATGGTAACATCCCTGGCCATCCCAGTATGCACATTGTGGTGGTCTTTCTCTTTTGTCATTCATGGGTCTCCTGTTACCATGAGTCCTGTCACTACATGTTGTATAAAGTGGGGGTGAGGTGTGGTACTGAATAGGCAATGCAGTATGTAATACATAGCACCTGTACAACACTTTTAATTTTCAAAGGCTCATGCAAACATTAACTAATTGATTCACTAATTAACACAGTGGAAAATTGATTGATTACATGTTTGTTGGTGGTGTCACCTGGAAGTGGAATTGTTGCTAAAATGTGTTCTGAGTTGATTTTATTCCTCTCTCTGTGACATGAAATAATTTAATCATTTGCAGTAGAGCTGGATTTCGATAGCCATCCATACAGGCACAGAAGTCTTATCCCTTCTATATTGCACCTTTCTTGGCTGCTGGGGTTGTTTCCTTTGAGTGAGAGCAAAATGTCTCTGGTTCTCACATGTTTCATCCTGCGTTTTGTGGGCAGTATTGTCCCAGAGGAGTGCAGGTGATCATGGTGAGTAATGGATGGAGCTATGGTCACTGAGGTAGCTAGGTCCTGATCTATTGATTATTTTGAAGATCAGGACAAAGGACTTGCACTAGCAAGAAAAGCAGACCGGGAGCTGAAGGAGGGATCAAAGCAACCGTATTATGCACCTGTGGCAGCCAGTCCCATTGAGGAGTTGGAGGCCCGGCATTGCTGTCTTCTTCAGCCCCAGATACAGGTACAGTAATCCAGAGTGGAGGTGGCAGGCACATGGATCAGTGTGGCCAGAACCTTATTTGGGAGCAAGGGGTGAAGTGAAGTTCCCTAGCAAGCTGGAGTTGGAAGATGGCATTTTTCATCACTGATGGTACCTTGTCTTCTAGGCTAAGAGTTGAATTGAACAGAATGCTGAGGCTTGGCACCACTGTGACCAATAGGGGCAGACCAATAGGGGCAGACAGTTTTGAAGAAAGGGAAGAGAGTATCCTGGCTTGTTCTTCAAAACATTTTCCCCGTTCAATGAGCGTTGCTTTGATCTTACCCAGGATGGTAAAAGGTGGTAGCTGAATCCATGTGAGTGGATCACACCATCCAAGGGATCCTGACATGGTGTTGGAAATGGTTTTGTCTCTGATACTGTCATCAACACTCATTCAAGGAGAGCAGTTCAACAATGGTTCAGTTGTTTAGTGTAGAAAAGGCAAGAGCCTGTGTTTGACTCTCTTTCATAGCTGGAAGGAAACCAGATTACAGCTGTACTTTCTTACAACAGATTTTGCAGAACATTTTAATATATTATGAGCCACAAGGGGGAGTTAGAGTGTAATTTGTTGCCAGGCAGATTATAGTGGTAATTTCAGGCTGCATAACTATTCAAGGAGTGGTCCTTTCAGGTTGAAGTTCCTTTCCCCTGTCTTTTGTAGCATGATGCTATAGCTTTCTCTATATGTGCATCTGATTGGAATAAAACTGTTCCTTTTACATGGTGTGTCTCACTCACTTCATTGGGGGGGGGAACCTGCTTCAAGACCTCCTAATATGTTGTAGTTCCATTCTTTTCCCTCCTTCTTTGAGTTGCAAGTGGGTCTGGGTTGCAAGAGAAGCTGGGGGAATGTTAGGTGGAACAAAGTGCTCTTTTGGGCGGGGTGATGTCACCTCCCTCCGCTCTAGGGTAGGCACGTGCTGCAGTGTGATGGCTCCAGCTGCTTTGTTTGCTGGATTGTTTTAGTTAATATGTTCCTCATTCACTTGGATACCCATGATGTTACAATATCACTTCAGCAAATGCCTTACCCTGGTCATCCAGGACCAACAGTTGCCAGGTTTTTTTCTGAAAATCCCAATAACTTGAATAAAAATTGTTGAAAGATAATATGTACTCAGAGCACTAATATGATCCTTCAGCCTCTACTCAACTACACCAAGTTTTTTGTGTGGGTAAATAGAATAGAGCCAACCATCACCAAACACATGCACTCACTGGTCAAGATTTTTAAAAATGGAGTCTAAAACTAACTCCCAGGTTATTTTTCTTATGCCCCCTAAATATAGATTTAATTTTCAAAAGTGCTGAGCATCCAACAACACTTTGTGATCAGTAGGAGCTGCTGGGCACGCCGCATTTTTGAAATTCTGGTCATTTATTTAGGTGTCTAATATGAATTAAACCAGGGGTTCTCAAACTGGGGGTCGGGACCCCTCCGGGTTGCAAGGTTATTACATGGGGGGTCACAAGCTGTCAGCCTCCACCCCAAACCCCTCTTTGCAGCCAGCATTTACAATGGTGTTAAATTAAAAATGCTTTTTAATATATTTATAAGGCGGGGTCGCACTCAGAGGCTTGCTATGTGAAAGGGTTCACCAGTGCAAAAGTTTGAGAACCACTGAATTAAACTATTAACTTTAGGCTTCCACAGTTGAAAATGCTGCCCACCCTGCCAGAGTAGAACTGATTCTGGTTTTCCGAGCTGATCACAATCCCACTACGATTATTAAAACATGAAACATCTTTGTGGTGTTGCCATGCTGAAGGAAATCAGTCCATTTTAGAGGCAGGGCCCCTTCAGCATAGTGTCAGGCAAGACAGATGTTAGATTGGTGACAGCCTAGACAGGGTCAGCAACAGAGGGGAGGAGAAAAGGCCAGGTACAAGGGCTGCCAGAGAATGTGAATCAACTCTGATGGCAGTGAAAGAAAAACTGTCTGAGCGGTACATTAAAAAAATTAAGTTAAAGAAGAGCAAGGCAAGAGATGAGGGAGGTGTTACAGGAGTCTTCTATATCTGTATATATGCTAACAGTTAGGAAGACAGTAGATGGTGCTCAGGAACATGCAGCATAGTTCTTGGGTGTTGTAGGACCAATAAAACTTGCTGGTGTTGTGCACTGCAAATGGTTTCCTCTGTGCAGCTTTTTACATCAGCTCTTAACGGGAGGAAGGGAAGAAGAGGAGGTGGCTGAAGGGGATAAGAAAGAGGTTGCTGCAGCTAAGCCTCTTCCCAGGGTGTGTGTTTTGGTGTGAAAATGGCCTGTTGTAGTTATAAATTTGGGCCAGATTTTCAAAGGTATATAGGTCCCTAAAGATACGGATAGGTGTTACTGCGAGTCAGGTGCCTAACCTGGTTAGGCACTTTTGAAAATCCCAATAAGCACCTATCTGCATCTTTAGGCACTTAAATACCTTCCAAAATCTGGCCCAGAGTGTATTGAAAACCAGATAGATGGTAGGCTGCCATCTCTGCCACTGTTGTGACAGCTATAGAATGTTTCTTGTATTGCCTCATAGAACCATCAAACAGAGAAAAAGGAAATTACACTGTTCTCTCCCACACCACTCCCCTGCAGTGCAAACAAATGAGATTACACCTGTTGCTGTGTCTACTGAATTATGATTAGAAGCCACAGCTACAACAGCCTGCAAAAAGCAAAGGTAACAGGGAGGAGAGTGTATGGGAAAGAAAGGGTCAGTCCCAATAAAGATTGCCCTATACACAGATGCCAGAATGCGTGCTGAGTGATGGGTTTTTGGTATCAGGCTTTTGTATATTTAATTTAGGTCCACATGCAGTTGAATTAGGGAGGGCCTAGTTTTAGGTAGCAGTTTCAGGAGTGCCTTCACCCCCTTCCATTTTGGACATCTTCCCACCCTACCTTCCCCATGACCTGCACTTTGTAAAATACATGCATTATTTTGTTGTGAATAACAAGGGAGGTAGTGCCACTGTGTGGAGGCATCTCCCTCAGAAGATTAACAGAGGGGATGGGACAGGACTAAGTACCAGGAAGAATGGGGAGTGGGAGCTCTGCTGACGGCAATGATGGCCAATACAAATGGGCTGCATTGTGTATTTCTCACATGTTAATAAAGAGGGCCCTGTTAAGGAAAAGGGAAATTCTTGTATTTAAGTTAAGAGCGTTGCCATCTTAGGGGTTAGATGCTTCAGACTGGATTTTTTTTTAAATCGCGTGGTTAATTTTGCTTTCAGATTCCATTCATAACACATTTGCTCACAGTCCTACAGATGCCATTTTATAGCTGTAGCATTTATAACCATGATTAGACTTCACGTATGCTTGCTGTAATCTGCAGTACCCTGTATCCCATATGGTGTCAGTAGTTCAGTGCCATTCATCAGGACATGCTCGTGACTGGTTGCATGTTATATAAAATCTGAAATTTATGATATTGAACATTGCACTATGTGAAGTTAGCTTTGATGCCATTCCCCTTTATATCCAGCTTCCTGTATGTGCAGCCTTTTTAGCTGTTTTTCTTGGAGAGAGACCTAAAATGGGATCAGGATATTTATATTTCACTGAAGAACATGTGAGGCTGATTCAAATGTTTGAATAGTTTGCTGATTGAATATGGACTAAAAGAGGTGTCTCAACCCATTTTTTTTATCTGGTTTGGGCTGAAATACATATGATTCCATTATGGCAAGAGTGGGCAATCTGCGGCCTGGGGGCCACATATGGCCCCCCCAGACATTTTAATCAGGCCTTTGAGTTCTCACCGGGAAGCGGTGTCAGGGGCTTTCCCTGCTCCGGCGCTCCAGCCGGGGAGCGGGGTCGGGGTCTTGCCCCACTCCGCACGGCTCCCGGAAGCAGCAGCATGTCCCCACTCCGGCTCCTACACGTAGGAGCAGCCAAGGGGCTCTGCACACTGCCCTTGCCCCTAGCGCCACCCCCGCAACTCCCATTGGCCGGGAACTGCAGCCAATGGGAGCTGCAGGGGTGGTGCCTGCAGACAGGGCAGAGTGCAGAGCTGCCTGGCCGCACCTCCGCATAGGAGCCAGAGGAGGGGAACATGCTGCTATTCCTGGGAGGCGCTTGAGTTAAGTGCTACCCAGAGCCTGGCCCCCTGGTCCCATCCCCTGCCCCAGCCCAGATTCCCTCGCCAATCCTCCGAACCCTTCGGTCCCAGCCCAGAGACCCTCCTGCACCCCCAACCACTCATCCCCAGCCCCACCCCAGAGCCCGCATCCCCAGCCGGAGCCCTCCTGCACCCCAACCCCCAATTTCATGAGCATTCATGGCCCCCCCATACAATTTCCCTACCCATATGTGGCCCTTGGGCCAAAAAGTTTGCCCAACCCTGCATTATGGGATGCAATCTACTATTTTACATAATTGATTTGCAAGGCTAAAATCTTTATGAATAAATGAGAACAGTTCCCAGACAGTTTCCCATCTGATTCAGCGTGTTATCTTAGTTGTGAGTGTGTAGACTGATTGTTAGTGAAGCTAGGCTACACACGAGTTTGTCCTTACTTCAAGTATTTGTCTATTTTCATAAGGTTGTTATAAATTATTTCAATGAGCCATTTATTATGTTGAAATGCAGGATCGTCTCTTCTTGCAGTACTTCAGTTCCTGGATGGTGATAAGACCCTTGTCCCTTATGCCTGGGGAATCACAGTTGCCAACTTTCACGTGGTAAATAAGCACCCCGACTAAATAAGCACCTCGCTCTGCATCCCTGATTCTCTCCCCCCCTTGCCCCTGCTTGCTGGGAGCCCATCAAAAAAAAGAAAAGAAAAAAGCAACAAGCTGCTACAAGCCAAACAAGCTACAAGCCAAAAACTAGCCAACAAGCAACTCACAAGCCAATTAAGCCAAAAACAAGCCCAATTTCTGCATTTTTTCTGCGGGTTTGGCATATCTGGACAGAACAGTGTAAAGGGGCTGTAAAAGTCCCAGATCTGAATGGGGGGGGGCAATTTAAGTCTGCAGTTGACGTTTTGAAGGCATATGACACAGGAAATTTATTTCTTGCGCTCAGCAACTCAGCGCGTGGGTTGCTGTCAAGATGTATGCAGGATGGGATGGTGAAAAAATGGCTTTAGACCACTTTTTTGGATTCTTTATTTTCCTAGGTCATCTATGCACCAAGTTGGTTCCCCTGTGTAAATTAGAGCAGCCCAAAGGCTGACTACAAACAGCTTACCAGTATGTGGCAGTGCATAGGAGCTGCTATACTTTTGCTTCACTAACAGGATTCCCTCACACTCTGGTAATTCTCCCATAACCAGCTACACCAGCTTTATGGCTGCTTTGTGCCAGCAGTGCAACACACACAGGCCACAAATCAAGGCAGGTTCCAGTCCTGTGTCTTAGTAACATGTCATACCAGGCCATAGATTCTAAGGCCAGAAGGGACCATTGTGATCATCTGTTCTGACCTCCTGTATAACACAGGCCATAGAACTTCCCCCACATAATTCCTAGAGCAAATCTTTTAGAAAAACTTCCAATCCTGATTATAAAATGGTCAGTGATGGAGAATCCCTCACAACCCTTGGTAAATTGCTCCAATGGTTCATTACTATCACAGTTAGAAATTTACACCTTATTTCCAGTTTGAAAACTTCAATTTTTATCTTCAACTTCTTGCTGTTGGATTGTGTTGTACCTTTTTCTGCTAGATTGAAGGACCAATTAAATACTTGTTCCTCATGTAGATACCGATCAACTGTAATCAAGTCACCCCATAACCTTTTCTTTGTTAAACTAAATGGATTGAGCTCCTTTAGTCTATCACTATAAAGCATATTTTCTAATCCTTTAATCCTTCTTGTGACTCTTCTATGAACCCTCTCCAATTCATCAACCATCCTTCTTGAAATGTAGGCACCAGAACTGTAGACAGTATTCTAGTAGTGGTCGCACCAGTGCCAAAGAAAGTGGTGAAATAATCTCTCTACTCCTACTCGAAATTCCCCTATTTATGCATCCCAGGATCGCATTAGCTCTTTTGGTCACAGTGTCACACTGGGAGCTCATGTTCAGCTGATTATCCACCATGACCACCAAATCTTTTTAGAGGCACTGCTTCCCAGGATAGAGTCCCCCATCTTGTAGGTATGTCCTGCGTTCTTTGTTCTCAAATTAATGAAAGCAGATGGACTTTTCTTTAACTCTTTGTGGAGGGGGTGCATATGTGCATGCTCTCTCTCTCACAGACACAAACAGAGCAATGCAAGACTGGCATTAAGCCTTGATAAATACAAATATCCCATTTTTATATGCTTGTTGGCTAGGATTAATTCAGTATAACGATGCAGTATTCATTATCTAAAGAAAGAAGTCTTTATTTCCTGACAATTACACTGCTGCTTTTGTAAAGGATGCCAGCAGTTGTCATATTAAATTGGACAGTATTATTTTTCTTGAGGGCCAGGATCATTATTTCTGGCACTCACCCACTGTGAGTAGTCACTTCTGAACAGATTCTTTACTGTCACAGACAGGAAGGAATGAGTTGCCAGTTATTATTTGTGATTTGTGCCATGCTGTTCATCTCAGATTGTGGATGCAATACTTTAGCTTTGTTATATTTGCTGCTTGACAAGCCTTTCCACAGAGAAACACGCACCTCCACATCAAAACATATTGGGCCAAATCACATCCAATTATATCTGTGAATACCCATTCAAGTAAGGAGGTTTGGCCCATTGGGGATCTACTGGAGGCACAAGGCCAACCCCTCTATTTTTATAGAGGAGAAGGAAAGAGTGGCAACCAGGTCTTGTTCAGAAGATTTGGAAGGAAACCACGTAAGGGAAATCTCATAGACTTTTCCTGTCCTTGTTCCCATCTCTGGTTGTGATTTTTGGTTTGTCTTTGAAAACCCGAAAGAGATTGAACTTGGTCTGGGTCAAATTTGGAATCTATGGCCAAATTCTGACTTATAGCTTGTTAAACCCCATTCAAGTCAATGATATATATCAGGGCAGAACTTGGCCATTGCTGCTCTTCGTTAAGGGCCCGATTCTGCCACCTCCTCTCATGTTGAGCAGTGCCTCACTCCATAGAGCCCTATGGAAATTAGTGAATGGCAAGATATCACTGATCGTGAGCAGAGCTGGCACAATCGTTCTCTAAGCCTTAAAGGCCTGTCTACATGAGGAAATTTTTCAAAGTTGCATAAGCTAAACCGAAAAAGACACCTGTATTCCAGAATAGGTATCCACGCAGTGAGTTATACCAGTAAAACTACAGCTGCATGATTATATCACAATAATTATCTCAGTAAATTTCCCCATGTAGACAAGCCCTAAGTGAAGTTTACAAAACTATTAGTTTGTCATTTAAGACATGAGTGTATGTGTAAAATGGCTGTGGGCATGGGAATACATATACATAGTGCAGGGTCAGTAATCATCCTTGTTTATAGCTGGATGTCTGGACTACACTCTAGTCACTGGGCCTAGATACTGTAGTAGCCATTTACAAAATACCCACGTCAGACACGCTCTACCCCTCTCTGCTGTCCTAAGCCTTCACTCCCTCCTCTTAAGGAATCAGCATTATTAAACTTCTCTAGCTTTTAGCAACTAACTGAATAGCTGTTTACCATAGGTGGCCTGAAATGCCCTTGTTTCCATGGTCATGGAATAATGTGTGCTAAATTAGACCTGACCATGAAAAAAGCCAAACTCCAAGACAATGTCTGGATCTTTCCCAATGCCCGTTTTTGTCTGAATCCTCCATAGATGTTTTGAATGTCTGTAGCTGGTGTGAGAGGAGATGATGCAGGGCCCAGCTGAAGGTGCAGTTTTGAGAAGGAGTTTCTCTGTCAGCCAGCCCTGCTCACCCTGGGAGGGTGGGATCAGAATTCACACACACACACACATTCCCATATATTTAAAAGCCCCATGTCCACACAGACTGGTAACTCTGTGCTTTTTGTATCTAATCTATCTAGGTATCTGAGAGGGTGAATTTAGAACCAGTCCTAAAGATGACATGATTTGAACCTCTTCACAACCAGTCATGTTTTCTTGGTGATAGACTGTGCTGTAGTTGCTTGCATGAAGGAATTAGTCAGAATTTGTATCTGAATTAAAAACTTGATCATACATACCCATTGATTTGGAGTAGCTACTGCAGTCAGCTAAAAAAGGGAGACAGCGCTGTTTACTGGTGAAAGCACAGAAGTAGGAATCAGGAAGCCTGCATTGCACTTCTGGCTCTGCCCCGGCATGCTGTCGGATTTGGACAAATCATTGCAGCTCTTGTGGGCCACACAGACATTCAAAGGAGCTCAGCGTCCATAATCTGGGCCAGATTATTTAAAAGGCTGAGCTACCATTTAGGCACCAAAACAATGAACCAGGTTTTCAGCAAAGTTGACAGGGTAGGATGCTGAGTGTTTTTGGAAATTCTGGCCATAAGTGTCACAATCAGAGATTCTAGGTGCAGATCTTTTGAAAGTACAGCCTTTATTTAGGTATCTAAATGGGACTTTAATTCTTCTGAATTTCTGGCCCCAGATCACTGACTTTGTCCATCTGTACCCATAATACCTGTCTCACAGTGGTATTGCAAGGCTAAATTTAATATCTGAAAGATGCTTTGGCTTTCTCGGTTGAAATATACCATGGAAGGGTAGAATATGGTGCTCTACTATTATTATTTATTTATTATTAGAAGGCTTTTGGCCTCCCACCCACCACCTTCCTGTCGGCCGCTGAACTCGGTGCTTCTGAACCAGCAGAATTTTGCGTGCGCCATGATGACTAGATGTCCACTGTCTGTGGTTAAAATGAAAGTTATTTGGACAGCTCTTCTGTAGTGATAGTAGCCTCATTCCCTACCAGACTGAAACCATGTGGTGGTAGGTTTGCACAGTGTCTTTACTAAAGGGAGGAAGAGGATGGTGAAAGCAAAGCTGTGAGAGTCAGCACTGACTTGACTGTCTCTGTTTATTCCCTAGTGAAGAGCTGCAGCATACACACCAGCCCCAAGGAGACCAGTCAGTATAATATACAGGTTTATTTGTCTGCATTTCAAATCTGTGGTTTCTAGAGTTCAATCATCGCACATTAAAATAAATACTGGAACAGAGAATGCCAGTCTTCAAAGAACTAGATGGTTTGAAATCGCAGACTCTGAATTCTCAAGATGGGTAATTGCAGCTTTAGGGCCCAGTCCCACACTGAGACATGCAGATGAGCACCTTTAAGTTCATTGGGGACTCACATACACACCACACACACCACCTCAAGTAAAGGATTAGGCCCTTAAAGTAAAGGATTAGGCCCTATCTCCATGGTCGGCTACTTCCAACATTTCACGGATGTTTGGAGCGGATGTACTGTTGTGAGGGGCAGCAGGCTTCCATTCACTAAGAGAGTAATAACTGAAAACTTTGATAGGTCGTAGAGCTCTGAGGTGAGGGACTTCTCAGAGAGCGGTGACCTGATTCAACACCCACTGAAGTCTTTGGGGTTCTTTCCATTGACTTAAGTGGGCAGTGGATCAGGCCCCTGTTGCACAAGTAAACTTTGGTCTGGCATCCTTCTGTGATTGATCCATGTACACGCACATACCTTGGGCCAATTTTGTTCTGTTGCAGTGGTGTAAATCTGGAAAAACTCAGATGAGACAGAATCAGAATTTGTCCTATTGACTCCCAAGGAGATACTCGCACGAGTATGGGTTGCAGGATCAGACCTATACATTCAGGGCCGGCTCCAGCGTTTTTGCCGCCCCAAACGGCGAAAGGAAAAAAAAAAAAAAGGCTGCGATCGGCGGCACTTCGGCGGCAGCTCTACCACCGCTGCTTCATTCTTCGGTGGCAATTCAGCGGCAGGTCCTTCCCTCCGAGAGGGACTGAGGGACCCAACGCCGAATTGCCACCAAAGAGCCGGACGTGCCGCCCCTTTCCATTGGCCGCCCCAAACACCTGCTTGCTGCACTGGTGCCTGGAGCCGGCCCTGTATAAATTGCAGTGTTCTGTAATTCATTTCCATTTAAAATACTAAGAGAAGTGAACCCTGCTGTGCTTTGTATCCATAAGAAGTGGCCACATTTTGGTACCATGGCTTTTTTTGACACTTTGTGAGTTTACAGGCCAGTAGCCAGTGTTTCTGCACACGAGTCTCTGAGAGCTGTCTCACTCACACCCTGGTCAGGAGCAGGAGAGCACCCACTGGACAATAGGGCTTTTTCTTTATTTTAACCAGGAGTCTGGTGGTACCTTAAAGACTAACAGATTTATTTGGGCATAAGCTTTTGTGGGTAAAAAACCCACTTCTTTGGATGCATCGAAGAAGTGGGTTTTTTACCCACGAAAGCTTATGCCCAAATAAATCTGTTAGTCTTTAAGGTGCCACCAGACACCTCATTGTTTTTGTGGATACAGACTAACACAGCTACCCCTCTGATACTTCTTTATTTTAGTATATGTGTTTGTAGTTGATCTTAGCAGGTAAACTGTGTGGAAAGGAGCTTTGCATGAAAACCACCTCCCACTGAGCTGCTTCTGGAACAAGTATCAGTGAATCTGTTTCAGTAACTACTGGCTGAAAAAAAATCCATCTAAAATTAAATGACTAAAATTAAACATGTGCAGATGTTATCATAAATAAAAATGTCCAATCCTGTTTTGAATCTTGCTAAACTATTTGCCTCCATAGTATCCTGTGGTAGTGAGTTCCAGAAGCTATTTATGTTGTGGACGTTAGTTATTTTTTTAATTAAATCCAGCTTTTTGCCTACAGCCATTTCCTTCGTTCACCCTTCATTTCCTAATATTTTCCTCTCCACTGGTACTATAGATTTTAACTTCTTAAAATATTGTAACAATTCCATGTTCACGTAGGAATCTCATGCTGTGCTGCACGTCATAGCCACTCAGACTGTCACAGTAATGAAGTTGTATAGAAATCCAATCTTTCCTCCAAAAGTACAGGTCCCTAACACTTGAGTTAAAGAAGAGTCTCTGTTAGTTCCTAGTTATACAGGGACTAAGACATATTGTTGACCAGTTTTGCTTCCATCCAATAAAGGGCAGTGATACATATACAAACCAATCAATTTATGACAGTATATTTTTGAGGAAAGTTTTAAGTGCTGCTTTTTTTTCTTTATTATGAGCATAATCTAGGACTAATGCATTGGAAAGGAAAAGTGCAGCAGAAGAGGAAATATAACCGTGTTGAGAGAGCCAATCAGCAGTGCTTTATTTACTTTTTTCCACAATACAAGAAGAGATTAAAAGAAACAGATGAAAGGGAATACTTTAACAGCCACAGCCTTGCAGAGGTCTCCGGATGGAACTGTAGAGAAGAGCAGCATGTATGTAAATATGACTGCTTCCTTTTCTGTGAGGACTAAGTTTAACTTTATTTCCACGCTGAAGAGTTTTCAAACTTACACGTACGTTCTCCTTTCTAACAGCTTGCCCAGTTACGTGCAGTAGCGGCGCCAGCATTTCCGGCGCCCTAGGCGGCGAAAGGTCCCACCCCCGAAATCCCACCCCCAACAGTGGCGGCGGAAGGGCCCGCCCCCAAATTTCTACGGCCGGCGCCCCTCAAATGTTCGCGCCCTAGGCGACCGCCTAGGTCGCCTAATGGGTTGCGCTGGCCCTGGTTACGTGGGACCTGCACCAGGCTCTGGCTGTTTATTGATGATCTTAATTAAACTCCAAAAGGTTGCATTACCTATATTGCTAATAATGGCTGTGCTGATGTAATTGGCTTCTCCCAATTGTTTTCCTGTGACTGGCTGCCTTAAACTTCCTAATTAAAAATAAACAGATTTGACATTTTCCTTGGTTATCTACACTCTAAGGATATAACATCTTGTTTGATTATGAAGAGTAACAGAGTCATGCAAGCCCTAGGCAACCACTCTCCCTCTCTCTCCTTATCACTTGGGTGCTGAACAGAATTACTGTATTTATGTAACATGTAGATACTTTGTGACTGAACAGAGACAGCAGGAGTGAGCAATCAAACCTTTAGGACTGCAGTGAGTGACTCAGGTGGTGTACGTTGCTGAGAAGAAGAGTCTGCCTTGAGCTTGTGGCTTAATAATTTGTACTCTGCAACTCTGATCCAAGGGGATACCCAAATAGAGGCACTTTCTCAGAGGGTTAGAATTTCATTGGTGAGTGTGATAGATCACATGAGGACTCTGGCACTCTCTACATGGCAGGCTGCAAGCTAGTATGCCAGAAGCCACTGAACTGATAGTATCAGCATTAGCTGAGGAAACAGTCCCAGATTGATGTGTTGAGTAAGGGGGAGTGTATGAGCCCTGGCAGGCCGAGGTCAATGCAAAAGAGCTCACGAGTAACTCCTGAAAGTTGCTGGTGGTGACCATTTACTTTTAATCCAAAGGGTCCACAGGACAGAGGATTTGAAAATGCCTAAGGATTGTAATGTTTTTCAAACTCTCATAGCAGCTCTTTGCTGTTTTTATCACCGTAAATCCATTATTGGAGTTAAGGTAGGTGCCCTTCTGCAATAACAGTAACTATACTGCATACTAGTTGATATTCAACAGTGCTTGTTTTAAAATGACGTTTAGATACAGTGTGTGATGGTCATATAATGGAAGTACCTTTTGATAGTGTACTCTTAGCTGAAGGAGAGGCTTTAAAATGTTCAAACTTACTTGCCTGAAGTTGAATGCACAAATCCATATTTAGGCTCCTAAATCAAAGTGCCTTGAGTTTGAGATACTGAGCACCAGCAGATCCCATGGAATTAAATAGTAACTTCAATCAGGGGCGAGGAACAATTTGTATAGTGGGGTGCTGAGAGCCATTGAACCAAACTGTAAACCCTGGATATGATGGAAACCACTTCAAGCCAAGGGTTGCGGCACCTAGTTCCTGCACCTATGGCTTCAAGGTCTCAGTACCTTGTAAATCAGGCCGCTTTGATTTAGATGCCTAAATATAGATTTAGGTGCCTAAATTTAAGCACCTAAATTTGAGAATTTACGCCACTGTGTTCAGAGTCTTTGCTTTCTATTCAGGTAATAGTGTTCAGAAGTGCTTTAGTTAAGCCTTGGTATTGGTCCAAAGGAGCCAAAATGCTATAAAGAATAGGTACTTCTTTTCAGTGGCAGCATCTCATACACTTGTATTAGGTCAAGGTCACTAGTTTTTCTTTTATTGTAGTATTATTTTAAAACCCTACAGGCAATTCCGATTTTATTGTAGATTTAAAATGTGAGATTATATAATATCCTAAATGTGCTAAGTGCTTTACAGACATTGAGTGGGACACATTCCATATGAGCCACAATCAATTGTGATCGAAGTCTCCCCAAAGGGCTTTGGATCAGTTTTACTGTTCAGCCCCATCCCTAATAAAAACCACAGGGGCCAAACCACATAAACAGGCTCTCCATTTGTGCTGCTCTCGTGGGTTTAGTTTGTAGACATCTGAGCCCACATGGCTGCTTGTTTGTGTGAAGAAGATGCATTGAGGCCTTCAGAGATGAGCATCTATTGGCATAAACAGGTATTGTCATTGTGATTAGAATTGGACAGTGTCCTCACTGATGGAGATGCCTTCACTACCTAGACACAGTGCAGCCACTGTACAGTGTAATTCATGCAGACATTAAGATTGTTTTAAAGACTGGCTTCCTGTAATTATTACAGACTAGTCTGTGTTGAAATGAATCCTAGAACCCAGACTTAGTCCCTGATTTATGTTTGAAAACAAAAACACATGCTACAGATTGTTTCATGAGCCTGGAATGTAGCTGCATGATTGGGGCCTCTTCCCCCTTTGCTTCAACTCCATCAAATGCCCAGCACTGCATCAAACAGCTCCCTCGCTGGGGAAGGCGGGCGGTGTGTCTCTCCCAAGCCTGTTAATGCTGCTGGCAGTGCTAGTGAGTGACAGGTGCACGGTGCCCCACCAGACCAAGCTAACTGCATTCAGTAGAGTGCAGGCTTGTTTTGTGCACTGGCGATTAAGTTTTTCTTCACCCTTCATTCACAATATATGGTTGCCAGGACAAAATCCTATAGTGTCCCGAATTATTTCATCTCCATTTTCAAAATATTAGGGGTCACATTTTCAGAAGTGCCAAAGTGATTAAGGAGCCTAGTCCTATTTTCAAAAGTGACTTTCAGTGAGACTTATGCTCGTAAGGTCCTAAAGACGGTCTCCCTGACAGTTGGGGATTTGGGCTCCTGAATCACTTTGGCACTTTTGAAAATTTGACCCTACTGTAGATTCTCTTCTCCTTTTTCACTGATGCAACCCCATTGAAGTAGTCACCGGTGTCAAAGAAAGGAGACTCTGTTCTGTTAACTTTATTGCTTTTAATTTTAATTGGGATTTTAAAGGTTCTCAGTGTAATTCTGTTGCTCTACAACTTTCAAAATGAAGTTGGGGTTTATTGTTCGCTATCAGAACTGAATTAAAACGATTATTCTCGTCCATGCCCTTTGTTTGACTTGGCATGAATTTCTAATATCTAAAATAACACTGGTGTTGTCATGGTAATTTTCCATTTGGTCTAATCCATATAGTCTCTGGAGAAACTGAAACATTAATAGTGTTTGCTGTATGGGAAAAGAATAAAGCCTTTTATGCAGAAACAAATTACAGCTGGTCTCTTTCAAAAATAAGGTTCTATTTAAAGAGATTTCCAGCATTTAAAATAGATTTCAATACATGTGTTCCAGAAGGCACTGCTGATTTATCTTTAATTAAATCCAATGAACTGCTATTTTAAGAAGTGCCTACATTTTGGAAATGGGTCACCCTTGCTGAGGGGAAAACAGTCAGACATGGAAATGGGTAGGGGGGAAGAGAACATAGGATCCAAGATGGGGAGCCGAATGCCTCTTTTCTCTAGCACGCCAATGCACTTTGGTGCCAGCATTGATAAGAACTCAGGGCTAGTTGTTCTCTCACACCAGTGTAAACCCATTGACTTCAATGGAAATAGATTATATTTAGATGAGATTTATCCTTAATTTTGTTAGGGATCAGCGTTGTGCAGTTACTGAGGACAAGTTCATCCTGAATAAATCCACTGACCAGGGATGCATTTGACACACAGGACCAAATTCTGTTCTGTTACACTGAGGTAAATCCACAGTAACTGCACTGACTTGAGCTGTAACTGAGAGCAGAATCTGGCCTAGCACATGGACACTGATGTATGTCCCAACATGCACTGGGAAATGTGAAATGTACAGGGTCTGAGCACTGATAATGCATTATACCTACCTTTGTGACTCTTGCAAATCCGAAATACAGCAGCTAAAGTGGTATTTTAGTACTGGAGTGTAAAGTCCAACATAATGTTTAGTTCAGAAACTCTATAGCCTAATAACGCTATACCGTGATGATGGTGTGTGTGTGTGTTTTAGTAAGTGCACCCCTGTTCAATTACTAACAGTAAGTAAGAATGAGGATCAACAGCTAGTTCAGATGTTTACTGCAAATTACAGAAAACTGCAGTCTGATTGGCAGCTGTCTGTAGAAATGGGCAGAGACACTGCTACTTCCCCCTAAACTGTGCTCATTTATTATGTGAGCTTCAAGCCAGTGAAAATGGTTCCTTTTAAAAGTTCTTTCTGTCATTTTGGGGATTCAGAATCTGGAAATTCAGATGCAACCATGGTAAAAATGGTAAACAGACATCTTAGCCCTGAACGTGTTGCAACTTCTATTCAGTTAATATGTTCTTTACGATTGGAAGGGGAGAACCTATTCAAGTATTATATTTGTTCGTAACATCCTAATTATACAGTTGATGAGTCACCCTCATCTGAAGCTGTTCAAAAGGGGAAAGCCATTCAAGTTCTCATGGCTGCCAGGTTTTGAATCTTCCAGTATGTAGAGCTACCACATCACCCAGTAATGTCCTAATGTTATGAATGTAACCCAGGCAGGCAGCCTTTTATAAGAGGCCACTCTTGCAAGTTCATCCAAGAGAAAGATGGCATTTGCAATGGCTTTTTATAGATGGTGATTTTTAACTAATATTTCTTCACTATGTGACAATCTAAATCTGATTCACTGGTATCTTTGGGCTTCACATATCCAGTTTCAGCAGAAGAATATTCACTCTGCTACCATGAGCTAGCAAGTCACCACAGCCCAGCTTTTAGATCTTTGTCTTTGGCATAACATTTGTTGTTGTTGGAGAGGCTGGGCTGGGAAGAAATAACTTACCAAGATACTGTGAAATTTCACATAGCTCTCTGAATCATAGAATATCAGGGTTGGAAGGGACCTCAGGAGGTCATCTAGTCCAACCCCCTGCTTGAAGCAGGACCAAGCCCCAGACAGATTTTTGCCCCAGATCCCTAAATGGCACCCTCAAGGATTGATCTCACAACCCTGGGTTTAGCAGGCCAATGCTCAAACCACTGAGCTATCCCTCCCCCCCTTTGACTTGCTTCTGTATCTGCATGAGGTTTGTTTTGCACCCTTGGTATCAAGGCTGATTTAAAAAAAATTCATGTTTGAAAAGATCTTCTTTCCTTCTTGATCTGTCTGCATGTCCTAAGATCTTTCAAGGGGAAAGCTCCTCTCTCTGAGTTCTCATGCTACTTTTATATAATTCATAAGGTTTCCACTCCCACATGCCCTCTAACACACATGTAACTGATATCTGTGCTACCCCAGCTTTTTTCTGGGCATGACTATAGTGGGTGTAGTGAAGATGTTCCACAGACTGTGTTGCTAAAATAGACATTATTTTCTTAACATAAATTGAAAAGAGGTAAAGGATTCTCTTTATGTTTGAGAACTACCCAAGGCTACTTTGTGCCTTTGTTACCACAATTTTCCTTCTTTGCTCTAACTCCTAAATTCCATGCTTACTTTTTACTCTGTACTTGCTTCAGCATATTCCCATTTGCTGAAGTGGGAACTTTGCTTGAGTTCATACATCAGCATTTGGCGTCTTAGTAATAGATTGGACGTAAGCATTTCTCAGGTATATTTGCATAAGCACATTGGGCCAAATCTTGCAATCCTTAAGATTTACTCAGGCAAAAATCCCCATTGCAATCAAGGGGAATTTTGCCTGAGCAAGTACCATTCAACAGCTGAATAGGAACTTTAGGATTGTGTGACACATGAGAATTCAGAGCTTTAGGTTCCATTATCTAAAGGTGAACCATATACCCTAGTCTGTGAATGATGTCATTTCAGGAATTAAGGATTAAGTTATATTTACAGTTGGGTTGTGGGGCGGGTATTATTTTCTTACTGGAGTTAAGGATTGTACAACATAGGCCTGACCCAAAGCCCACTGGAGCCAATGAGATTCTTTCTGTTGGCTTCAGTGAGCACTGAACCCTGTGATATTGTATTGTATGCCTGTTGGGCGTAAACCAGATCAATGGTCATATGGCTCTTCCATTCAGGAATATCACCATAAATGTCAGAAGGGCCTCACGCTCCTTGCCTTGTGGTGGACACTCAGCTTGTGTGACTTACCGGTACTTGAATTTCAAGAAAGTCAGTGAGATGATGATTCAATCATAGAATCATAGAATCATAGAACTTGAGATCAGAAGGGACCATTATGATCATCTAGTCTGACCTCCTGCATGATGCAGGCCACAAAAGTTGACCCTCCCACCCCTGAAATAACTCTCACCCTTGACTCAGCTGTTGAAGTCCCCAAATCCTGATTTGACGACTTCAAGCAGCAGATAATCCTCTAGCAAACGACCCCTGCCCCATGCTCGGAGGAAGGCGAAAAACCTCCAGGGCCTCTGCCAATCTACCCCGGAGGAAAATTCCTTCCCGACCCCAAATATGGCGATCAGCTGAACCCCGAGCATGTGCCAATATTCTCCATCCTGACACTTAGGAAAAGACTTTCAATATCCCACATTTAAAATCGGTACTAACTCCCAGGTGGCACATTATTGACCTATTGAGTAAATCAAGTTATCCTATCAGATCATCCCTTCCATAAACTTATCAAGCTTAGTCTTAAAGCCGGAGAGGTCTTTCGCCCCCACTATGTCTCTCGGCAGGCCATTCCAGTATTTCACTCCTCTGACGGTTAGAAACCTTCGCCTAATTTCAAGCCTAAACTTCCCAACTGCCAATTTATATCCATTTGTTCTCGTATCCACATTAGCACTGAGCCGAAATAATTCCTCTCCCTCCCCGATATTGATCCCTCTGATATATTTAAAGAGAGCAATCATATCTCCCCTCAACCTTCTTTTGGTTAAGGAAAACAATCCGAGCTCCTCAAGTCGCCTTTCATACGACAGGCTTTCCATTCCTCGAATCATCCTAGTGGCCCTTCTCTGTACCCTTTCCAGTTTAAGTTCATCCTTCTTAAACATGGGAGACCAGAACTGCACACAGTACTCCAAATGAGGTCTCACCAGCGCCTTGTATAACGGGACTAGCACCTCCTTATCTCTACTAGAAATACCTCGCCTAACGCAACCCAAGACCGCATTAGCCTTTTTGACGGCCACATCACATTGCCGACTCATAGTCATCTTGCGATCGACCAGGACTCCGAGGTCCTTCTCCTCGTCCGTTACTTCCAACAGGTGCGTCCCCAGCCTATAACTATAATTCTTATTAGTCATCCCTAGATGCATAACCTTACACTTCTCACTATTAAATTTCATCCTATTACTAATACTCCAGTTTACCAGGTCATCCAAATCCCCCTGGAGGATATCCCTATCCTTCTCCGAATTGGCAATACCTCCCAACTTCGTGTCATCCGCAAACTTTATCAGCCCACTCCTACTTTCGGTTCCGAGGTCAGCGACGAATAGATTGAATAACATCGGACCCAAAACCGAACCCTGAGGAACCCCACTGGTAACCTCCCTCCAACCCGACAGCTCCCCTTTCAGTGCGACCCTCTGCAGTCTCCCCTTTAACCAGTTCTTTATCCACCTCCGGAATTTCATTTCGATCCCCATCCTTTCCAATTTACGCAGTAATTCTTCATGCGGTACCGTATCAAACGCCTTACTGAAATCAAGATATATCAGATCCACCGCATTGCCCTTATCTAAAAAATCTGTTACTTTCTCAAAGAAGGAGATCAGGTTGGTTTGGCACGATCTACCTTTCGTAAAACCATGTTGTAATTTGTCCCAGACGCCATCGACCTCAAGGTCCGTAAGTACTCTCTCCTTCAATATTTTTTCCATGACTTTGCACACTACAGACGTTAAACTAACAGGCCTGTAGTTACCCGGGTCACTTTTTTTCCCCTTCTTGAATATAGGAACTACATTAGCTAATCTCCAGTCCAGCGGTACAACCCCCGAGTTTAGGGATTCATTAAAAATTTTCGCTAACGGGCTCGCAATTTCACTCGCCAATTCTTTTAATATTCTCGGATGAAGGTCATCCGGACCGCCCGATTTACTGCCGTTAAGCTTTTCAAGTTTGGCTCGTACCTCGGATACCGTAATGTCTACCCCCCCTCCTTCATTCCCATCATTCACGCCGCCACTATTCCCAAGCCCTTCAGTAGCCTCATTAAATACCGAGGCAAAATATTCGTTCAGATATTGTGCCATGCCTAGATGATCTTTAATCTCCACCCCGTCTCCATTCTTAAGCGGTCCCACTTCTTCTTTCTTGGATTTCTTCCTATTTATATGGCTAAAAAACCTTTTACTATTGTTTTTAATTCCCTTCGCGAGATCTATCTCCACTTGGCTTTTGGCCTTTCTAACCGCATCCCGACACCCTCTTACCTCCATAAGGTAGGTTTCTTTGCTGATCCCTCCCATCTTCCACTGTTTATACGCCTTCTGTTTTTTCCTAATCACCCCTCTGAGACGCTTGCTCATCCAGTCCGGTCTAAAACCGCTACCTACAACCCTTTTTCCCTTTCTCGGGATACAGGCCTCAGAGAGGTCCTGCAACCTCCACCTAAAATAATCCCACGCCTCTTCCGCCTTTAGATCTCTAAATATGTTTGCCCAATCCACTTTTTTAACTAGCTGCCTTAATTTAGTAAAGTTAGCCCTCTTGAAATCATAAACCTTAGTCTCAGATGCATTTTTATTTATCTTTCCATTTAGTTTGAACCGGATTAGCTCATGATCACTCGAGCCAAGGTTGTCCCCTACAACCATTTCCTCAACGAGGTCCTCACTACTCACCAAAACCAAATCTAAAATGGCATCCCCCCTCGTCGGTTCAGCAACCATTTGGTGAAGGAATTCATCAGCTATCACATCTAGGAAAAGCTGAGCCCTATGATTATTACTAGCGTTTATTCCCCAATCTATATCCGGGAAGTTAAAGTCTCCCATGATCATACAGTTCCTACCAGTATTGACCTCTTTAAAAACATTAAAGAGTTCTCTATCCATCTCCAGGCTGGATCCCGGCGGTCTATAGCACACCCCGATCACTATCCCAGGGGAGGCTCTAGTATTTTTCTTCCCCAACGTGACCCTTGCCCAAACAGACTCCGTATTATCTATTCCATTACTATTTATTTCATTACACTCTACCTCTTTATTGACATACAAGGCAACCCCACCCCCTTTACCTTTGTTCCGGTCTTTCCTAAAAAGAACATACCCTTCCATACCTGCACTCCAGTCGTGGCTACCGTTCC
Organism: Platysternon megacephalum; assembly: GCA_003942145.1. NCBI lineage: Eukaryota > Metazoa > Chordata > Testudines > Platysternidae > Platysternon > Platysternon megacephalum. The sequence goes on along the minus strand of QXTE01000110.1, from coordinate 4,169,306 downwards.
ACCACGTTTCAGTTATTCCCACGATATCTGGTTTCAAATCTCGGACCAGGAGCTCCAGTTCCTCCATTTTGTTACCTAGGCTTCTAGCATTAGTGAACAAACATCCTAATTTTTGCCCTTTGGCTTCTCTCCCCTTTGTTACCCTCTTTGGTAGGGACACCGTACCGTCAGTATGACGTATCGGTCTAGTATCCCTCCCCCCCCTCTTTCTTATGTTCAAACCCTTCCCTCTGTCAATATCAGTTTTTATCCCTTCGTCCACCCTCTCAATGTTAAAGCCTGGCGTGGAGAGTGCCCGTGCATCTCCCAACCGTCTCCCCGCAATTCCTAGTTTAAAGCTCTCTCGATCAGATGCGCCAGCCTCCCTCCCAGAAGTCTATTTCCCTCCCTACTCAGGTGGAGCCCATCCCGCGAGAACAGTTCTCTGTTCCCGAAAGCCTCCCAGTGGCCATACATCCCAAAGCCCGCCTTATAACACCATTCTCTGAGCCAACTATTTAACATCACAATCCTGTCCCCCCTTTGCCGCCCTTCTCTAGGGACAGGCAAAATCCCACTAAAGATTACCTGAGCCTCGATTTCCTTAAGCGTCTTACCCAGTCTGGCATAATCTCCCTTGATTCTCTCCAGCGAGAATCTAGCCGTGTCATTGGTTCCTACATGAAGGATGATCAAAGGGTTCTTACCTGCCCCTTTTAGGATCCTTTTCAACCGCAGGTCCACATCACGAATCTTAGCGCCCGGTAAACAGCACACCCTTCTGTTCTCCGGATCGGCCCTGGTCACCGGCCTGTCCAACCTTCTCACTAAGGAATCGCCAATTACATAGACCTGCCTCGGCCTGGTGACAGTGGGCTCTGCTAGTCTATCTGCAGTTCCCCCTGGTTGTATGCTCCTCCCATTCCTATCATCCCTTGCAGTCCCCCTTAAGCCACTCTGTACCCTCCCAGGGCCCAAAGTAGGAGCTGTCTCCATCGACTCCTCCCCTCTTAGTATCGGACTACACGCTCTTCTCTTTTTCCTTGCCCTCCCACCATCAGCTAGCGCCCACTGTACCCCCTCCTCATTCTCCAAACCTTCAAACCTATTACGTAGCTCTATTTCCCCATCACTAGCCCTCCTTTTTCCCTGTCTGCTTCTCACGGTCACATGCTTCCACTGACCATGATCCCCCCCCAGCATTCCTCCCTCAGAGGCCTTTGCCCCTGCTCCCAGCTGTGTGCCTGAGCATTCCCCTTCAGCCACACCTAGCCTTTGCTCTATCAGCTGCTCGAACCCCCTTCTATGCTGTATCAGGGTTTGTACCTGCATCTCTAAACCCCGGATCTTTTCCTCCATCAGCTCTATTAGGCGGCACTTCATGCAAACATACCTCTGTTTAGGCACCCCTGCAAGGACAATGTACATACCGCAGCTCCCACATGCACTCATCTGCATTGAATCCTCTGCTGCCTGGCTCATGGCTGCTGTTGTCTCAGCCTCTATCAGCATTCTCACCTGGGGAACACAACACACAGAGCACCGCGCCCCCGCCCCCTTCCAACTCCCCTGTATAAACTCCCACTCAAACTCCCCTGTTCGCCTGCTCCTGTGCCGCTGTCTGGCTGGGTGGCTGCTTTTATAGGCCCCCTCCTCAGCCAAGCTCCGCCCCCTAATTAGGGCTCGGCTGCCCTCTCGGTCGGCAGTCAGCAGGATGATTGAAGTTTGCCTGATTACTGATACTTTTCACCAGTTGTTCCTCCAAAAGTTCCCAGCTGACACCAAAGATACAAGGTTCTTCAGCCAGTGCCCATTTGGGTTTTCCATAAAATGTCATTCTACTCTATCTGGCTTAGTTCAGGTCTCTGGTTAATTCTAGAGTCCACTTGGCTCAGTTTAAGATCTACATATTGATTCACTCTCTACATTTGAGATGGCCAAATAGAGACATCTCAAAGGGAAAGTTAAATCAGTCTGAACTTCAAAACTTTCTCCTGAACAAGATGGCAGTTGGGCTTGGCCCTGCCTAGTTACATCATTCACTTTAGAACAGTTTTATGTCTCCCTTTTTTGGGCCAAATTCTGTCTCCCACACCCCTACATGTAGAGGGCTCTGATCTCATTAGAACTGGTGTGATTCCACTGTGCCAGGGGCGTGGGTTTCAGGGAGATTATGCAGGGGTCCACACCTTCTGTGAAGTGTGGAAATGGGTAGCCAGCTGCCATTCTCCTCCGTGACTGGGGAGTGCAGGAGCTGCAGGATGTGTTGAAGCCCTGAATCTGCAGCATCAGCCATGGAACGCTACCGTGGGGAGAACTTCTTTCCTCCTCTGGATTTCCCCAGTACCTGACCTAATAACATGGGCTATGTGCTATAGTCAAGATGTGCCCCTCTTGTAGCTGCTGCCGTTGTATTCATTTACTTAAAGTTTCACCTTGTCCAGGAATGCCCAGTCAGGTCTCAGGTGTCCAGCCATCACCTATCTCTGGCTAAGGACCTTTGTCACAGTCCCTTCTGACTGGGGATTTTAAGGCTGCACAGCTCCCTGCCTTACACTGCAATATCTCCAGCAAGCCAGGCTACCTAAAGGCCAGCATCTGTGCTTTGCTTTCCCTTCAAGGGCTACGAACAGTAGCTACCAGTTAACACACAGCTTCTTCTAAACAAGCACATTTATTCCTCAGGTAAAAGTATTACAGGGAAAACATTAAAAACAATAAAAGAACACGCATGCATCAGTATTATGAGGCTCTAGTAGGCCAGATCCTTCTGCAAGGGTTGGGGCCCTTGCACAGAAAGTCCTGTTCATTTGCTGGATCAGAAAGAAGGCACTGGGTCTGTTTAAACACAGCCTTTTTATGCCAAAAGCTCTTTATCTGTTGGTCTCTGGAAAATCCAGTTTGAACTAGTATATGCAAGCCTCCCCAGGGGTTGGTACCTCTCTAGAGGTGTTTATAGTCCCAGAGTGATTCACCTTAATCACCCCCCACTATTCTTAGTTCATGGAGGAGTTGTGGCATCCCTCTCCCTGTGGTGCATACAATTCCTGGCCTACAGTGATACATAAACCATTCACACACTTAATATACTATGGTCCCAAAAGATGTTGCATGTGGTTGCAATATCTGTCACACACCATCCTAGTCCCACAAACACTTTCAATTTTTCTGAGGAATTAGGGGAAGTCTATGCAGAGAAGTTAGTGCTGTGGTTCAAGATGTACCATTTAGCAAGAGAGTCTCTGATCCGTCCACTTCCCCCAAAATAGTGTTTGAAATTAGTCTGGGTTTTGCATGCTTGAAGTTTTACAGGCTATCTGCAAAGTACAATAAAACCACTGGGCAGAAGAGAATAAGGACCAAACAGAATGCTTTCAAATAGTAGTTAATGAGTCCAATCCCAAATAGCATCCCATTAGGGATATTTTTTGCAGGTGATTACACCTATACATGTGAAATACTTGATGCAAGTCTGTCTTGTTTAGTAGTTTAGGGGCTAGGGAATTGTAAAGTATGTTTTGTTGTATCCAATACCTTTTAATATCTTTATACATGCAGTGCCAAGTACTTACAATCAAATGTCAAAAGAGGGCAGGGTTAAACTTACTGCAGTAAGTGTACATTTTAAACAGAGGCCACAAGTTTTACAGCAAATATTGAGTTTTTCTTGTCATCTTATCTAGGCCAAATCTTCTCCTATTATTATGAGAGAGGAGTTACCTCAGAAAACTGGGATTGGATTCAGATGAGCCCCACTCACTCCCTACATTTTGGAAGCTTTTCCAGACCTTGTGAATTTTCCCTTTCTTTTCCTTAATACTTCTCCTCTGTCTCATCTCCTATCCTCTCCTGTCTTGCTCTCCCTCACCTCCCAAATTCCCTTCACCTGTGCTGCTATTCCTTTGGGAGTCTTCAGTCTAGCACTCTGGACAGCTGCTCTGTTCAAATCATGTGAATTCTGGGTTTTCCCCGTATCTGAAGCCAGAGCATACCTCCCTCCTCCCCATATCTGTTCTAAGGAAGTGCCAGAACTTGTGAGATCTGAAGATCGCAACTAGGCTAGCAAAGACTTCAGGATGGATTTAACCAAGGGCGGGAGGCCTGTGGGGGGTTGGGAAGAAGATGGGTTTGAGGGATATGTAGCTGAATTTATTAGAACCTTGGGCAAGGTGTGGGGTTGGTTCAATTCCTGGTTCGAGTGACTCCCCCTTTTTTCCCCCTAATTGATTCATTGATCTCTAATCATAATATTGCTGTCTGCTTTGAAGCCCTCTCAAAAGTTGAGCTTTTCCTTTCAAAGCAAGAAGAATCAGAAATACCAAGGCTGCCTCTTGGGACTAATTTAAATGTCTGCTAGCTAAACTGTGCCTATAGCAGCAGGAAATAATTGAAATACTATCATGAGGATGAAGGACATAAGGGAAGCTGCATGAGCAGAAGACGTCGGCGAATGGTCTGATGAAAACCTCATCAGAGTTTTGGGTTACCTTTTATCAGGAAAGTTGAAACCTACAGAAACAACTGTAACAGTCCTTAGATGTGCTTTGAGTAAATAATACTTTAGCAACGGGATACACAGAGAGATGACAGTGAATCCCCTGGGTAACCAAAAATGCATCTGGACATTTTGTGCAGTAAAGATCTTGAACAGTTTCCAACATATATCTTATAAAGAAAACCATTTGTATCTTCATAATTCCAGCCAATTTGTGTTAGGTTAGGTTTTATTATTATCATTACTTCCTATCCATTTTTAGTGCAAATTAAGATTATTCAATTTGTTCTACCCATCCTCTGACTATATAGTACCTGTCTCTCAGACTCGGATAGAAACCAGATTTGGTTTATTGCTTCACATTAGAATTGAGATAAGCCTCCAAAGTAGAAACAACATAAGCTTTGATGATGTATGTAAGTAGGGTGACCAGACAGCAAGTTTGAAAAATCGGGACAGGGGGTGGGGGGTAATAGGAGCCTATATTACAAAAAGACCCCAAAATCGGGACTGTCCCTATAAAATCGGGACATCTGGTCACCCTATATGTAAGACAGTGGGCCTGACTCTTCTCCTCCTCATTCTGGTATTAAACTGATGTGGCTCCATTGACTTTAACGGAGTTGCTCCATGTTTACACTGGTGTAGGGGAGAGTGGAATCTGCCCCGTTAGTCTACAGGATAAACAACAATTATGAGTTTAGCTTGCAAACAAAGGGCAAGCTAAACTACATTACAGCACTATATCGGCGCAGCTGCAGCGTGTCTGGTGAAGGCGCGCTAGGCCGAGGGAGAGTGCTTTCCCGTCGGCATAATTATTCCACCTCGGTGAGAAGCGGAAGCTATGTCAGTGTAACAGCACACAACTTGCCTCGCTTGGGGTGGAAGGGAAGGCTTTTTCACACCCCTGAGCGACGTAAGTTATATTGATTTTAGGCTGTAGTGTAGACCTGCCCAAAGTTGCTACAGAGCAATGGGCACAGTTCAAAATTATCCTAATGCGATTCGTTCTGAATGGAGGATTAAGAACTAGGGCCTGCTGTAGTAAAGAGGTCTCTTTGGAAGAATCCCATCTGCACAAATAAAAATAATCATTTTCATTTGGATGTGAGAATAGTATATTTTAATAGGAACTTCCCAGAACACTAGGTTTGTCAAATTTCATACATATAATATATGATGATAATCCAAGTCACTTTTGATAGTTTATCCTAAACAGGCAAAACTTGAGTGGCTCTTTTGGAATTTGATTTTCTTGAACTTCACTGGTATTTTCCAATCTTCGTTGCACCTAACAGCTTATATTTGCCTTTTGAAATGTGAAATCACATACAGTATCAAAACAAGCCTGTGGAATTAATGGCAGGTTGTGATCCTAGCTTTAATGAGACTTGAGGGGAAATCCTTTGTACAATGTGATAAGCGCCGCAAGTTTAATTGGAAAAATGGTAAAATAATTGCAGCGGTGATTTGAAATGTTTTGCTGAAAATTAAAAGCTTGGGACCATGTGTTCCCATTGGGATTCTTAGCAGAATTCACCACTGAGGGAATCCCTTGGGCAGGCCCTTGTGGAATAATGAAGTCAAAGTGGCTCTGTGCAGGTACAGGGATTTGCCTACATGGTTCTCCTTGCAGTATCAGGGCTGCATATGAAGGAGTTGTTGTTACCGCTTGGAGATCCTGAGGAATCTGAGCTGCAGGCTTCCTTGTTTCTCTGCCCAAGTGAGTTATGTCACAACACCGGTTGGAATAATAGGATCATAGTTAGAGATTGAAAAGACTTTTATCACCCACTCCACCATCTTTCTGCAAATGCATGATAGAAGCAACACTCCATTCAAACCTCTTTATTGTTTATTATTATTAGATAACTGCTGACGAAGTGTTTGTCTCTGTCCAAGACACAAAATTAAGACAAATGCTGCTCGATTTAAAAAAAAAAAAAAGTTAAGAAAAATGAGTATAATATATGGTTTATTTGCTGCTGCTCTCTAAGTACAAACACCATAGTTCTATAAATAGATTTGGGCAAGTGGTAGTACTGTCTGTAGGATGCCCCGTTGTGATAGGTGCTGCACAGATGCATAGGAAGACTCAGTCCCTCCCCTGAAGAGTTTACAATCTAACCATTTTTATTCTAGGTTCCAGTTTGTTGTGAGTTTAAAAGGCTGATCATGAATGTTAACTATTTGGTTAAGTTGGATTCCTTAAAAATGTTGTTCTTATGATGATGCTAGAAGTAACTTGATGAGCACACTGTTTCATTACTTTCATTTTAAACCTAGTGAATAATCCAGTTACCCACTATTTATTTCCTGTATTATATTAAATATATTTCTGTATCCTGATTGGAACAGCTGTGGTCGATAACCCAGCCTCCATTTGTAAGATAAAAGTTAGTTGTCAGCATTGTTCACTATGAATGAAATTCACTCTTGAGCTGAAGGTCTGGCACGATTATATTTTATCGACCTGTAGCATCTTTCATCCTGATTAGTCCTGTGGCATGTCACAAAGTCATATTCTATTATATAGTAATAGCGTCACCCACCACTGAAATGCACTCATTTCTAGAGTGACTCTTGATTAATAATATAACTACTGCTTTTTTATATCCAGAACATTTGCAGTAAGCAATAGATTGCATCAGAACTCTTTATTTAGGAGCTACAATCCATGAACAAGTACACTACAGAAATACCATCTGATAAATGTGTTCCATCTAATACAGTAGATGTATATACAAGATATTTAGAATTACATTTGTGCACTGAGTTATTTTGATTTGGGCTAGTATTTTAAAAAGTGCCTATGGGAATTTAAGTTCCCAACGTCTATCCACTTAAAATGGAAATTGGGCAGCTAACTCCCTTAATTACTTTTGAAAATCCCATCCTAGATTTGTACACTAACTTCCCTAAGTAACTGCAAATATATAATTGGCATGATGTTGTCATGCAGATGCAACAGTACTCCTCTTTAGTCCATACAAATGCTATAATTGTATCTCATTTAGTTTAACCCATTTACTGTAGGATCATATTTTTAATCTTTCACACCTTCCCTTGTATTTAAAGATCACTGGTGCAAATCCTGCGCTGGGCAGCTATGTGATGAGGGTGCTGGAGCTGAGTCCAGTGGATCTGCCAATTTGCTGATCTACTGGATACTCACTCAGGCACAGAAACTCACATGCACCACATGGGAGAGTGAAACAGCTGTGGAGGGCTGAAGTAGCAGCTGCAAAAGTGGTTCGGTTAGTGCTCCACAGCCGCAGGAAGGACGGCTTAATCCACCCCACCCCTCTGAAGATCCCTGGTGCAATGTTCATTTACTCTGCTTTATTGCAGGAAGAGATGACTTGGCCTGTTGTTTATATCTATGCCCCTGTTTTTCTAAATTATGCACTGCATGTGGGAGGAATCTTACACTGAGTGCTTGGCCCAATTAGCTGAGCCAGGTGCCAAACAGAGGTATTGTGAGGGATGGGGAGACTACAAATCCTCTCCCCTACAGACTGCAAAGCAATCAGGGAGCTGATTTGTGGAGACTCCTCTACTTCAATGGCGAGAGTCCTTGCCGCAGCCCTTTGCATGATTCTTTCTGCACCCAAGCTGTGGCCTTCTGTGCCCTCCCATCACTGCATGCTGCTGTGCAGGGAACTCCATGTATAGGATATACACCCAACCCCCCAAATCCTGCCCGATCCCTGAAGCAGAGTGGCATCCTGGCTGTGGGAGAAGGAGCAGGACTTGTCCCTTCTTAACCATGTTTACCTGTGTAAACAGCATGGTAACCTGGCTGACAAACAAAATTGCATGGGGGTTTAAAGTGCTACTATAGGGCCTCATTGACCTCAACTGTATAAACTAAACCTTCAACTAGTTATTGTCTAAAAAGGCACATCGTTTTTCCTTGGAAGAGATAGGAAGAAAATTCATCTTAGAATGAATCTGTTTAAATGATGTGGGCAGCAGAACACCCACCTCTCCTGACATTTTTCCATCAAGAATATGCTCTCTAACAAATGGCTGTAACTTGGTCTATTCCAGACTGCACCAAGGTTTGTTGATGGGAGCGCAAAACACACAACACCTGCTCTCCGTTATATGCTGAAAGGATGCAATGACGGAAACTTTAGAGAGCACAGTGTTCATAGAAAGACTGTGATCAGGGGGTGATCAGCAGTGTTCTCTAGGCTTTTTATAAACAATGCATAAATTGTACCATTCAATCAAAATGTCCTGTGAAAGGAATCCAGGAGCCTTGGATCCCATCCAAATAACTTTTTCAAACAAACAAACACAAACAAACAAAAAGGTATGGCTATCGGGGGGGGGGGAAGTCCTGTGATTATTGTTTCATGGTAACCTACCTCCTATCAGAGGCATAACATTCTGTGTCACTTTAGCTCTGGCTTTTTTTTTTCTTTTGGAGGTAACGTCTGTCTCTCTCCAGGATCAATGGAGCATCATCTCGGCTTCCACAAATAGCTGAATCCCATTAAAATATTTGATAGTTGAACATCTGGGGCTTTTTGTAGGAATTTCAGCAACATTAAATGTAGGGTTTGAATCACAGGCCTTTCGGAGGAAGTTAGAATGTCCAAAGAAATTCTCCCCTTTGAGAACTTATGAAAAATTGGACAACAGTTTCCTTATTGTTTCTCTGGAGAAGAAGCCACAGCCTTCATGGATCACCAAAGTCACACTTAGGGTGACCAGATCACAACAGTAAAATATCGGGACACATTGGCCCCGCAGTCCGGCCCCCCTCCTCCCAGGCTCTGCCCCAGGTCCCGCCCCCTCCCCGCTTGGCCCCCCGTAACTGCGCTCTTCCTCATCCCCCGGCCTGCCACTGGCTTGCTGCGTCCCTCCTCAGTCCCCCACCCACCGCTCACCACCTCCTCACCCCCCCACCTGCCACTCACTGCCTCACTCCCCTGCCAGAAACCCCCATGCCTGCCCCAAGAACCCCCACCCGCTGCTGGCTCCCCGCTTGCTGCCTCACTCCCCCGCTAGCCTCCCCCCGCCCGCTGCTGGCTCCCTGCTCGCTGCCTCCTCACCCCCCCCTCAGCTCGCCACTGGCTTGCTGCTGGCCTCCTCACCCCCCCACCCGCCGCTCGCCTCCTCACACACCCCCGCCCACCGCTAGCCTCTTCACACACCCCCAGCTCGCCACTGGCCTCACCCCCACCCCCCTGCTCGCCTCCTTACCTGAATATCGGGACAAATGGGGTCCCGATCGTACATTGATTGGGATGCGGGACAAAGGGTTAAATATCGGGACAATCCCGATTTTATCGGGGCATCTGGTCACCCTAGTCACACTCCAGAGAAGGACTAAGGTCCCCAGATGGAAGTGGTACATCATTTGGGAATAGAGGGACATGGCAATCCCCTGAATATCCTGTGCTTGCTGAAAGGGGGAGAAATCCCACAGAAGATCTTATGGTTGATCTGTAGAGGTGGAGGAATCCTCCAGAAGACCTTACACATTGTAGGGAGGCGCCCTAATGGGAACTAAGATTTTTGCTCTCTTCAGGAAGGAATAAGGAGAATTGCCTGAAGATGCAGGGTTCAATGAGTCTGTACTTCTACTTAGAATTAAGTGTTTGAAGGGAAAATTGCCTTTACTAAGGCAGATATTTCACATGCCGTGTAAATACTGAATTGTCCACTCTGTATCTGCCCTGATAGTTTCGGGTTTTCTTTCTTAGAATGGGGCAAAAGAGCAAAGTTCAGATCTGAATTAAACTGCAAAGTCTTGGGGCGGTGGCTTTGGACCCATCTCTGCTTCTTACCGTGCATGGAATTCTTACCGGGAATCTGCAATTACTGCAGTGGCTCAGTAGGTGCCTGTTATCTCTTGATGCACAGAAGGCCATTTATTATGCACTCAGCACAGTGTGTCATCATTACGCACCTTCTCACCTGACACTAGTTTTTGTAAATACATATTAGAGATCAAAGGCAGGCCAGCTTTTTAAACATAGCTCCCATGTTCCAGTGGCTATTGCAGAGTGTGTGACATATGGGATGAAAGTTTTGAGTGATATAAAATGTTAATCACTAAACTTGGCAGAGTCAAACCTTTTAATCTTTATTGCAGTTTTCTAAGGAGAGGCAGGTTATGGACAACACCCCGGAAAAGCTGAAGAAAGAGTTAGAGGAAGAGCTGCAGTTGAGCAGCGAAGACTTACGTAGCCATGCTTGGTACCATGGACGCATTCCTCGGCAGGTATGTCCCTCCTGGGTCTTCCCTTCACAGGCAAAGCTGTGGGCTTTTGTATACGGACACAGACAGGTTAACACTGGAGTGTTGCATACAGAGTTTGCATGAGGTCACCAATTCAATAGAAATGGAATGCCTTCCAGTGTGAGAGAAAAGCGGTGTCTGATATTGTTTACTTAATATGCCTTGGTGAGAAATGAAACTGAGGGAAGAAATCCACTGTTTCTTATACTTTAACAAACAAAAAACCATCCAATGAGGAGAGGTAAGAATACTCCTCTGTGCTATAGACAAGAGCTACACTGCTGGCCTGAATTTAGATTAGTATGATTATCCAGAATTGAAAAATGTTCCAATCTTCTACCTTTCTTGAGTTTGAAATTATAAAAGAGCACAGTAGTAGTAATAATAATTAATAGTTATTTGGAGTCGCTATCTTTTTATTTTGGTCTTCTACACCAAAAACATCCCGAGCTCCCCCTGCTGGCTCATCATCAACATGCACCTGGCAAATGCTGTTCTCGCAGTTATGAGCTTTCCTGGGGCCAGCAGCAGATGCTGAAAATCAAGCAGAGCAGTCAGAAGCAGGCAGCTCTGTGGTTTGAAAATTAATGAATTAATGTTTGTCAAATGGGAAGGGTCAGCTTGATTCAGAAAGAAACAGGGTTTCTTCAGCTTTTATGTGCATACTGCAAAACAAAGAGAAGAATATGTGAAACCCATTTTAAGAATAGCTCTTTGTCTCGCTTTGAAGTAACTGGAAGTAATAACTAAAAGACAAATTCTGGTTGCCTGCAACAATGTCCTCTAAAATTTTGTGTGTGTGTGTGATCAAAAGTTGTGTTATGTACTCCAGTATTCTGAGTAACTTCATTCCCCTTCGCAGATTAGTTTCTTTTGACAAATTGGGGAAGTATGCACACAAACATGTGGACCGCATTCTCTGGCCCTGTCCTAGAAGGTCCTCACAGACGCCTATTGTAGAAAGTCTGTGGAATGGCCTCTGGATTTTAGAAGGAGCCAGAATTAGAGAGGGCAACATTCTGCCCCACGCTTTTCCTCCATCCTGTCTTTTCTGATTTTAAACCTGTGCTCACAGAGCAGCCAGAATTGGGCCCTCCATTTAGGATTAAATAACAGGACTCTACTGATGTGATACTAGCCAAGGCTGAGTATTCCCCTTCTGACTCTGAATGTGGGGTTTTGTTTTTGTATGTTTTCTCTCTAAGGTGGCAGAAAGCCTAGTTCAGAGAGATGGAGATTTCCTGATTAGGGATTCTCTCTCCAGTCCTGGAAACTTTGTTCTTACCTGTCAGTGGAAAAACATCTCTCAACATTTCAAAATCAACAGAACAGTCCTCAGACTCAACGAAGCCTACTGCCGCGTTCAGTATCAGTTCGAACTTGAAAGTTTCGACAGCATCCCTGGGTTAGTGAGGTGTTATGTGGGGAATCGCAGGCCAATATCAAAGCAGAGTGGCGCAATTATTTTTCAGCCTATCAACAGGACCGTGCCACTGAGGTGTCTAGAGGAAAAGTATGGAGTATCTCCAGTTCGACAAAGAGAATGCAATATCACTGAAGGAAAAACAGAGACTGCAAAAAGGCTGAGCCTCAGTATATATGGCGTGCAGTCCCAGGAGCACAGCTTAACCAGAGGAAATCTTTTAAGGTACTTTTCTCTTGTTCCACCATCTTCTGTAAAGGGGAGTCAAGAACCCAATCCTGCTCCCACTGAAGTCAATGGGAGTTTTGTCCTCTACTTTCAAGGGGAAAGAATCAGGCCTCACAATCTCATCTAATAACTCGTCTTTAAGGGCCTGATCCAAAGCCCAGTGAAGTCAGTGAAAAGACTCCCACTGGCTCCAGTGAGCTTTGGCTCAGGCCTTAGGGGACTAACAGCTGTAACAAGGAGCTTTAAGGTAACTCTCTTCAATTATATTAATGTAAAACACAGAGATTACTGATGCCATTTGAATATGGCAGCAGCCCAGTTAAGTACAGATATTCTAACAAGCTAGATGAATGGTGTAATCAGATTTTGAAAATAATCAGCTCTAAAATATCTTTGAAAAAACATGATTTGGGGTTTTTGCAGTGAGATCCATTTCCTCAGCGAGATGGTGTTTGCGCTCTGCAGTGCTGGTTCCTTTCACTCACACTGGTGTGACTCAGGAGCCTCTCCACCGAACTCAATGGTGTGAAACCAGAGTGAGTGAAATTGGACTCAGTCTCTGTAAATACAAGAATGGTGCAGCTTGTGCAGTAGCTTAGAAATAATAAAAATACTAAACATAAATTGAAGGTTAAAAAAAGTAAAAGGTTTGTTGTTACTCTCAAGTTGAGCCCTTTTTCTTCTGCTGCTGTGAAGAAAATGCCACAAAGAGAGAGAAAGTGAGATGGACTAAAATGAAGTGCACTAATAAAGCTGACTATCTGGAAGGAGACAGCCGATGGATTGTAGTTCCTCATTACTGCCCAGTTCAGGTGTTGTATTGAAAAAGTCTTAGCATGCCAACAAAAAGGGAACCAAACTGCTATAGCAACTTTTTGACTACAAAAATTCCAAATCATTGTCTGAGATTCTCGCCTGGATCCTGGAATCTGATCTACACAGCTGGACCCCTATGCCTCTATGGAGCCATCCTGACTTGAACGGGACTCCGGGGGAGGAGGGGCTAGCCCATGAGGCGTCAGTGGGACTTCAGACGGATGCAGAGGCGTGCCTGTGCAGCAGGGGGGTTGGGCTGCTAATGCTGTCTGCTCTTGAACTTAGAAATGCAGTTGGTAGACGCTGTTAATGCCTTTTATGAAAACTGAATGTTGGCTGAACAAGTCATTCATCCAAAGCCTGTAAATAACTATTCTGCATCTGATTTTCCTGGGAGCATCAACCAAAGCATGTCCTTAATTACTCTCCTGTGGCTGAACCAGGGCAGAAATGGAAGGGCAGCTTTCTTTTCTGTTAGCGCAGTGATACTCAGACTGAGGCTCGTGAACCGCAAGAGGCACTTTAATGTGTCTCCTGCAGCTGTTTGCAGCATGTGATATTAAACCAGTGGTGTGATTTAATTATTAACTAATCAGGATGCTTTTACTATGTTATTAACCAATTGAAGTTGATAAGACAATAATAATACTTGGTCAGCCATTTTGCTGTGAGAATAAACTAAATATTTCTCCTGTCATATTGTTTAAATCTGAATATATAGTTCTATAGCAGGGGTCTCAAACACGCGGCCCGCGAGCTCCTCCCGGCCCCCCCGCCCCCCTCCTGTTTACCTGGCCGACCAGCACCGGGGGCAGGGCAGGCTCCCTGCTTGCCTGCCCTGCCACGGCGCCGCACCAGGAAGCAGCTGGAACCCGGGGGAGGAGGGGCGCAGGGGTGTGTGTGGCTGTTGCTTCAGGCACCGCCCCCAGCAGCTCCCATTGGCCACAGTTCCCCATTCCCGGCCAATGGGAACTGCTGGGGGCGGTGCCTGAAGCAACAGCCACACACACCCCTGCGCCCCTCCTCCCCCAGGTTCCAGCTGCTTCCTGGTGCGGCGCGGCGGCAGGGCAGGCAGGCAAGCAGGGAGCCTGCCCTGCCCCCGGTGCGGGTCGGGCCGGAGCCCGCCCCCCGCACTCCTCCTGCACCCCGACCCCCTGCCCTGAGTCCCCTGCCGCACCCCGACCCCCTGCCCTGAGCCCCCACCACACCCCACACCCCTCCTGTGCCCCCTGGGGGCAGGGAGGGGGCAGAGAAGGGGTGGGAAGAGGCGGGGCAGGGGCGGGGCCTCATGGAAGGGGTGGAGTGGGGGCGGGGCCGAGGGCGGCGGGGGGGGGGGTGTCAGTAAATGCGGCCCTCGGCCCAATGTACTAGTCCTCATGTGGCCCTCGAGGTCATTTGAGTTTGAGACCCCTGTTCTATAGTAAATGAAACGAATAATTCAAACTACTGTGGCTCTTTTGGGCAATGTTGATCGATAATTTGGCTCCTGAACCACTGAGGTCTGAGTATCACTGTGTTAGAGAATGGGTTCTTAACCTGAGGGTTGTGACACACACTCCAACCAGAGGACACAATCCTCCTCCCTTTCTTTATGGCTAGGAGAGAAAATGAGTCACAAATCTTTCCTCTGCTGTAAGAGGGGTTCACAGCATGCAAAAGATTGAGAATAAAGCATTAATTTCTGCCCTGCCATGTTGTATGATTACAGACCCATAACCATGTTGCACAAAGCAATAACTCTCAGTACTGAATGCTCAGAGCCAGATCTTCACCCATACTAAGGCCCCTTTGGGCTGCCCTTGCAGCATAAGGGACCCTTTAAGCTGCTGTAAGTGGGAAGCTGAGGACTCCCCTTAGTTCTGGCACAACTGAAGATTGGGCCTGTATATTAAGTGTCTTACTGCACTTTAATGATATATTGTTGTGTTGGCTTTTTTCCCCCTCAGAAACAAAGAAAAAAGTGGTAGCCAGCCAGCTAGTTTGGATCACGTCCAGGAGAAAAGATTCCCCCTAAAGGCTCACCAGTCAGAAAGCTACCTGCCAATAGGTATGTCTGTAGGCAGATTTCTAATAACTCCTTAGAAGATGCATGCCAGCAGGCAGTCAGCCTTCTATCCTGTCTTCAGGTTACATTTTAATATGCTAGAGATCAGGGCCGGCGCAACCCATTAGGCGACCTAGGTGGTTGCCTAGGGCGCTAACATTTGGGGGGCGGCGACCGCGGCAGCCGGATCTTCGGCCGCCCCAGTTGTTGTCGGTATTTCGGGGGCGGTACCTTCCGCCGCCTCTGTCGGGGGCGGCATTTCGGGGGAGGGACCTTCCGCCGCCTAGGGCGGCAAAAATGCTAGCAGCGCTCCTGCTAGAGATTTTCAGAGACTGGAGCCCACATGAAATTCACGGTCTCAAGTGTGAGGGTACTGAATACAGTTAGCATCTGATGACTGTTCAGTGGCCCATGGAAATGGAGTTGATAGGCTCATTATAATTACTAGACCAAGTACTCTATTTCGAAGGCACCTATCAGCTTGGTATGGCACCCTAGTGATCAGGTTTACACATCACAAAAATGATTATTATGATTGGCACTAATAGGTCCACTTCTTGGCAGTGTCACCATCTCAACCCTAGAGTTTTACAAGACCCTCAACAGTTTCACTGATACCATCCTGCTCATAGCTTCTTGAGCAGCTGTGGTAAACCTGATGCAATTTTGTACATTTCGCTGCTATTACTCAGGTAATGCAGCTAATGCAGAATCAGTACTCTGCTATTTTCCACCACTTGTTCCTGCTGGTCGTTAGGGAAGAGGAAGTGGGGCAGCTGTACACTCTGTTCCTCTTATCCTCCTTTGATCTTCCTCTCTCTGCTTATATCACAATTCTGCTGCCGCTGCTGCCCCATGTAACTTTCCTGGGCAGCAGCAATATGAAATTTACAAGAATGTGGTCAGTTTCATTTGCATTACCACACTGATAGAAGACTTACTAGCACTTGCCCAATTGCCAGAGAAATTTTGCTTATCCTTCCCCCCCCCCCCCACACACCCACCCTCCAAGCCACACCCAGAGGGGAAAATTGTAAGAGAACCCCCTTATATGCCAAACAGGAGCACTGTGTGAGGAAGCTTGCACTGAGGTTGTGAGTAGCCCTATGGATAAATTCTGGCCTTTGGTTTCCAAGGCTGTCAATCTTGAACTTTTCTAGAGCACTAAATCTGTTTGAAAAATAAAATAAAATGGGTGTTGTGGATTTTAAACTGATTTCTAAAGGCAGGAGTTCTCAAACATTTCTGTGGTTTGGACCACACCTTAATAGAGAGATTGTCTAGTCATGAGCATCTCTCCTTCCACCGTACTTCCAGACATAATTGCACAAACTGCCTTCCTTCCCATTTGCGATTGGATGAACGGCCTTCCTCCCATTCATGATTGCAACAACATTTATGTAGTAACTATAGCAATTACCCTGAAAAGTAAAATTAGGAAAGTATTTCAAGTGTGATTTATGTATTTATTTATATTATGATGGTGGCCAGAGGCTCCAATCAGGAGCAGGGCCCCTAGACACCATAGAGACATATAGTAGGAGACAGTCCCTACTCTGGAGACCTTACAGTCTGGGGGTCTTTAATGCAATGCAGCAGCTGGTAATGAGAAGTAAGACCAGCATGATGTGATCAGTCAGCTCTCTGCAAACAACCAGCAGGTGCTCCGTGGGCCACAGTTTGAGAACTTCTGTCTTAAGAATCCTGCAGCCAGCCCTCATTTGATGTCAATGGGATGTTTGCCTGTGTGCTAACTGGAGGATGGGGCCTGTGTGTGTAAATATTACAGTGCACACACGTTCCCCCAGATTTGAGTCAACTGTCTTCTAGGGATACAGAATTTGAATCCCTGAAGTTCATTCTTTTCATACCTCACTACATGCCCAGACTCCACTTTAAGGAAGTTTTTCTTTCATTTCAAAACTTGTCATTCTTAAAAATGACTCACAGGCCTCGTGTGGTGCAGCTATAGGATTCCGTTTTTATCTGGCAGATCAAGTTACAAACTCACTCCTATTCCAAGCCAGGACTTTCCAGCTCTGACTGTACAGCCTTTGTGTGCTGTGGGGATGTGGGTTATTGTCAGTGTTACCACAGGGTGACATTTCAGCCCAGCTGCTCTCTGTATTTGGGATTTTGTGAGGAGAATTTGCTTGGTAGCTCATCTCTTAAAATATACGTTTTAAACAGTGTTTGACAGAATGAAGAATTTACATAATCTGAAACACTTCCCCCAGTAAACAACAACAGCAACAAAAAAAGAACTGTAAAGTGTATCTCAGGATACATCATAACAAATGATTCTGTTCTTCACCTACAGGTTCGAGGCATCCATCTCAGCTACCTGAAGTAGATACAAGCCCATGTTCAAATTCCCCTGCATTTAGAACAGGCAGTGAACCTACTCTAAGCCCCACAGTAGTTCGGAGGGTCGCTTCCGAGTCGCCAGTAGGAGAAGCTCTTAGAGGATCAGACAGCCAGCTCTGTCCCAAGCCTCCACCTAAACCCAACAAAGTGCCCTTGCTGAGGCAACCTCAGTCTCCTTTAGCTTGGCACAGTTCAGAGGCACACTACTGTGAATTAAACCCTGCCACTTCCATAGACTGTGGAGCAACACAGCAATCTCTGTCTCAGAAGAGCAGCTACGTGGAGCATCTGATAGCTAAAGAGAATGGATTGCTCTCATTCAGGAACTCTGAAACAAGTTATCTGATCCATGAAGATGATGCCTTACAGAGCTCAATGGATCCATTAGCAGCTTGGACTGAGATGACTGAAGAGGGCAGCATGTTTGTAGCACCTGTTCTTGAGACCGTATCCAGTTTTAAACCAAATGATTTTGAATCCAAACTTCTTCCTCCTGAAAACAAGCCACTTGAAACACCAATGTTAAAAAGAGTTAAGGAGCTATTCACCAACAGTAATCCAAAGATTATTGCCCGGCATATGCTTAGAATGGACTGCAAGGTAATTTTTTTTTTTGATTATTTGGTTTTTAATAATTGTAAAGGGAAGTAACTTTTCTGCATGTCACTGGATACCCTGCCAGATTAAGCTTTTTAAAAAAAGAGATTTGAAAGAATTAAAGGAGAGATCTGGGACTAAGGTAATGTGTATATTTACTTGGGGCACTTGCAGGGATTTATCAAGGGGTAGGGTTGGAAAAGAGTTTTTAGCCTCGGAAGAATGATTACAAATTTGTCTCTGGACCAAAAATCCCTCTTAGTTGTCCCTAATTTTAGACCTATATTTCCCTCCATTCCAGACAAATTTGATGTTATCTTTATTTGTTGTAGATTTATTTACAGCAGAAATGCTGACTCATGAAACTGAGATTAGGAAAAATGGTATTTATTCTGAAGGAATGAATCCCATATCAAAGAGAGAGAACACCACACATTGCTCATGTTACTGGAAGGCACTCAGATACCAAAATGGTGGGCATGAGATAAGAACCTGAATAGAATAGAATACAATCTGGTTTAGCTTCCTGTCTGAATACTGCTCTTCTAACCCTTGTTTGGGTCTTTGGGCCTTGACAGGATGAGAGGTAGTGGAAAGTGGCTGCAGAGACCTTTAGATGCAGTTCTCTCCTCGTATGCCATTTGTATCCTCTAGTTGCACACCTTGGTAAGCATCAGAAGCGCACAGATATTTTTACAAGGAGGCAGGCTTGGTTATACTGGCAAATCTTTGAGCAGCGATTCTGGAACCAGCAACATGGAAAAAGGAAGAGAGAAATTCAAGTACAAACAGACCTTTTTACAGGATAATGATTTTATTTAAAGGGAACATGAAACCCATTTGAATTCTAAGTCATTTGAAGTGGATGGTTGTGAGTGCTGTACCCATTAGAAACACAGTATTTGAGAGAGAGAGTGGCATGGCTCACACTCCTTCGGCGTGAACCTGGTTCCAGATCCTCAAAGGTATTTAGGCACCCAATTCCCATTGAAATCAGTAGCACTGGGTCTAGCATTGGCCTGCTAAACCCAGGGTTGTGAGTTCAATCCTTGAGGGGGCCACTTAGGGAACTGGAGTAAAAAAACTTTCTGGGGATTGGGCCTGCTTTGAGCAGGGGGTTGGACTAGATGACCTCCTGAGGTCCCTTCAAACCCTGATATTGTATGATTCTATGATAATGAAATCCAGGGGAGTTAGGGTAGTCATAGTTGCAATGCCTATGATTCAAATGACATGATCTGTGTGTAACCCACACATCTTCTGGGTGTGGTGTTCTGTCCCATCTAGTGGCACTAAGACCACTTAGAGAGCAATTAATGAGTCTGCCCTATCGCCTTAGCTAAGAGGCAGTTGGCTTTTAGCTCATGTGACAGAGGCTCATGCACTAAGCTCCAGAGGCCCCAGGTTCGGTCCCACCCTCCGATGACCGGGATCTGTCAGCATTACATGTGCACAGTTTCAAATAGCATTTCCTTCTTACTGCCATCAGCTCCATTACACTCCTTTAAACTCTCTATACAATCTATTATATAGTCATTAGAATTGAATGGTTATTGATCGATTCTAAATAATGGTAGCACCAGCCAGCCCACTGCAGAAAGAATGGAAAGGCCTTTCCAGCCCTGCT
This sequence comes from Platysternon megacephalum, assembly GCA_003942145.1. Lineage (NCBI taxonomy): Eukaryota > Metazoa > Chordata > Testudines > Platysternidae > Platysternon > Platysternon megacephalum. Next base: position 4,149,471 of record QXTE01000110.1, on the reverse strand, counting down.
GCCGCTTGTTAGGAGTGCTTCACTGCGAAAGCATAATCAAGGTTTGTTAGTTTAAAAAGGGTGCTGGAGGCCAAAGAGATGGTGCATTGTAGTGATTTCCTAATGGCATATTTGTGCACTCACATGAGACTATATAGGTGAAATCAGTGCATCAGTTAAGTCAGTCAGTCATTTGGGAACTATATTAGTGAGAAGTGATATTGTTTCTAATTATGTTAAAGAAATGTACATCACCTGTCCAATATCCAGAGAGGGGCAATGGCTCCTCCTGAGGCAGAAATGGATAATGCTGTGACTATCATTTTGTTATAACTCAAAACAAACTCTTCTCTCCAATGTTTGCTGTAAAACTTGCTTCATAAAGGTACAGCATTTGTCTCATCTGCTACTCACTGAGCATGAGATTTAGAAGAGAGTTGGTCAGTTTTAAAAAAAGATTTGCGTGCTCAGTGACCTAGCAAGGGCTTTCTCTCCCCCTCTGTGGTTTCTAATCACTTACAGGTAGAACTGCACAGTTTCTCCAACACTCATTTAGGAGACAGGTTGGCGAATGGGACATGTGACTGTCAGCCATAAAAATGAACAAATGGTGCAACAGTGATTTCAGGTGTATTGAGTAATGACAGGTGAACCTGCCTAACATGGATATTACACTGTAAGGTAGAAAGAACCAGGTTGTGCCAATTCCCCAACAAAATGCTACTGCTAGTACTCCCCCAATGCTAATATGCTTACTAGTGGCTTCACAGCCCCAAGGGAGCATGATTAGCCAGGTAGGGGGTGTGGTTAGCACACCCACCCTAACCACCTGCTGGCATCCACCAGTAGATGCTGAAGTAGCGTACACTGTTTCTTTCTGAGGCAGTGGCACTGGCTGCTTCTAAATGTGCTCCCCTAGGCCCTCCTGAGCCATTCTGATGCCCATCTGTCCCTATACACAGAATGGCTCAGGGAACGTCCACTTAGCAGCTACACCTCTGCACCACCCTTCCGGAAGAAATGCCAGCATTTGGCTACCTTACAGTCATAGAATCATAGAAGTATAGGACTAAAAGGGACCTCATCAGGCAGGAACTACTAAACCTAGACCATCCCTGACAGTGTTTGTCCAACTTAAAAATCTATAGTGATGGGGTTTCCACAACCTCCCTTGGAAAACTATTCCAGAGCTTAACTACCCTTATAGTTAGAAAGTTTCTCCTAATAACTAACCTAAATCTCAGTTAATGCAGATTAAGCCCATTACTTCTTGTCATCCCTTCAGTGGACATGGAGAACAATTGTTCACAGTCCTCTTTATAATAGCCCTTAACATATTTGAAGACTTATCAGGTCCCCCTCAATCTTCTTTTCTCAAGACTAAACATGCCCAGTTTTTCAAACTTTTTTTCAAACGAATGTCCCATTCATATCAATGGGCTGTTAACTCCCAGACTCCACTCAAGTAGGGAACTATGTATGGCAGGAGGAGATGAGCAGTGGGTCTGATCCATTCACCCAAGCAGATTAACCCTGGCCTCTCCATGAGGCCCTGTGCTAACACTCGTGTCTCTCTGGGAGGGAATGGGGATCGTCCAGGGGGGCAAAGCCACTGGGTACCCAGTGTCATGGTGTGCCTAGAGCTCCATATTGCCTTCATCCAGTCCTGCAGACAGCGGTTGGCACTTAGATGCTATGGTGATAGAAAGGCAGATTAGATTAGAAATTTGTCAGCATATGAACATTAAAACAATACTCAGATAATATGAACATTATTAAGATTAATACCGATTAATAGTTCTTATAGATGTAGCAAATTGCAAATAATCATTATGTATTTGAAAGGCAAGGACTAATGCAGTGGGGAGGGAAAATAGAGGGCTTTTTTGTATGAATTACTGTCAGACACGGAGCACTCACATAGTCCTTTCCAAATTCAGAATGCTTTGTGTACATTAATTCATCCTCTCAACAGCCCTGTGGAGTGAAGAAACAGCACTGTTACAATATTTTACAGATGAGGAAAGTGAGGCAAAGAGGTTAAGTATCTTGGCCACAGTGCATTAGTGTCAGAGCAAAAATCAAGCCACGAGACCACTCCGGGCTTTTGTTGGATGTGTGGGGATCTGCTTTTGGTAGAGTGCTTGATCAGATCTGTTGTGGGTTTGAGACAAGCCCTACGGCTCTCTTCTCTGGAAGAAAATCTCCTTATGATACTGCTTGTTTTCTGTTGTTGTTTTTTAAAAACCAGATCAAAGAATTAGTCCTTATTTCTTGGCCATAATTCTTATTTGTTTTCACATACTTGACACACTAAAGGAGCATTTCTAAGTTCTGCACAAAACCTCCTCGTGTGTAATGTACTCAGCACGTTTCTGTTTAACGGGGATATTTTTAAATGGCTTTATATTAGTGTTCAAGCTGTACAGTGAGTTAGAGTAACACTGTGAATGAATCAAACTCCTCCTTTCCTTAAATAAGTCAACTTCCTGGATCAGTGTGTGAGAACTTTTGCACTTGACAGGTTGCTAGGATACTAGAGGTCTCTGAAGAGATGAGGAGGAGGATGGGAGTGAGATCAGGTCTGGAGCTCATTACATTGCCCTATGGACACCAACTGCGCTTGGACATAATTGAAAGGTATCCATTCTTGTTACATTGTGCGTGACTCCTGGGACACTTGGCTAGAGTATCAGTCTGTTGTTGGTATTGGTGTGTCTTATATCTCCAGGTAGAAACACCCTCCTTCCCCAATAAACACTTTACAGTATTCTTGTATACTATGTTGAAATCCACTGAGAGGTAATTTATTGGGACACTGAGATATTGTACAGCTTTGTGCTTAGGAGGACTCCTGGAGATCATCAGACAACTCCATGGAGGGAGTGCTTGGAGGAATAAAACAGGTATTAAGGGTCTGATTCTGGTAGGGGAACCTGAGCCTGCCCTCTACTCCAGGTTCCAGCTCTGGGACCCTCTCTTCAGCAGCCAAGGTCTGCCCTATCCTATTCCTTGCTGCTTTTCCCCTGAGCCTTTCCTAGCTCTCTGGCTCTCCCCCATTCCCTGAGTTTACCAGCCCAAACGCCCTCCTCCCAGGGAGTAACTGCAGGCTACTTATCTCTTTGCCCCAACCATGCCTCCCTTCTCCCAGGCAGTGACTACAAACTACTTCCCCTTGCTGCTCTTCGCTCCTGGGCTTAATACAGGCCCCACCTGTTCCTGTCCAGCTGAGCCTCTTCTCATGAATCCCTGCTCCCTGGCTCTTCCTCTAGGTGCGGCTGAAGTGCCTAATTGGCTTCCCTAGCCACCTTCTCCCTTCAGGCCCTGTGTGGGGTGGACACCCCATCGCAGATGTGCAGTAACATAAGGGCAGATCTGTTACTCTGAAGCCTCCAATATATAGTCGGTCTATATCACATAAGTGTACTATTGTCACTGAGCTCCATGTAACAGCAGCATTGTCAGTAACATCCATTTAATCCTGCCTAGGGACATTAAGGTCTTTTAAGTATTGCCTTTGTTATTTGATCACATCTTATCATTTCACTAGTTTACTCTAGACATCACTGACTTGCTTCTCTCTAGACACAACACCATGGCAATCGGAATAGCTGTGGATATTTTGGGCTGCACAGGAACCTTAGAAGAGAGGGCTGCGACGTTAAACAGGATCATCCAGGTAGCAGTGGAACTGAAGGACTCCCTGGGGGATTTGTACGCATTCTCTGCTGTCATGAAAGCACTTGAAATGCCACAGGTAAAATACTGTTCCCTTTATGATATTCAAAGAGTTTAATTTTTGTTAGTTAATTTTTTTTCAACATTTTAAAGCCCTTAGACAAGTGCTTAGAGATGACAGGAATGGGCATTATAGAATGCCCATCCCCATGTAGACAGACAGACGGTCATAAGAGCGAAGATATGTTTAGCCATTATGAACTTACAATACTTTTAATCGTAACAATCTCATTCCCTTCAGTGCCAGCATTAGAAGAAAACTTTGTTTTATAGAACAAGGGTCTGTTTATTTTAAAGCAAGGCGGGTATGATAGCATCAAGACATTTCTTCTGTACTATTAAAAACAAAATTTGTTATGAAACAAACAACTATTTTTTGCAGTTACAGAAATTTGCCTCTTTTGAATATATCTTTATTATGCTCTTTGGTAAAAGCTTTTTTTATGATCCTGCAGGGTACAGATGACCTTTTGAGATTAACACTTTGAGAGAATGTTGAGCAACCAGCAGTAAAAAAGAGAAACACTAAATACCAAAAGAATGGATGTTATCTGAATTCAGCTAGTAACATTTATCTAAACAAAATTCTCCACTCACACATGCCAGTTGGGAGACAGTTCTCATATCTAATCCTTGAATAACAACTTTAGAAACACGGAGTACTTAGAATAGCTGGTCTGTAAACAAAGAAATGTGCATTTTTTGTGTGCAAATGGACATGGTACAGCAATTATTTATTTGTCAATCCAGTAAAAAAAATTTGACGTTTTCCCTCCCGACATTAAAACTAAGTTTAGGGCCCTTTTAAAATCACTCATCAGAGAAACATGCTGTTATTGCATCAGCTATATGTTTGGCTGAAAGTTTACTACTACACAAGGAAAGAGTAGTTGCAAGGAGAGATTGCCGGATGTGGCACCAGGAATGCTGCTTTAATTTTTGAGTGAGAGGAATTTGTTAGCTGTATCTTGGCCTGTGGTGATTTGAAACTTGTCCTAGATGACCATAAAGGCCACTTCATGGGAACAGAACATTGGGTTGTGGCTTTTTTCCCAAGGAACACACAATTATTTTGCCTAAATACTAGGATGTTTTATTCAGTGGTATTAAGTTGTATCAAGGTATTATTGCTTATTAATGTCAGGATCCAGTGGAAGAGGCAAATTGTTGCATAAGCTTAAACAAAAGATGGTATATTATTATTATGATTCAGACCAATCCAAATTAACCCTCTGGTGTCTGCCAGAAGCAGCATAGTTGCTTTACATAAGAATAGTTGCAAAATGAAAATAGGACTCTCTTCTTTGCATTGAACAGATTGCAAGGTTAGAACAAACATGGATCACTTTACGGCACCACTACACCCAAACTGCCATTACATATGAAAAGCAGTTGAAGCCATTCAGCAAAGCTCTGCATGAAGGAAGAGGTGAGTGTGTAGCATGTGGGATTGCAGCCAGACTTGTGTGACACTGGCCTTCACCACATTTGTTTTCATTAAGGGAACTGGACTAAGTCCTTTACTGCAAATGACAGATTTTCAGTCTGAATAGCCTTTAACTTGCTTCCCCTCTCCATTAATGTAATAATGGACATAGACAGAAATGGAGTGAGTTCAGCATAGTCCTACCCCCACTAGTTTGTGAATGCCTTAAACTCCCATAGCACAGAAGAGGCAGGCTGTACGACTGCCTTAGAAAAGCCCGGTGAGTATAGTAGATCAGTACAGAAGGGACATTTCACTCATTCTGGTGGCTATATGTCATCATGCGCTGAAGTGACACTGCATCATTGTGTATGACGGAACACAGCACAGGGATGAATAAATCAGAGGAGTCCACATCTGCAAGTAAGTCCATAGCTAGCCAAACAAGAGTGTATGTGTGCACGTGTGCAGTGTGTATAACATCCCTTGTGTTCCCAGCATCTCCCCTCCCCACACCCACTATGGAGTGCGAGAAGGGCAGGGGAACTGACAAGGCCCTTCTGCTTCACCAGGATTCTGACTAGCAGAAAGCAAATCTGTACAGAGCCTCCCTTTCCCCCTGCAAAGGAGGAAGAGCTGTGGCATGGCAGACTCCTAGGAGGGTATGTCTACACTGCAGTCAGAAGTGAGACTGCAGCCTGTGCAGACACACCCAAGCTAGCTCTACAAGCCCACTGGGCACCCAGGATATATCTGAGAGCAGCCAGCCCATTGTCACCTGCAGCTTCACTGCTATGGCCAGTCAAGGTAGCTAGAACAAAGCTAACTCCGGTCTGTCTATATGAGCCGTAGTCGCACTTCTGATTGCAATGTAGCTGTACCCTTACTCACTCTGCATCCTGGAGGAGAGAGGGAAGCAGCAGCGGAAACCAATCTTCGTGCAGAAGGAAGAAGGCAGATCAGGGTCTCCCACCTGAGCTAATTCTTCTGGCCCTGTCAGGTCACAGGGGTGCTGCTGCTTGTACTTGTGGGAAGGCTCAGAGCCCCATAAACTCCTAGCCAGGTGTAGCTGCTGCTGCTGCTCCCACTTCAGACTCATGCCTGGTGCAGCCACATTCCAATAGGAGCAGGAGCTGAATGCCTGGTCTGTAAATCCTGTCTGCATCAGGACGCAGGTGGCTGTGCACATGCTCACAGGCAGTGTACTTGAATGGCATAAACTTAGGCACCTAAGGACTTTATGCACCTTCAGGATAAGGTGGCAGCTGAGTGGGGTTTTGAAGATCTGAATTTTGAACTTGTGGCACTGATGCACAAGTACTCCTCGTTCTTGAAATTCCTCTGTGGATCTAGCCTTCGATCCCTAATACTTCAGCAGAGAACATAGATGGATGCAAGCTATTGCCCTGCACCAGATGCAGTTTTGCAGCATTACAGTAGATTCTAGATTTATCAGGATATTAAATGGAAGCTGGGGGGCAGGGATGAATAGTGAGGATACTAACTTGAAGGATTACTAAAGCATATTATGGAAGGGAAAAATACTCAAAACAAATCCTACTTGTAACTGGTTTAGGGAAGAATGTTGTACTATAAATCGCTTGTAAATGAGCAGGATTTAAGATTGTTGAGTGGCTGTGTTGCATCTCTTCCAGAGACCATCTGTGCTCCACAAAACAACATAACTGTGCCCCTGCTGATGCCCTCGGTTACCTTGATGGAGCGACAGGTTGTTATTTTTGATGGGATGGACCTGTGGGAAAACACCGACCAAAGCTGTGAAATAATGCTCAAGCATTTAGCCACAGCCCGTTTTATAGCACAAAATGCTGACATGTACAGAATGACTGCGGAAAGGATACTGGAAGGTAGGGCCACTGGCAGGAGTAAAATCTTGCTGCGCGTTTCGCCAATACAATATTTCTCAGAGTGAACAGAATGTGTGAGGTGTGTTGTTAAAGTAATGAAGAGATACTGCATATTCTCCCAAGAGTCCAGGCTCTTATTAGTAACTGAAATAACAGCTTAGAAAATCTGGTACATCTGCTTTTTCTACAGCAATTGGCAAATATGAGAAAAGTTAAAATGTAAATAGGACAAAGGCAAATTTCTGGTCAATCTCCCCCTCTCAACTGGATTATTCTGAGGGCATGATGCTACAGCTAGTGTGTGCGACTCTCAGCAGCATGCCCTACAGAAGGAAACATACTGTATGAAAAGGAGTATTTCCATGTTAAACCTATGGCTCCATGGCTTCTTATTGCCTTTTGTTAGCATATCAGTCTCTGTATTAGCGATTACATTCTCTCTAAAGAAAATCCTCTAAATTCCTTTTGTGTCTGACTCTCCCTTAGCTGAAGTTTTGTCACTAGCTCATACCCTCCTAAACCCATCTTCTGTATGAACTCGTTATACAGAACTGTGAATATCTTTGAGGTCTCCACTTAAGTCGACTAGGAATTGCTGCAAGAAATACATTCTTCTCTCCCTCACAAGGCTGAGATTCTCCTAAATCAAAGTCTCTTCCAGGCCACCGTAGCAGAATACACTCTATAGGCTGGCTCTATTAAACAGTCATTTTGTATGCTGTATTTATCCAGTTAGCAGCATGGTGATACAATTGTACTATACGCTTTTTTGCTAAGCACATTTATCTGTTAAGTCAGAGCCATTGTGACCTTTTAAGTAAATATGCACATATTCATCTGCTAAGAAGCTAAGAGGACTCTCAACATATGTTGATAAGGAGCTGAGGACCATTTACAGCCATTCATAGAATTTAAGATCGGTCAAGGTGGCTTAGTACGTGGCAGGGAAGCAGGTGGTTCAGTATGTGGTAATCTACCTTCTGACTTAGGAAGCAAAGCCCAGCATGGTTTTCATGAATTCTGTACTTCTGGCAGTACCATAAAACCGAGAGCCTGGTCATTAAAGAGCCCATAGAACTTTTCAAAATAAGTATCCATTAACCCCACCAATCTGACTAAATTCCAGCTCAAGTGATTACATTTTGCCTGCAAAAAATTCTGCCTCCACTTGTGTGTTTGCAATAACTATGACCAATATTAATCACACTAAACAGCTGGTGCAGGGAAATTAAAAATATTGATATTATAAAGTTATTGCAGGCAAATATATACTCTCAGAGAGCTCTACATTTTTCAGGAGTTGCCATTACTCCATCTCATCTTCATCTAACAGTCTTGATTGATTTTTTAAGGCCAGAAGGGACCATTATGATCTCCAGGGGTAGGCAACCTATGGCACGCGAGCGGATTTTCAGTGGCACTCACACTGGCATTTTAATTGAAGCTTCTTAAACATTTTAAAAACCTTATTTACTTTATATACAACAATAGTTTAGTTCTATATTATAGACTTATAGAAAGAGACCTTCTAAAAACATTAAAATTTATTACTGGCATGCGAAACCTTAAATTAGAGTGAATAAATGAAGACTCGGCACACCACTTCTGAAAGGTTGCCAACCCCTGTCCTAGTCTGACCTTTTATGCAATACCAAGAGGCAAAGTTTTCCTCGGTTCTCAGTATATCCTGTGCCAATGATCTTTAATTAAACCAGAGTCATCTACGTGTCCCCACAGCATGGCCTATGGAAGTGTTTTTTAGTATTTACCCAGCTTTTTAATATCTCCAAATATTTATTTGGGAGATAAAGCCAATAGTATAAAAAGAACCCAACATTTTATCATAGATGTACTTTTGGAAAAGTACAATAAACTTAGAACCCACCCCCCATCGCCAAGTAAAAGCTGATTTGATAGTTAGACAAGGTGGGTGAGGTATTATCTTTTATTGGACCAATTTCAAGAGAGACCAGCTTTTTAGCCACTGAGTTCTTCAGGTCATACACAGTTATGCATTTTCTGTTTTCCTCGTTTAGGTTTTCAGCCAGATGATGAGATGAGTGAGATCTTCAAGACAGAATTTCAAATGAGATTGTTATGGGGCAGCAAAGGAGCTCAAGTTAATCAGAGAGAGAGATACGAGAAATTCAACCAGATTTTAACTGCACTCTCCCGAAAATTAGAACCTCCTCCTGTGAAACAGGTAGAGCAATGAAATATCAAATGGACCCTTAAGATATGATTACTTCGTTTGCCATTTAATTAAAAGAAATTGCCAATTTGTCACTGTACAAGCCTCTAGCCTTCACAGGATCTTTAGGACTTGTAAATTGCACAATGCACATTTATGAATTGTTTAAAAACTACTGATTTCTAAATGAATTTATTTATTAAGATGTAACCATGTCAATTTAATAATTTCTTGAACAGTCAAATTTAAGATAGTCTGCACAATGTATTCTTGTGACTTACAAAAATGTCTATTGATGTCTACTAGTCATTACTATTGGAGTTTTACTTAATGTTATCAGTAATGAAACAGTGTACTGTAAAAAAATGATAGATATTTTAGAAAATATCAGTTGTATGATATTCCTTAAATGAATATGAACCTGTACATAGTTGTGAATTAAAATATCTTTATGTGAAATATTATACAGTGGATCATTGTACACTAAAATCACCTTATTTCCTGTGATTATATACTGCCCGGGGGCGGGGAGAGAAGGGAGGGGGTTAGACTGTAGTGGAACTGGTGGGGTAGAAAATTAACTAGTTGATGAGGGTACAGTTTGAAATATTCTTTCACCAATGTACACAAAACCCATGAGCTGATACCATTTGTCTCCCNGGAGGGGGAAGGAGTCCACATGGGGACTAAGGAGGAAAAGCAAACTTCCATGTAATAACCTCAGTTATTAATCGGTAATCACCCCTGTGCTGCTCCAGAGCCACACTTAATGTAGTTTTGGACCTCACACTCAGTCCCAAACAGGCCCTCTCCTCCACTGAGACCACTACCTGGCACACTAACTTGCTTTCTGTAGCAAGTGGAGACAGTTAATGACCTTTTTGGCATTTTAGAGGTCTGGCTTTTGGTCCTATCATTTAAGGAAATAATGTGATGATGAATTACTGTACTGTGAGGAAGGCATTAATATGATTATGGTAGCTTGTTTAATTGTGGATGGCTAGCTAGAAGAAGTGCACTAATGTCTCAATGAGTGTAAAAACTTTAAAATGATGCCATTTGATGGGCCAGATTAAAATCTGTGCGGGTGAGCGGTTTTTCTTCTCCCCATCTCCAGGAGGGATTTTTATCAGTTGGGAGGGCTTGACATGGCCACATTTAAAAAAAAGTGGAACAAGCTTATGGTCAAGACAGATTTGATATTGGCACCATAACCTCATTATATATATATATATACACACACACACTGTTTCTTGTGATATGTAACTTTCAAATACACTAAACTGTTGTTCAGAGGCTATATATATATTTCAGCAACTCAGAGCCAGATTCTGCCACTTTTGTTCCTCACTCCAGAAGTAGGCCTAATGAAGTCACTGCAACTACTTGCAACATAGACCACTCTAAGTACGTAAGGGTGACAGAATGTGGCCCTCTATTAACATATCAGTATAAAAAATGTGATAGATGTACAGGGATGGTTTTGTAACAGAAGACAAAAAGGAAGCTATCTTGACCATGAAAAGTTTTTATTCCATTAAAATATTCTCAACAGAGAACACTATTTTTAAACAAAGCATTTAACATTTAAGAAATCAACATGTGCACAAAAAGATTAAAAATTACTTGAAAATGTAAGATTAAGACAATTCATGTTCAAAATTTCAGAATGCGTTAGAACTAGCTGTGCAAGTACAAATTTTCCCCCTATATTTAATAACCCTCATACAGGTTGCACTATTCCTCATGAAAGCAATTTGCCTCCAAAGGAAGCAAATTCTGCTTTTAGAAAAACAAACAGTAGCATGAAAAGAACAGTTAGTTCTTTACCAGGAAGTGTTACCAGTGACCTGTGAGGCTTCTAGCCAAGTAAACCAAAGGCTTCTTAGCCAAAAAATCAGCTCACATTTCCACCTCTTCTCTAACTTTAAAATAAAAAAGCACTGTTTTTAAAAAAAAACTACATTATGTAGTTTGTCAGTATTGAGTAATGTCACCTTATATAAATAACCCTGTATACAATATCCAAAAATCTAAACGAGTTTAATAGCCCCCAAATGTAATACACTAGGTCAGCTGTGTAATAGTGGTATACATAAAGGAATACACTTCCACACAAGAAATCACTCAGATTTAGTATTACTGGTAGTACAATTTCTAACAACACTGAATTTTCATTAAAAAAAAAGGAATCCAGCACTGCTGTGTCCAAGTATTGCTTCAAACCCTGTGAAAGAGACAATATTATCTCATTCCCCAAACAGCAAGTGGCTGGGCTTATGAAGCTTTAAATGATACAAATCTACCTCCCCTATTCTAGTGTTCACCACTGAATCAGATAAGATTTATTTTATTAATAGAATCACAAATGGGAGAAAAGACACCATAAGCAATAGGGGCACTGCAGACAGCTATATTTACACGTATAAACATATCCAAATGTCAATTGTTTACAAGTAAAAGTGCACATAGATCATTACAAAGTATCACTCAAATTTCAACTGGTCCATACAATGAAGCATCACCTAAAAACAGACTACCACTGGAGCCTCATAACCCAAAATTAAAAAACAATCAAAGAGTTTCCATACATTTTTTTAGATGTCTTTAGTTTCAATGCATAAAATTTATGATGCACCATGTATTATGTTAAGGTAAAGCTCTAGAAAACAAACACCTACCCTGGCTACCTCAGCAGCTGCTGCACTTTGGAAAGAGTTACAGGCGGTCATACTGAGCTGAGACACAAAGCCCTTTGTGGGATACTGTAGTGGTAGGATTGGCAAGCAACAGATTTAGGCACTCTCTAGTTTTAAGGCAGCATTTGAATGGCAAGCAGTTGACTTCTGAAAACAGTCATTTGTCTTGTTGTTATGCCAGGTTTTCAGTGCTCACAATAGGTTACTGAAGTGCTGAAGATGAACCACAGTTCTTGGAGATCCTGTTACTGCATCGGGGGCTAGAGCTGAGATATAGTCTTTTCCCCAAATCAACATAAATACATAAAGGTTTACATCAGTTATAATGCCAAAAAAACTGGAATGTAATGATGGTTGCATTGGAATAGTTATAGCAGCATACATGGACACTGGGATGAAAACTTTAGTGCTGGAAATATTTAAACAAAGTGGTTTTGCTACAAATGCAAAATAAAATAAGAAGCAATGGAGATAATAAAGGGTTATGCAGCGGTGCCTGACAATTCTAGACATGCAGGAGGAGGTTAGGGCGAGCATGGAGGTGGCACTGGCAGATGTGGACAAATGACATGGTTCTGATTGCCAATTAAAATGGGGTAGGAAAAGAAGACAGCTGAGACAGCCAAAATGTAATACAAACTGATGAATAGTTTGTACGTCTTTTAGGACAATGAGACTGAAGTATTTAAAATCTGGTTGCCTTTCTATTCTGCCATAATGGAGTTCTCTTTTGCTTCAGAAATTTAAGAATTTGTAACATGTTCTGAATTATGTATGGAAATGCGAAGAATGTTAGTGAATAAATGTATGTCTGCATGCATTCATGCAACTTGCTTTTCCCTCTTTTTGCTGGGCCTCCCAGCCTAATGCCCTCCCCCAAAAGCAGCTGCATGTAACCTCCTTCAACATCTCGCCCATTTTCTCAGAAACCCGCTTCAGGAACCTGCAGTCCAAGAGGAAAAAGAAAAGAACAGAGTTACTGAAAGCCTCTGGAAAACAGAAGCCTTCTCAATTCTAATCAGCCATCCTAAATGGCTATAGAATAGCCGTTCTATTTAATCCCTGAACAATTAACCATATCTGATGGCAAGCAAAAGCCCTTTCAAGCTTATTCTCAACATACATTCCAGAACAGCTATTTGTCCAGTAATCAAGTAGTGCAATGTACCTTCCTATCCTTTATTATTTAAAATTAGGTGAGGAAAATGGTTGTAGATCTAATGTTTGAATTTTAACCTACAAGTGATGAAATGTAAAGCCTCTAGCTATGGTACAAGATCCTTTACACTGGGAATGTAAAACATTTACTAGAACTCAGAAAAAGAGACTAAGAGCTTTTCAAGAATGGAAAGGAGAATGGGAATTCAGAAAGACACATTTTATGTTTTAACCATATAGTAACATCAAAAACATTTCCAAGCCAAAGTAGTATCAAATAGACAACATTCTAGGTTCATAGCCGCTGGCAGGAGAATAAAAGGGTAGGTCATCATACGGTACTTTCTCTATCTTTAATGGACCATCCTGAGTGGATTGTGCTTTTTTACCTTTGAGAATAGGAAAATGTTTTCCTTTTTATGGCGTGAAAGCTGCTAATATATTTACAAAGAAAGGACAATTATGAACACTTTCGGTAACTGAGCTCAGTCAGTTGTAGAGCGGTTTGTTTATTTTTTGTTTTAGAGTTTTAAGTATATGGTAGTTAAAGTTGCTGATGCAGGAACAATAGAGCCTAAAGAGGTTTTCAGAAATTGCAATTTGGAACAGAGGTTATTTTCACGTACATTGTTGTACAGACAGAAAATTAAAAAAATTACTTTCTGAAGCAAGTGAATATTAAAAATGGATTTAAAAATAGTAGTATAAAAACAAGATGACCCGCTCAATGGAGCAGATCCAATGATTTATAAAATGAAAACACTAAAGGACCTCAGACAGATAAATGCAGAAATAAGGAAAATGTTGCAGAGCAATTTAATTAAATTAAGTCATTTTCTTACTTTTAGTACTAACATCTCTGGGGAAAAAAAGTCTCTAGCCAAGCTCACATGGTGAACAACAGACCACACAAATGCCTTCAGATATCCTAACACTTTCTATGAAATTGTGTGATTCAGTATTTTCCCTATGGAATGGAGAGTAGTAAGCTGCCAGCTTAGTTGTTATATATAGGTTACTGCACCTTTACTGTTTTTCTCTAGAGTTACATCTATATATGATGTTGGCACATAGCCTTCCTCTCCATTCTGTCTTCGAGCTCTTGTCCATCCATCTCCTTTGTCTTCCTCGATAACATACAAAATCTCCCCTTCTTTCATTGCCAGAGTGCCTTCATTGTGACCTGGGAAAACAGACAAAAAAAGTCTCACAGCTCAGACACAATTTAAAAGTAAGCTTTATATAAACAGGAAGTACTGATAATCTATGGAAGGGAACATATGGACAAACACAGGCTTGCAGACAAAAATCTGGTCTCATGTTGTAAAGCTGAATATATGCCAGAAGCTGTTTTTCTAATATTTGTGTTACAACAATATAAAAGTACCATTCTGCCAATGAATTAAATTGATCTATGGAATACTTCTCATGACCTTAAACGCAGCTGCTAATATTTTTTTAAAACAAAATAATCCATCAGTTTTTTGTTTTGTTTTTTAAAATCAAATAAGCACAATATACAGAGTTAACCCTACCATCAAAAGGATAAATTGCTTTGCAGTGTCCTATAGCTGGTAAGGGATCATCGTCTTCAAATTCATCATCAAATTCATTATGGTGGGCATGCTGTTGTGGTGGGCCTCGAACTTCCTGGTTTGCGTCATCCGTGTAGCTCCCCTCAGGGCTATAATGCAATGAGTAGAGTAAAGACTCTGTATATTTCTCAAAAACCACCCACACAACTTTAGAAGTTACATTTCCATATCTAAAAAAATATCTGAACCCTAGTGCAACTCTGAAAAGGCTGTTCAAAGTTGTTCTAGGCTATCAGTGTGAAACACATGAGGAAAACAGGTTGGCAATATTTAATTATGGATTAAGTATTAATGCATGTTGTTTTCTGAAGGAGCAGAGCTGTTTTTTAAAGGCTTGCACTGAACTCTGCTACTAGAACAGCCCAAATTTAACATTTAACAAGGAAGATACAACAATGGGGATGATCTGACAGAGGAGCGAAATGGGGAAAAAATCTACCTGAGATGCTTGGGAAGTTATAGAAGTCAACAGGGGACATTAATTGAAAGAGTGACCCTTCAGTGATGTCATATACCGTTTTCACCTTGAATTACCTAAAACCTGACTAGTCTGTGTATGCATGTGTTTTAATGGAAAATTATTTTACTGAAGTGGCAAGAATGAAAAGAAGTAAAACCTAGAACCTTATGGCCAAAAGATGCCATTTGAAGGACATACATAGTGCATCTGGGAATGTGGGAGAAGGAGAGGTGGGTATCACCCACACTTAGACGCCAGATGGACATGGTGGGAGTAGCTGTGAAAAATAAAAAAATCTACTGAGAATTCCAGTAAAGCTTCAACGGAGGTATTGTTAAAATAGTGACCTCTCTCTTCCCTGTGTTACAAGGTGGTTGATGTCACTGCTGTGCCTTCTGTCTCCTCTTGCTGCTACTTTCCCTTCAACTTCAGAGAGCCAGGCCTTATGGGAAAAAAAGTCAGAAAACATCTGGGGTCAATATTACCAGCGAAGTCTCAACCAGCAAATGTTATATATCACCAAATGTACTATTTCAAATACACTTAACAGTGTAGAATTTAGGTGCCAATATACATCCAGATATCTGCTAAATACCAAATCATCATGCAAAGTTTTCTATTTACTTGGCTTGATGCACAAAGCTATCATCTCAGTTTAATACTCAGTAGTGCTGTTGAGAAAATGGTAAAAACTGACATCTTGAACCATTTAACATGAATCACTTAAAAATAAATTTGTAGAAAATAATTTACATTAAGTTACTCAGTGCATATCATCTCAGTCTACCTACATCAACATACTAGAGGGAAGGATGCTCCATGGACAACTGAATCAGGCTAACTTCTTCAAACAGAGAAATTTTCTAGTTCCTATGTTTGTGACTTACAGGGAACATCAGCATATTCCTATTTCAATACGCTTGCCAAGGAATAATTTAATAGCTTTTAACCTCATTCTTGTGTATTTCCATTCGAAGACGATCCATGTTGCTCATAGTTTCAGCTAATTTTGGCTGCAAACTGCCTGGATCCCCCATCTGTGGATTCTTCTCATAAACATCTTTCATTTTGATGAGTGCATCCCTGTAGTGAGGTATATGAATGCCCAGGAATTATTACAAGTGGCAATTACATTACAAGATTGTTTTAAAGACAAACAGTGTTTGTACAGCACCTAGCACAATGGGTTCCTGGTCCATCATTAGGGCTTCTAGGTTCTACAGTAATACAAATAATAACAACCACCACCGTAGACACAAAGAGGATGAATATAAAAATTCGCTCTTTTCTGCCCCAAGAGAAGCTACTGTCTCCCTCCCCAGTCCTGTCCCCTCCACTCTCTCAATAAAATAAGGCCCTCATTTCCTTAGCCTCTCCCCAAGGGCAAAGCCCAGTATCCTGTCTTCCCTCCCACTGTGCTTATGCCCCCCCTGCAAAGACATACACAGTTCAAATACTGGGTCTTTCCACCCATCTTCAATCTCATTATAATTCACCCTCTGCTGCCTGGTTTCTGGTATATGGTCATTTCTTAACAATTAATGCCCAAGTTTTCTAATGTATCCACTAGTTTTAGATGCCCAGCTTGACAGACCTAAGGTCTGATTTTTAGAGTTGTTGAGCATTCACAACTCTAGATACAGTATTTGTAATGTATAATATAAAAACGGATAATCAGCTGCTAAAACAACAAAGTTGATAACGATGAAGCACATATACTATAAAGGTGGACAGACCAACAATTGACATACTACTTAGAGCAGTTTAACTTTTGAAAACTCTGGCTTATAAAAAGAAACCTAGAAAGAAATGGTCAAAGATAAGGGTGACCAAAAAACGGACTAAGCTGTGAAGGACACACTTACTTTTGGTCTGTTTCTTTCTGTAGTTCTCTGTTGAGTTCATCGATTCTCTGCTGCAGTTTCTTACGTCTTTGTTCTGGCGGCAGATGACTGAAATCTTCTAGTGCGGGACCCTGCAACAAAGATAAATACTATTAAACACTGGAAAATTCTGTCTATAGTTATTTCTACTGACAATCCACACACAAACAGTTTTCTCTGACATGAGGTAGCAGGATGAACCTTCTTAGCAACTATGCGATACACACAGCTATATGAAGCATACACCTAAACCGAGTACGTATGATCTTAGTGTCATAGCCCTTGTTCTTCACTCTGTCCCCTCCCTACTGTTTTGTTCTGTCACATCATGTGACAAGTTTGATTATGGGCATTTAGAAAGACATGATCTCTCTCTCAAC
This sequence comes from Platysternon megacephalum, assembly GCA_003942145.1. NCBI lineage: Eukaryota > Metazoa > Chordata > Testudines > Platysternidae > Platysternon > Platysternon megacephalum. The sequence continues at coordinate 4,132,094 of QXTE01000110.1, read as the reverse complement.
ATATACCCTGAAGTGCCTAGCGCACTTTTGGGCACTGTCAAAAAAATAATCAAACAAGTCGTCTTAATAAAATCGTTATTGGATACATATCACAAGAGTGAGACATGAATGGGGAATAAACTGACTTAAAATACACACTAGCAGAAAATAAATCAAAATTAATAACCAGCTCAGCTAAGCTGTGAGGAAATTTAGATTTAGTTTCTTTGTTTCATAGTATAGACCAGGGATCAGAAACCTTTGGCACGCGGCCCATCAGGGAAATCCACTGGCGGGCCGGGACGGTTTGTTTACCTGCAGCATCCGCAGGTTCGGCCGATTGCAGCTCCCACTGGCCGTGTTTCGCCGTTCCAGGCCAATGGGGGCTGCAGGAAGCAGTGCGGGCCAAGGGATTTGCTGGCCGCTGCTTCCTGCAGCCCCCTTTGGCCTGGAACGGCGAAACGCGGCCAGTGGGAGCTGTGATCGGCCGAACCTGCAGACGCTGCAGGTAAATAAACCGTCCCGGCTCGCCAGTGGATTTCCCTGATGGGCCGTGTGCCAAAGGTTGCCGATCCCTGGTATAGACCATGCAAATTAATTTGCCAATGGCAGATCTGGTAAACGTGCAAGTCAGCAAAATTTGCAACCCTACGTACTTTTAATGTACAGTAATGCCAGTTCAAAGTATTCTTCATAATATTACAACAATCACTTAATGAACAGGAGCAATATTAGAATCAAACCAAAAAACATTTTTTCATACTGTCTAAATTCTATCAACTTTGGTGAACTACACCCCATCATCAGTATTTCCACAATTATCTTAATATATACTTCTGTAAAATAATGTTTAGTTGCTGTAAGTTGCTTTGCAGATACAACCATTCCTACAGCCTAATACTGGTCCCATTGAAGTCAACAGAAATGCTAATAGTTTCTTCAATAGCTGGGTTAGGTCCATAATAAATAATTTATGGATCTATAAACAATTACACAGAAAAGCTGAACCATAGGTCCTCCTAGTCCAGCCCTCGCAATCAAAGCCAATTTAGTAAGTTAACAGACAGCATGAAATACTGTACCAAATAGTAATTACAACTGAAATCCAGAAAGCAATAGGTGTATATGGTTTGCAATTTGCCTAGAGTGTCTGTTTTCCACTTTACTTGGATACTGCCAAAAGAAAAGAATACAATCATGGTATTCATCCCAAATCCCTTACTGATATATTTCCCTTTAAGAATTTGATCAATAATGCCTGAAAGCATACTTGAGAAGAAATATTAACTACAGTTAGTAAATCGTATCTCAATCATGAATTTTTACATAAAATTATGTAATCTCTAAGTCCTCTTCTATGTCCTGCTTTATTTACTATCAACATGAGCTAAGTGAGAGTGAAATCGAGTTTATACAACAGATGCACTAGTAACATCAAAACTGTGGATTACAGAAACTACCCTGAATTAAAGCTACAGAAGCATTGTCAACTTTTTCTTTCTATTCCCAAAAATAGTATGTTTGGGGGGGAGGGGGAGGGGGGGGGGGAACAGCTTGTTGCTCACACATTGATGGTTCTTGAAATTTTGCATAAAAACTAACTTCAAATGCTCAAATCATTTTACCAAATAAATTACAGAAAATATGGATTATGGGCACTATGAGTTCCCTCCCCTCAGTATATTGCAGGAATAAACCCACATATGTCCTCTCAATTAAGTGTGCGTGGGTATTTATACATATGAATTTTAAGAGGTTGTTGCCAAAAGCCCACACCTCAGCGACAGATATGCATGTCAGAGAAAGAAAATGCGTTCGGGGAGAGGAGAAAAAAAAGTTCAAGCCTTAGGGTTAATAATACCAATTGATAAAAATGCTGCGTTCTTCATGTGCTAGTTATTTAGAAGGTTGTTTGTTTTAAACACTGAAAAAGAATCTGGCATTAAAGGCAATCTGAAAAGGGGAGAATTTAACAAGCAGTGCGTTTCTCCCAACTGTCAGGATTTTGAGTTAAATGGGCATTCATTGACCCAACACCAGCCCACACCAAGTTTTAAACAATGTGTCTACAAATTTCTTTCCTTCTCAACTGCATAGTTTTCAGTTCCTTGTCACTTATGATATCATCATTCCACTACTACTTCAGTCATTTAGTACAACCAGGAAAATCACTATCTGATATTTCTAATGTAAAAAACACAGCCACTACCATATTGCTTTCTTTACGCATCATAAAGAAACAAGAAAGGACAAACTTTCCTCCTGCCTCTCTCACCCACCCCCGGCCGCCTTTTTACATCAGTGGTACCTTATAGTAAAATTAGAAGAACAGGACTCTTATTGTGAATATCACTGATTCACTCCAGGAAACTAAATGCCGATAGGTGTGTGTTGGAATTTTTCATCCAAATTGAGAGCTTGGCAGTACAAGTGGAAAGAGGTGTATTTTTCCTTCAACCACTAAAAATTAAGTTCAGAAGACCCTTTATTCTTCTTCTTCATGTTTCCTTCTTTATACAACTTGCACAATCTTTTCATATAACTATTCTGCAGAGTTTTAACAGCTTTTCTATCAATCCCTGATAAATCATGAAATATATTTTCATTATGACCAACACATGAAATCTGTCCACCTTCACTCTAAGTCATAGATAAGTTGCATCCAGATCACAGGTCCAATTAGCTCACACTGAACATGGATGATTAAAAAGAAAGACCATGTATACATGGTGAAAAATCTGAAAATGTATTTCAGCACCTGATTCAAAGCAATTATGATATGGAAACAATTTCAAAAGATTACTTTCATGCTATTTTATCAGAAGTACAGCAGACAGATCAGCACACAGGCTTACCATCTTCACCGACCACTGAACAGTTCATTTGAAAACAGAAAGAAACGGGAAATTATTCACATGCAATCATCATTTAGGAAGTGAAGGTTTATTCCTAAAAATATATCTTTAAAATATTTATAGTAAAATTTTACAAACTCAAAATTAAATGATGCACTTCACTATCAGCACAAAAACAGCAAAATACAAGTTTGAAGTGCACTTATTCTGAGAGAATTATTGGCAATTAAAGCTTACATTGAATGATAATGGGTAGTTTACCTTGTGGAATTACAATGCATGGCTTCATTTAACGACTTATTTATTTTAGTATTTATAATAATATATATTTAGAGAAAAACAAAATATAAAGCAAACACTGCACAAAGCAGAAGAATTTGATGATGATGATGATGGGCTGGTCTACCATATACAAAAATTTGGTAAATCATGACTAGGAATACACTGCATCACTTCAAAATTGTTAATATCCCAACAGAACAAAAATAAAGAGGTTTCCTGTGGAAGGCGCAAAATCCCTTCTCTGCCATTTCAAGCTTAAAAGTTTAATTTTACATTTTAAACTGTTTAATTGATCATTGCGCTAGACTCAAAAATATTAAAACCTACAGACAAACTGGTGAGAATAAACAGGACTTTCTCCTGGGACAAAGCAATACCTTATGACAGACAAGACTGGTACAGCTCCAACAAGGTGCCATATCCTAGGGACGTGCCATACACTCAGAGTGATCCTACCAAACTTGTTAAGCTTCTCAAGCAGAGCACCCTGAAGGGGTTAGAAAGGACCCTTTCATCAATAAAAAGAACAGGAGTACTTGTGGCACCTTAAGAGACTAACAAATTTATTTGAGCATAAGCTTTCGTGGGCTACAACCCACTTCATCGGATGCATGCAGTGGAAAATACAAGTGGGTTTTAGCCCACGAAAGCTTATGCTCAAATAAATTTGTTAGTCTCTAAGGTGCCACAAGTACTCCTGTTCTTTTTGTGGATACAGACTAACACAGCTGCTACTCTGAAATCTTTCATCAATGTATCAATGATTCATATTCACCACATCAGTTGTGACCAAATGGTATTACTGTCTGACTGCTGACGAGTGGCATACATGAAAGGTTAGAGGTCTCATTTAAGCAACTTTCTAACAAGTTTCTACCTAAAAATCCAAGTTTCTACCTTTGCTACCTAAAAATTCACCTTTATTAATAACACATAGCAATAAATGTGTTAATGTAAATTCTAATAATGTAACGGGGACATAGACTGAACGACTCTGCTTTCTAGAGGTAACCTCCCCAGACATGCACTGAGGAGAACTGGCAGAGAACATGGGTGAGGCTTGCACTTCCATTGCTTATGATAGGTCTGTTTTAAGGCTGGGATTTCCATTCAAACTGATATCAAGCCGGCACCTTTCACAGCATTAAACTCTTTGACAATTACAAATTGGAAGTAGAATAAATAATAATGCATTTTAACAAATAAGTGACAAAAACTACCCATTATCTGATGTGTCTGGTTTGCAGAATCACTTTCCCTTGATTTATAGCATGGAATGACATTTGGGTTTCTCCTTCACATTAAATAAACAACATAGTTGCATTTCTGCTCATTTCAGATGGGCAATGGTAACAGTGAACAAAGAAAACCCCTACAGTTTTAATTTGTTTTCTGCTACACACAGTTGCTGATGGGGAGTCTTGATGATGCACAAAGCACAGAGTAATGAGAGCAGTTTCCTGTTTATGGCCTTGTTCAAATATTCCTTGAGTGAAATCCTGGATAGGGCAGGTAAACAAAATATCCAACATACTCAGCTTCTGTGCATATTATTTGCCAATTTACTGGTGAATTTAAATTAAAAAACAAAGCAAATTAAAATGCCATTTGATAGCAGAGAATGTCAATACCATTGAGAAAATGTTTTACAGCAATAAAAGAGTGGAAATCACAGTTGTGTGTGTGTTAAATAGTGACAATGTACAATATCTGAAATATTTTTTATATATTTTGATGGAAAACGTATACAATATTAAATTGCCATAGGACAGGAAATTTTTTACAACTATGGTAAATTGTTCAGCTTGCAAAAGGATGTATCGGTTCCCTTGACATTTGTTTAAGTAATATTTTTAAGTGCTTGCATGATATTGCAAAAATTTTTTAAATGAAACAAACAATTATATTTGCCTTCCCTGAAGGTTTACAAGAGAGAATAATGTTTAGTATTGTGGGATTTCCACTGAGCTGAGCTCAGATCTGTAGAAGCTTGAATGATCCTTGTAAATTTTAATTAATGCCATATTTGATCACATTCGCTAACCTTTCTGTTTTGCATTGTGATCAGTGCATTTTAAAATAAAAAACTTCATTTAAGATGCACTTCATTTTCTGTTCATACAGTAAAACTGCCACTAGATGATTTTTACATGTAATAAAATAGCCTACTTGGTTAAAACTCCTATCAGGTCTTGCTTCCTGAGTCAGTAGCAGGCATGTTCAGTAATCAGGAGAAAGCTGAAAAGATTAGTGTTATTTCAACAACCTCCCATACCTCATTAATGAACAGCATTGAAGGAGTTTCCTTATACTCTCCTGACCAAAGCAAGTTTTGATCAATTGACACAGAAGGAGAGAAAGGGGAAATCTGTCCTTCATAAAGATCTTAGATGTCCACAAGGGTCTTCTGCAACCTAGGCTCCTGTATATAAGGGGTGGTACACAGAGTAACTGGAGGGCTTGGAGTAACCAGGCACTAGATAAGGTAATTTAAAGAATGTAAATTTAAAATAATCTGAAATGTAATCAACTGACAGCCAGGGCTCCTCTAATCATTAACTGGAATGTCATATGACGGACTCTGATCTCCACTCTAGAGCAACAGAATCCGCCATGGTTGTATACAGTATGAAACAGAGGTTTTTTTTCATTTTCAATATCAGAAAAATAATGATATAAATCCGACCAAATATATCTAAATTTCTGATTATGGGGATCAACAAATGCTATAAATTTTACATAAACAAGGCAGACTATGTTTCACTGACATAATGGGATAATGCCAGTTCATTTTTCACTAGTACAATACATGTTTCTAGGAAACCATTTCAACTTTTCAATTTTATTGTCAACGGAACAAATTCCATTTGCTGAATATGCTATTATAAATTAGTAAATTCATTCCCCTAATAAATCTCAGAAAGTGACATTTAGTAGTAATTTATAATTGATGGAAGGTATTTTACAAAAAAAAAATCCTTTAGGAAGCAAAAGCAATTTCACTATCAATGTACATTACATTAAAAAAAATTATAATCCATTATAAGAAATGAATGATGGTTTAACGTGTTAAAAACTGCACACTATCGTATTTAAACTACAACGGGAGACGGGTTTTCCCCTTTTAATTCAGTTTCTCAGAAATCAACTTCTACTATTTTAGCAAGACATCAGCAAATAAGACATGTCAATTTCTTTAGTGATGACTATACACCCAATGATAAATTACTGCAAAAATGCATTACATGATGGAGGTAAGACATTTGTGAATGTGCACAACAACAAAAAAAGATTTCAAACACATACTCAGCACCCTCTTTATAACACTTTCCTTTTGGAGTCAAACATTTTTAATGTTATAAAAAGTTTTTAAAATGAAGGTAACTATTATGTAATAGAGAGCAAAGTACCTTAAAAGTGACCTTTTATCAGTGTTATACCAGAGTGAGCCTTATAATGAGGGTGGAGGGTATCAGAAAAGCCACACCACAAACACACTTCATAGCCCATCATGCATTTTCAACTGGTTATCAAACTTACCCCTCTTTTGAGGCTTCTGAAAGAAGGAATTCTGGGCTTCCCTGTTTTTATGTCACTCATGCAATAATGCACTGGTTCAATGGAGAATATGGGATACTGGGACCCATTAGGAGTAGTGGATGTGTATAAACTAGTAGGGGTAAGGGGTGGGGACTGTGGCTAATATGGAAATAAAGAAAGGAATAAATAAGCCAAATGTTCAAAGTAATTTTAAAATGAAAATTCTGTCTTTCAGTAACAAAATTTCCATCCAACACAAAAACGGTTCATACCATGTTTTACTACAAGATTTACCACCATAACTGTATCAACTTTAAAACAGTTTGCAGAGCAAAGATAGTCATTTTTCTAAACTGTTTTATTCAGAATTAGTCTTTTGAGTTAAAGCTGGTGCAGATAAAGGATACAAGTTTAAGAATACTTTCCACCCAATTTCCGAGATCCTAGCAATACCCAAGTACTTGAGATAGTCTCCTTCCTTTATACTTCCCAATAGCATCTTCAGTATTCCCTAACCCTTGTTACTATCCTTCTGGACTCCTGCTCTTCCTCATCCTGCACTGCTCCTCCTTCTCTGTAAGGTTTTTTCCATTATATGTGATCGGCTAAACCCAGAATTACCATTATGATGTCCCTAAACAGGTCAGTCACAGAAAGACGAATTTGTAATCCCAGCTGTGGGGAACTACTGAAGTAGGTAAGGTAGATTCACTGCCTTTGGACTTTAACATTAAGTGTTTAACAGCTTTCCTCACCATTACAGCTTCTTTAATGTCCTCATTCTTCCTCCACTTTTGTTTTAAATCACCCACCTCTAACCTTTTCTCCTCCTCCCTACTCCTTTTCCAATCTGCTTTTCCCTCACCTGCTATACACCTCTCCTCCATCTTCTATAGTTCTTTCCCCTTTCAAAAAACTACCATCTCAGCTGAACTTACCATCTACAAAGAGGTCGAATATCTTGAAATGCAAATTAAGACCCACCAGATTCACAGATACATCAAGTCACAAAGGCTACCCTGAACATCCAGCTAGTTTGTCAACCAGAATTTTTTAAAATCAATTAAAAAAAATCCAGTTTCTGTTATAAATTGTTTAAATAATGCTGATTTTTAAAAAAATACTTAATAAAAAAAAGTATGCTCCCTTGTTACTGTTTTTCCCCCCCAGAAAGTGAGAAACACTGACATAAGCTTCCATTCTGCAATGCACGTAACCATTATATATGACTAACTTTACACATGATTTGGTCCACTCTGTTCAGCAGCACTACTCAATGTGTAAGTATTTGTAGAATTGTAGCATGACTCTACAAAGGAAACAGTGACAATATACAAAGTGCTATCAAATGTACAAAGTAAAACTGGGGAAGAGAGAATTTTTTTTCCTGATACCTTCTTTCAACTACAGTCATCTTAGGTGTTAATTGTAACTAAAGTAAGAACAAAAGGTCTGGTCCTCAGAAGGTGTAAATCAGCACAGCTTCATTACTTCAATGGAACTAGCCAATTTACACCAGATGAAGCCATGGCTAAAATTTTCAGGCAGAAGTATGATTTTCAAATTGATGGTGTCCTTTCATTTAAATTCAGTCCTAATCTCTTGTGTAGCCCTCTAGACAAATACTAGTAAAATATGTTAGCATGATAAAGTGATATATTACAGTTAATAATTGCAGTGGATGAAAAGTAAATAACCCAGGTTTTCATTGCTACCATACAGGAGCAATTAGAAAATGTGCTATGAGGAGGATGCAGGAATTAGATATTCTATCTCTCCCCTTAGAGAAGACTTGTCTATCTGGAATATTATCTGCAAAAACATAAATCCCAACTGGAAAGAAGTCTGGAGAGTAGTTCTTTCATCATAATAAAGCTTTTCTATTTCACGAAGTTGCTACTGACTAGCAGCATTGAAAGTCCTCATTAAAATTTGCGGGAATAATTAAATGATTTGTTTATATGCTCTAATATGGAACAAGTAAAAAAGATCTAAAATATATGTAATTTAATCTTTGTATGTTCAATTACTTATTTAAATAGCCAACACCAGTATTAGTGGCCCCTTTTGTTGGTCCATGAAGGCATCTTTCACAGAAAGTGTCAATTAAACCTACATGCACAGAAGTAAGAGAGGAGTAACATCTCCGTTCTAACATTTTTATCAAAAGTAGCTTTATAACTATTAATTCTTTTATCTGTTTAGTCTTAAGATTTCCCTTTGGCACCTGCCCATATGAAACTCTGAAAAATTAGATGTTTTACTATATGACCAAATATTTCATGTTTTCAAACAGAAAGCATTTTAATGAAAATATTATCACAAACTTTCAAAACCAGCAACAAACAGTAGAATCCATTTGGTACCTCTACCTGCAAAGTAAAGGGGAAAGCATGTAATTTAATTTTCTTTTGTGAGTCACCTTTAAAAGAAGTAATTCCTTCTACCACAAACTACAAATCCTGAGCACATTTTTATTTGGGAATAGTAACTTCACAATTCTTACCTTTGGCTTCTTTCCAAAAAGCCACAGCTTGCCCTTAGCCTTGCCCACAGTGGTTTTTGAATCGATCTTCATTCCTTCCTGCTTTGGTGTACTGATGGTTCCATCAGAGACAGTCCTGTAAATATGCTGACTGTAATCTTCAAATGGGAAGTCTCCAGGAGGTTCAAACCCAGACTTGAAGGAGTCTATCACTATTTGAGAATCCTGTATATAAGCAACATTAGTGAGCTTAAAAAAAAATCTGCACGTATGAATCTTACTGCACTGGCTATGCTATAAACACACTCATCCAAGACAACAGAAGCAATATGGACTGCATAAAAGATAATTCCAGACATGAATATTCTTTCTAAATGAATAATTACACTTACAAATACAGTTTTCCTGTTAGCACTTGTACTATCATGTAAACCAGAGGTTTTCAACCTGTGGTTCGCAGACCCCCCGGGAGTGCACAGACTATGTCAAATATTTCCAAAGGGATCCGCATCTCCATTCAAAATTTTTTAGGGGTCCGCAAATGAAAAAAGGTTGAAAACCACTGATCTAATCTATTCAGAGGTGTAGTCTAGTGGCTAAGCCATGGGACCAGGAAGCAGGAAATCCAAAGTTTATAGGATCAATTCTGACACTGACTCCCTCTATAGCCTTGGGTATGTCAATAACTCCCTCTGACTCAAATCTTCCATCTGTAAAATATCACTTAGATACTGTAACACACAGGAGTTTTAAATATTAATATTATAGATTAAACCAAATATTGCATCTGCCTTCATTCCACAATAATAATAAATTTTTATACATCCTATTTCAGACACATTAGTGAGCTTTCATATATACTATTTTCTGTAAATTGTTTTAATTACACATGAAAAATACTTTCCCAATATAATTCCTTTTATAAAATGTTTTGTTTTTATATATTACTAACATAAGGTCCAGTGCGGTTACCACTGAAGTCAATGACAAAACTCCCATTTCAGTGAGTAGGATCAATCCCATAATACAGTATCTTACATATGTATTGTGTGATCATGTAATTTAAAGACCGTGTCATAATGCTATGCACCAACATAGAGGTTGCACAAGCAGACAATTCTGGAATTTTCTAATTTGTGAGTACTGGATTTTACAACCATACCAGTCTTTACACTTAGTTCTTTGCATGATCAAACTGCTGTCTGTCTATTTCAGACAGCTCTTCAGTAGCTCATGTAAAATAAACCCAGTTCCCAGTCAAGAAGCATCCCGATCACAAACTCACATTGGTTTAATCCAGGCCTGGCTACCCAACCATAGTTTTCAAAATAGACTGTTATGATGGAGTGATCATTTGTGCAAAGCCAACCTGAGTACTAAGTACCAGTGGGGTTGCGTTAACAGAGACGAGCCAAAAGGATGAAAAAGCATGAAAAAGTTTTGATGTAGACAACTGACATCAAAACAGGAAATTAGCATTTTGACCAAATCCTGAAGTCATAACTCATTTTTTATTCAGGTAAAATGCTCAAAGACGTTGTTAACTTCAGGATTTGGCTCTTTTAGATTAAAAGATAAGTGGACAATATAAATCAGAAATATTTAGTGTATTTTTCCCCCTTTCAATAATATGCCACATGGCTCCCATATTAGTTAACTTACTCATGAATATTAAAAAAGAAAATGAGCTGAATTCACTTACTCTGCGTTCATCAACTGATTTTGCTGCAAGAATCATTCCTTCTAAACATTTAGAGATTATGGGAATAACTTTGCGCTCAGAATCAGCAAAACCTTTATAACATTCACTAAGCTTGATGGTCCTCCGTTCATCCATTTCTTGAAGATGCTACAAAGAAGAAAAAAGATACTATGATTTTGTTTACTGGTATTCCTTGTTTATCCTGCAGATTCAGGAGTCTTTTTATAACAAAGTATGGAATTTCTTTGTCCAGTATTAGGACAAAACTGAATACAATTAGATAAAAAATAATATTCCTTAAATACATTTTGTCACTGACACTTTTTTAGCAAAAGATGTACAGAACACAGTGTAATCAGGAAGACTTGATACTCTTTATTAAAGACAGTATTTGGAAACACAAGGCTTCCTATTGTCACAGTCTGCTCCTCCTCTCTATCCTCCACCCCCTTAATCACATAGACACTTCCTTTAATTAAGAAACATTTCAGATAAAATTTAGAAAATTGTGTAGGACAATTGGCTGAATTTCCCATCTTCTAACCTCCCCGACCCATGTAATTCTTTCTAGTCTTAGCTGACAAAAATTTGAGGCTTTTTTTTTTTTTTTTTTAAGTCTTGTTTTTGTTTTGAACTTTCCTTCCATTTCACACACATTGCCAATAGAACAGAAATTATTAAAAACATTGGGAAAGGATATGAATATCATGTACAAATGGGACACAATTCTAATATCCCATTTAAGACACAAACCCTTTCCTGCAAGAGATGTGTGCTGGAAAATAAGAAAAAAATCAATGTTACATAAGCTTTGTAATGAAAGCCAACTAGAACCATTTCTTATCCAAGTATCTCATTGGATGTTGGCTAGTCCTACATTTAAAACAGAAAAAGGGACCACTAAGTTCAAAATCCCAGAGACCCTTGAGCAAATTAAAAAAACAACAACACACAATAATCCATTATTTATATAATGATGCATATCCAGAGCTCATCCCACTCTTACTATAAAAAGACACTATAAAATCGATTGAAAACTCAGCCTATTAGTTACAATAATTGGGATCTGAGGTAGGCTTATGCCTTTGCTAAATCTACCCTAACAGAAGCAGATGTCTCAAGCAGCATCTCACATGATCTCCCTGAGATAAAACTATGCCAGCTGAGTCATGTAATTATTTGCTTGTAAATATTACTCAACACTTGCAAACAAACAATAAAAAGAAGTGCTAAGTAAGAGCCTTAGAAAGCAGTGGTTTTCAATCTGTGTTCCGTGGACCTCTGAGGGTCCACAGACTATGTCTAAGATTTCCAAAGGGTTCTGCACCTTCCATATGAAAATTTTTAGGGGTCCGCACATGAAAAAAGGTTGAAAGACACTGTAAGAAAGCAAAACTAGGTCTTTGGGATCATATTTGCTAAGGACTTCAGGAAACAAGAGAAATTTCTCATAACAAAAAATGTATTTTAACCCTGGAGAAATGTAATAAACCAAGTCTCTGATCAAAAGAAAAAACAAAAATGATCAAAAATGTTCCTCTTGGGTCTTTGCGTCCAAGACGGATTTCTGCAGTCTCAGGTATGTACTACAATTCCTTCTATTGACAGATCCACTGAAGGTAGCATTCTTTACCTGATAAAAAAACTAAGTTTTTAACCAGGAAAAAAAATTTCCTCCTGGGATTCCTAGAGTTTCAAATAAATAATTCTTTTGCGATCCTCTCCCATGCTCCTGGAAAATCTCAAGTATTCTTAGGTTATTAAACATGTAAATGAATTCAAGGTTTTCATTCTTCCTCTGTTTCCTCTCACTTTGATTCTGAGTAGTAGCCTGTGACGGATGGAAATAAGCCTGCTGGACATTGGGCGGCATCCTAATACTGAATTCTTGATATCTTTATGCTCAAGAAATCCTACACCGTTGACATGTTTGTCCTCTACACTGTAATAGAGTATATGGCCTTCTTCCGTTATACCTCTCCAAAGTTCTTCCATCTGACCTCAGAGATTCCTAGTAGGTGCCAGGTGTATTGTACCATTTCGGACGTGCGTTCTTTCAACCTCCCAATTGTCTCAATGTCCTTACATTCCATGTGGCTATGGTGATGTTATCTCTTCCACGGGTCCTCTTTGTTGGGGTTACACCAGTAGTATACTTGTCACGTCTGCCCTGGTGGGAGACGGATGGCGCAGTCATTAACAACCTGGGCTGCGATCAATCCGGTATGGACATTGACGACTTGCTCACCATATGGTGAGTCTTGGGCAAATTTCTAACCTGGTGGAACCCATCCCTCTCCAGGCAGCCCCATTTTAGTCGCCTCATGAGATGCAGGAGGAGCAGTGGGCCTATTCTGCCCCCGGACCCACGTCCATCTAAAGGCAGTACCGTTTAAAGACAGTGGTACAAGTCTATGCCCCTACAACAGACTATGACGATGATCAAATTGAAGATTTTTACAATCAGCTCCAAGACATCATTGATAAGGTACACATGAAAGAAATCCTGATTGTACAAGGAGATTGGAATGCTGAAGTGGGTACTGACGCATAGGCAGATTGGCAAGGTTATTGTGGCCCTTTCTGTAATGCGGTAACCAATGAGAGAGGATTAAGACTTTTGGAGTTTGTCAGCTATAACAATCTGGTTCTTGCAAACACATTAGGAGCACATACAGCATCCAGATGATCAACCTGGCACGCACCGATTTCATTCTGGGATTAACAGAGCTAAAACAAGGAGCTTTCCTGGTGCTGATATTGGAAGTGATCATGACCTTGTGATGCTAAATTTTTGGCTGCGGTTAAGGAAAATCGTCAGGCCAAAGTTCACCAGACTCAGAGACCAAAACGTTGCAGAGTCAGTCCAAGCAATGATCAGCGGAAAATTTGCCCCACTGCTTGCTCTAGAGGAAGACGTAGAAACAATGACCAACAATTTCAAAGCTGTAATGAATGAGGCAGCAATGGAAATCCTTGGGAAACATCGTAAGAAGACAAAACCCTGGGTCACAAATGAAATACTACAAATGTGTGATATCAGAAGAGAACTTAAGAGAGACAAGAACAGCACTGAGGGAGCTGATAAATACAGAGTGATTGGCAGAAAGATCAAGAAAGGAATGAAGGTGGCCAAGAAGATATGGATTGAAAAACAATGCTCTAAAATTGAAGAGTGTATCAATAATAAAAATAGCAAAGGAGCCTTCCAAGTCGTAAAAGATCCGATGAAGAAAAGATCGACCAAAGCTAACGTAATTCAAGACAAAGAAGGGAACAGTCTTACAGAAGAAAGGGACATCATCAATAGGTGGACAAACTACTGCTCTGATCTATACAACCACCAGACAAATGCAGATCCTAGTATCTTAGACAGCCCAGATTGAACAGAGGAGGATGACTTTCCAATACTATGTGAAGAAGTGGAGACAGCTGTGAAATCACTCAAGAATGGAAAGGCTGCAGGTATTGACAACATCCCAGCCGAATTGATGAAATTCGGAGGAGAAATAGTAATAGATGTATTCACCAAGATCTGCAACAAGATCTGGCAGACCGGTGAGTGGCCCTCCACGTGGACACAGTCACTAATCATCACTCTGCCAAAGAAAGACAACCTGCAATTGTGTCAAAATTACCAGACCATAAGCTTAATTAGCCATCCCAGCAAAGTGATGTTGAAAGTCATATTGAACAGACTGAAGCCACAAGCAGACAATATCTGAACAGGCTGGCTTTCGTGCTGGAAGAAGTACTACAGAACAGATTTTCAACCTTCGTGTTCTATGTGAGAAGTACTTACAACACCAGCAGGACATTTACCACGTCTTTGTTGACTTCAAGAAGGCGTTTGACAGAGTATGGCACGAAGCTCTCTGGGCAACCATGAAGAAGTACAACGTTGGTCATAAGCTTATTCTTACCATTAAACAACTGTATGCCATGGCCAGCAGTGCAGTTCTCGTCAATGGCACAATAGGAGAGTGGTTTCGCACCACTGTTGGAGTCCGGCAAGGCTGCCTTCTTTCGCCCACACTGTTCAACATCTACTTGGAGCGCATAATGACTGATGCCCTAGAAGATCACATATGCACAGTCACCATTGGGGGGCAAACAATCTCAAATCTTCGGTTCGCTGATGACATTGATGGCCTGGCAGACAGCGAAGATGAACTTGCCAATCCTGTGAAACGATTGGATGAAACCTCCGCAAAATATGGCATGGAAATTAGTGCAGAGAAAACCAAGCTGATGACAAACAAACATGATGGGATCAGCTCATATATCACTGTCAGTGGACAAGAGATGGAGACAGTGAAGCAGTTCAAGTATTTAGGGGCAATCATCACTGAAATTCAGGCAAGAACTGTGCAAACAGCAGCAGCAGTGGCAAACCTAAAGCCAATTTGGAGGAATAAGAACATCTCCCTGGAATCCAAACTGACACTGCTGCACGCAATGGTCATCTCCATTTTTTTGTATGTGTGCGAGACATGGACCCTTACGGCAGAACTTGAACGGAAAATGCAGGTAGTAGAGATGAGATACTTCCGTAAAATCCTCATCCAATGCGCTGGGTCATATGAAAACCTCCTGACGACCGTGAAGAAGCGCAAGCTGAAGTGGTATGGCCATGTAACAAGATCATCTGGCCTATCCAAGATCATCCTCCAAGGGACAGTACAGGGGAAGAGAAGAAGAGGTAGACAGAAGAAGAGATGGATTGACAACATAAAAGAGTGGACAGGAATGGACTTCGCAGAGACTCAAGCACTGACACACAATCGTCAGGGGTGGAGACAATTGGTTGATTGCTCATCAATGATGGTGCCCCAACGACCAATGCGGTTATGAGAATGATGAGGAGTAGCCTGTGAAGTTCCCAGTGTTATCCCAAATGCTTCAACAGACTTCAAGACCTCCCCATTGTTGCCATCCATTGATCACTTTATATTAAATGAATGCTGCACAGAATCTATGTCCTTGAAAGAAACATTTTCTTCTTTTGCAATATGATTCTAGTATTTAAGCAAACAAAAGGAAGCTAGCTATTTATAACAATATTCACAGAAACTATAACAGTATTTTATTTACATTTCTAAATCTAATTGCTATGAACAATAAATGTAACCTAATAAAAACCTAGACATATATGCTTTAGATATCTTATATCAGTTTAGGTGTTGAAGTGATCTACCAAAATGATCTCTTTCTTTAAATTTTGAAATCCTCTTCCCCCTCAAAAAATAATTAATTTTATTAAATATTGTTTTACCTTGTAAATCTGAGGAATGACAATGTAGTAATGTTTGTGTTGCTCTCCATTAAAGTTCTGTAGTTGTGCAGCATATTCATTTTTGTTTTCATCTGCCATGTGTGTACGCAGGTTTAATTGTTGCTTAGCCTAATGGGAAGTCACATCAGTACAAACATGCCTCATTCGTGTTCTCTCAAAAGAAATGTAACATTACTTTAACTAGCTTTCCCACCAATTACATAAAAACATTAGTCACAGTAGCTGTGGAGGCACAAACATTTCTTCCTATAATTAACAAAAAGGGAAGGAATGTGAGTGCCACTACATTTGTAATGTCAATCTACAGGTCATATTTAGGAACTGCCATAAAAACTTCCTCTGCAGCTGTTGGACTAAAGGTGGTTCAGAAGAATACAATAGAATCCATGAAACTAGATTCTAAGCACATTACACCACAAATTACATCAGACGAATAACCCCATCTACAGCTTCTGTCTTAGACATTACCTGTAATTTGCTCTGTGATCATCCTTTGAATAATTAAAAGACTAAAATATGTCAATATGCTGACACACTGCCTCACTACACTGTACATTAAGTTTTAAAAGATGAATTATACTGTTACTTTGATATTGCCTAAAATATGTAAATAAATATATTATGCTGTTCAAATACTGCTACAAAAAATAAAGCCATCAAAAATTAACATTTTCTAATAATAGTAACAACAAGAAGGAGGCGAGGAAGAAGTGTCATGGGTCTTACCTTCTCAACATCGGCCTTGGTTGCATTGGTGTCGTTGTCCAGTCTTTCATAGCTTTGCTGTGCCTTTTCTGCCTCTCTGCACTCTCTTTCAAATTTCTTTTTGCTCTATAAAAATCATGAAAACCATATTGCACTAACAAACCGACAGACAGTTACAGCAACTTCAAAACCTAGATATCTAAGCTTCCATTTAAAGTTTCCATTAATCTTGGCTGAGAAGAGCTTTCACTCTGAAAATCAAAGCACTGCTGTCTTGTTCGATCTGCAGTCAAACCACCCTTTCTCCAGAGGTTTTAACTTGCTCCATTTACCTTAATGGGGTGCCAGCACAGAAATGTTCAAAATAGGTTTAAAAAATATTATACAAGCAACCAAATTATGAACACCCAATTACAGAGACAAATTTAATTATAAAGAACAGCTGGGTCCAGATTTTAGCTCAGATTCAGATTGGGGGGGGGGGGTGTAGGGGGGGAGAGAAGAGACCGGGGAAGAAAATCCAAATCTGGACCCAGACATCTGTATAATTTTAAAATTAATTTATTTAACCAAATTTGTTACAATTATGTTAATTGACAAGATACTGAGCACGGTTTAACAGTGAGCATAGACCAGAACAAATAGTGTTCAGCAATGTCTCAGCTAACCACAATTAGACCCCCTGACACGATGCTGAACAATGTTTGTCCTGGTCTACACTGACCACACTAACCCATACTTGGCACCTTACTGATGACAAATCTGTCAGATATGGTAAGATTTCACAGCATAGATCAAGCCTTCAGAGGTTTGTTGTGAGACTCTGTAGCCAAAAAGACAACTTATCTTTATATATTTTGAGAGTATCTCACAGAGAAGTGCACTGTCAGTATTGCCAACCTACTGAGAGTGCAATTCTCAACACATTTACTGTAAAGTGGTCTCTGACTGTTGACACCTGATGGCTCTATTTTATGCCCCATTATTAAACATCCAGGGTGAGAAAAGACTGTTACCCATCAGGTTTACCAAAGCCCTATTAATTCCTTATTTTTAAGCCGGAATTAGATGGGACTTGAAACAATATATTAAGGAAGATACATACACACCAATAAATGATGAAAGTACGTGAGCACATGAAGTGCTAGCATCTGCCTGAATGGTGTTTTTCAGGACCGGTAATGCTGTTTTCCATAGTGACTAAAATATATTCCTCTGCAGATATTGAGAATTCTTCAGTTTCAGTCACCTTGATTTCCAAGACAGATGATTGACTCCAGAAAAATCACCAAGATTTTTCCTGTGCAGTGATATGTAATTCTAATTTATTCTGACATTCAGAGGGAAGTTAGTGTTTGTAATACTGAAGTTTCAAAGATGAACTGGAAAGCTAAAAATTAAAACTGAGACAAACCCAGATCTGTCTCTCCAATTTACCTAGCATGGGAGGGGCATTCAGCACAGAAATAAGTTTTAAATAACCATCCTCAGTGAACTAAGCAGTGCCCTGTGGATTTCACGTAGAAGGAGGGGGAAAAAAGAAAAAGGGGGGGGGAGGGGGGGGAAAAAAGGTCAATTAAAAAATTTATTTCTGCACTGCATGTCCCTCAGTCTGGTAAATGGGGACCACTCAGCATAGAAATCTGGGATTAACTCAGTTTTCACTTTTGTTCTAAAGTTAGTTCACCTTAAAATGATTTAATTATTTCCCTTCTCTCTTCCTTCCTTCCGTTTGGCACTGGTTCAATGGAAATGTTTCAGAAGTGCAAATGTATTTGTAATCTTCTTCCTGATTAGCACTTTCCTTTCCAAAAATTTAATAACAATAGTCAAAATTTCCAAAAAAGAATGTTGAACCTTTTGGAACAATTTTCAGCAACCAACTGCTACCTTCTCTTAACACTTTACAAATGAAGTATTTTGAAATCCTATTGCTTATCCTCTCTTCTTTAGGTAAAGCATGTGTCTTCAAAAATTTCTTTCATTCTTCTGACTCTGCCTTCCTAAATATGAATCTTCCACCTCTCCACCATTGTTTCAGGATATCTGACCAAGATGTAACACATTCTAAGGATGGTGCATTGGCACAGGAGGAATCTGTGTCAATATCACTTCAAAAGTATCACTGATTCATGGAAAGTAGAGTTTATGTTCTGCCTCCTTTTAAACTGGGCCTTTCAAAGAATGGAACCCTGGAGTACTCTGCCTGTATTCCTCTATTAAACTGAGTTTATACTGACTGAAAGTGAAATAAACAAAAAAGGACT
Organism: Platysternon megacephalum; assembly: GCA_003942145.1. Classification (NCBI taxonomy): domain Eukaryota; kingdom Metazoa; phylum Chordata; order Testudines; family Platysternidae; genus Platysternon; species Platysternon megacephalum. Next base: position 4,112,983 of record QXTE01000110.1, on the reverse strand, counting down.
ATACAATACACATTAGTTATAGCGGCATTCTTGAATAAACCTTTTGTTACAAGCCATCTTGATCAAGTCCAGTGCTGATGACAGACTTAAAGCTTTGATTTCCTAAATGATGCATAAATAAATGCTACATACATTCAAGTCTTTAAACACAGTTGGGTTAATTTGAGGTTAATTAGTAAGAACAGAAACTTAGAAAATCTACTACAACTACTAAGGAGACAACAGGAAATCTATAAAAATGTGAAAAGATGGAACATAACTAGTGAAACTGCTCCACAAAATAAGCTATTTCTTAGATAAACTGTAGGTAGTTACAATGAGAGCAGGCTAGGAGAAAAGGGACTGACAGCTGAAGGATTGCTAGGCTGAAGGATTGCTAGTAGATGCCTCCGGGGTATAGGATTGAGTGTTATTTTCAAGAAAATTCTAATATATTTGAAAGCTACTTCTCTATGTCACATAAACCCCAAAAGGGTAATTCCGACAGAGAATAACAACTTACAGAGAAATGAATTAGGTAATGAACTATAAGTACATTGTATTCTGTCTTGGCTACTGAACAATAAATCTAATGTGATCATTCAATGATACAGCTAAACACTAAACACAGACTGATCAAAAACACAAAAGCAAACGTAATGGCAACAGTTGTGTAGAACTGTCCGCTATTAATATCAACAGAAAAACTCACATTATCCATCTGTTTCCAGCACATGTCAAGATACTGCTGAGCTTTTCGCCCCTCTTGAAGATGCTGTAAGGGCATAAATAAGACATTTTCACAAATCTCAGATACTGTTAACATTACGGGTTTCTGTTCTAGTTTACATTCAGTATGCTTTGTCAATTGCTTACTAATTTATCAAGGTACTTTATTGGAGATACTACCATCCATGCAAGAACAGCACTATAGACCAAGGTTATTTTTGTACCCAAAAGTTATTAATGGGCACTATTCTATATTTGTATTTTGAACATCATAACAAGTAACTATGTATTAAAGAGAGCTACTCTGATGTTATATTAAGTTGCACATAAAACTTATAATTGAAACTACTGTCACATTTATACTACTGACTGGACAAATAAATATACAGATTCTTTGAATGAAAACAGTCATTTTATACACTACTGTTGGATAAGAATATAGGAATTACCATTTTTCTTTCTGTTTTTAGATCATGAGAATATCTCATTAGTTCTCCATACACTCTGTGTCCCATTTCTTCTGCTACTACTTCTCGTTGTCCTGCATAGTCATTTAACTCATTAAGGATGTTAAAAAAGGCTAGACATGATGTAAACCTGACAAAATACACATTAAAAACACAAGGTGAAATTGATATTTACTTTCACTAAGCATTTCTTTACTTAGCCATTAAGAGAACATAGAGTGTGTTAAAATTAGATACACTGTAAAATAAGCCTTAGACTAATGTTGAACTACAGTGAAAATGCACAGTGGGGAAAGCCTATGTTGGGCCTAAGACGTACCACATTCTAATGTCTCTTCATACACAGTTTATAAGAACATGGATTTTGGGGAGTGGAAAAGAAAGAAGAAGAATACTACCTGGAAGGCCCTGCAGTATAGTGGTATCTCCTAAGCTGCCAACTGAGAGGCCTGAGCTTGGGAACGGATTTAGGTCCCTAGGCTCGGAGGCTGAACTTGTTGCAGAGATGATGTGCTTGGTCTTGAGGGTGGAACATGCCAATCATACCACTCATATGCATCCCGATGGATGATCTACAGAACAAGTTTGCTATCAGCTCTGGAGACAGCTGCCTGTTTGCCTGCCCACCTCTTGGCTGGAGGTAAGGTGCCACTATGGCTGGCACTAAAAAGGGGGAGGGGAAGGGGCAAAAATAAGGGTAGAAAGTGTGTGTGGAAGGGAGGAAAGAAACAAAAACAGTCACCATATTAAAATATGCATCTCTCTTTAATTATGGAATATTGCCATCTTCTTAAAGCTGGCAGGGCCTGAATTTCATTGTGGAGTTGGAAATCCTGACTCCTGCAGTCCTGATTTCTTTGAGGTGGGTTTGAATAGAACTTGAGGTGTTTCTGGTGGGGTTCCCCAAGGCATTTCTGCATAGCACTTCCCTGGCTGCAACGTGAAATCCATCCCACATGCTACCCTTAGGTTTTCACCATTCTTTCATTCATAGTCCAATTATTTATACTTTATAAACTAGCACTGTGTTTTAATCAGACATCAAAAATCATCAATGACAAGGATAGCAAAACAAGCACTTCTCTTCGGCTATGTCTACACTGCAGTTGGGAGTGATTGTAGGCTTAAACGTGCGAGCTCTGCTGGAACTAGTGTGCTAAAAATGGCAGCATTGGTGGCAGCTCAGGCTAGCCTCCAAAGGACAACTCCATGGGAGATCTTGCATACATACGTAGGCAGCTAGCACAAGATGCCAGCTGTGCCACCGCAGCCACACTGCTATTTTTTAGCATGCTAGCTCAAGCGTGTACGTCTACCTGAACTGGGAATCACATCTCCCCACTGCAGTGTAGATGTATCTTTACACTACTGACAATGGAGTTGTTTAACATGCAGTGTTACTACCACAAATGGTCATCCAAATCTACTTTGCCTCTTGGAGCCAAAGCAAGTTGCCAGAGTAACACACTTGAGTTTCACTAGCCAAAAATAAATGACAATTCAGAATGCAATCAAAACCGAAGTCTGCAGAGCTGCACTGGTAGCACGTTACCAGGATTCTCAAAAGGTTAATAAAAATTGTAAGAAAAACACACACATTAAGGCCAAATTATTCCCAATCCTATAAGAGTAATGCCAGAATATATATATATATTGCACTAAAACTTCACTTTCAAACTCTTATGCTAAATGAAGTTTAATTTGGAAAGCTGCTAATACAAATTACCACATTAACAACACTTTAAGACATCAATAGTGGGAACAGTAAAGTGTGATATTTAATTGTAATGGAACAAGAACCCAAACAGCGGAGGTCCTGATTTCATTCATTTGCTAATTTATCCGTCACAAATATTACACAGAAAAAGTTCCATTAAGGATAAAAAAGATTAAACAATATACAGTGGTATCTGCTATTTATATATGTAAAACTTTAAATACATATATTTTACCTGGGCTCTTCATCTTTTGATGAACGTTTGGGACAGTACTTCTTAACCAGATTTCTGTTAAAGGTGAAAAGTATATATACTGTATTATAAAAGCATTTTTCTAGTTGCAGTTTCAAAAAAAATAAAAAAAATAAAAATTGAAGAGAGACATAGCGATAAAAAATAGGCCCCAGTGCTGCAATGGATATTCATGGCAGAGCCTTATACCAGTGAAGGTCTCTTTGCAGCACTAGGGTCACATACTGTAAACTATTTGAACCAAGAATTTGATACGACTTCACAGGGCAAACTCATTTTGGTGTAAATGCAGTGAAGCCAACAGAGTAATATATATTTTAAGGCACCTGTTGCCATAGTAACTAAATCACCTCATTTATTCACATCCAACTTAAAAGGCTCACAAACAGCAGGGTTTATATTACATTTACTATCCTACCTGGAGAGACAAATGATACAGACAGGCACAGCTAAGCAAAGTGCAAATCATATAGTCATTCTGGGTACCACATTCATGACTGTTTGCAGAGAAACCCAGTGACCAGGGTTTGGCCTTCAGCAGACATTCAGAAAAGTTATTTTAACTACACTACAGTAATTGTTTTGAAAATGAGCAGATTCTTAGGGTGCAAGATGCAGAATCTTTTTTTAAATGGAGGCAATACCTTACAACTGAAAACATCATCAGTTTACCTGGAAATATCAACAGTTCAAAAGCTAAGAAAAGAAAATCTAAAAAAAAGAGACCAAGGCCCCTAATATGCTCCATATAGCATGTGGACAGACTGCTGTGCTTTCGAGGAGCATCATTTACTTTAATGGACATAGCCGTGCACCTGCATGCTACTCAATGCAGTCTTGATCAACACATTTGCTGCACTAAGTCCTCTAGTCAGACACTGATAACACAGGGATGCATTGCTACAGAAACAACTGCAGGATTAGTGCCTAAATTTTGAAATGCAGTAGAATAACATTCTAAAGAATCCTGTCACATGCCAATGCAACATAATGTGCCCACAATCTTACAAAAAGGAAAAGAGAGACAGGCAGACAGACAGACAGACAATACTTGAGTGTCAATTTTCAAAGACAACCCTTCTCCAAAGCATATATTCCACCCACTCCTGCCCAGCTGCACCAGATTTACTGTCCCCAAAATAAGATTTATTGCCACAGGTAACAACTTTCCTGAAAACCAGAAAGATACCTGTAGGACACCGTGAAAGTCCTGCTTTTAAAAAAAACCAAACCTACAATTAATTCTCCCCACCTCCCTATTTTCATTATGCGGACAAATATCACATCTTCATACTGCAGTATTTTTTTATTCTAACAGCCTTCAAAATTCTCTCACTTCTTATAAACCACAAAAGTTGCAATTATAATTATAGCTCCATTACTGATCTCCCTGCCTCTGTCTAGAAGGAATTTTGTATCTTTTTCAGCAAATACAGAACAATTTTCTGTGTCAAGGTGAAATAAATAAACCATAATTTTAACAAAATACAAGAGGATCTGGCATTTCTCTGGCCACTGGCACATCTTTAAATCTAATATTTCTACATTTTATTTGATTTTCCAGTAATTCCAATAGTCTCTATCATAGGATCAGATTTTATCATGTTTTATGCAACCTGTTATTCTCTTCAGTTTTTGCTTGAATTTACTGAAGATTTTCTGCTAATTAATTTAAGAATCTACTTCAGTAGCTCTAGTGTCCAATGTGGTCATGTTAGCAGAAAACTCTTTAGCTTTCCTTCCGTAATAGTCATGGACTTTTGCAGCGCATTAGTTCTTGTCAGTACTTATTAAAACCTTTCACAACAGAATCTGTATCACCCAACTTTATTGTTAGGAGTCTTCTGCAGCCAACAGAAGATGGCAGTGAGTACAGTCTGAAGAGGTGTCAGGTTTGTTTATAGGCATTTTGAAAGCATATGAATTTCTTCCCCAGATATTTCTGTAAAATACTATGTATACTGCACTTTCTCCACCATTAAATCTATTTAGTAGCTGCAATGTGAAAGGCAGATAGCAGAACTAACTGCTGTATATTCTCCATTTTAGGCTGCTAATACCATGCCGGATACTGTATTTCATTTGCCACAGATTTTTATCCACTGAAACAACACACTATATATTTTCAATCCAAACAATAAAAAAACAGTACAAATTAGTATATTATTTACATATTGCTTTAGGATAGCGTTTGCCCAGGCTTCCCTTTGTTCACAGTTCTAGGATTTAAAAGTGCAGTTACACTGAAAGGGTGACTGCAAGAACAGCACTCTCTTGCTCTGCTGTGTAACTCAAAAGCCATACTGTGTCTACTTATTTTACTAATACTCTCGCCCTTCACACTTTTCAGTGTGACAAAGCACCAAAATGTGGATCACCTATGTTTTGTTGCAACACAGTTATCATATAGGATGGTTTTTAAACCATAAAAATGTCTAAGGATGTTTTCTCACTGTGAATTAAATAAGCTAGTTATTCAAAGAGAAAAATGGGGAGGGGGAAGAAATTCCATTGTGTACAAATAGAAGAAACCCTCCCCAACCCTCCCCCTCCCCAGGTCAGCATTAAGGTTTAATTTCTGAACCATGCAATTCCCAGCACAGACATCTAACACTTGAGCTAAAGAAGTGTTATTTCTCTATTTGGACCAGGCCCTTTGGGGAGGTTGTGACATTTCAGCAAATTGTTGTGTAACCCACTGACAAGCAGCAATAGAATGCTGGAGATCAGGATTTTTCCATTCTATTCCTACCTCTGTGAAGGAAGTGTACCTAGTAGTTAGAAAAGTAGTTGTAAGTACACAGATTTGCAACATTCTGTAGAAGAGGCAGTATGACAGAGTAGGCAAGACTTGGGCCTGTCATAGTAGAGACTTGGGTTCTAGTCCCAGTTTCGCCAGAAGTGACCTTGTGCAACCTCTCTTAACTTATATGTAAATTGGGGGGAATGATACTTGCCTCTGTATGGAAAGGGTGTGAAGCAATGCTCAATGGTAAAGTGCACAAAAATATAAGCAGCAGCCAGTGTGGAAGAAAAGATCTTAATCTGATCTGTGAGCCAAGGAACAGTGGGTTTACTTCCCTCTCCTCATGTACATGGAATGCTGGATGGCTTGGCAATGCCCAGCATCCCACAGGAACTCTGTGGCAGAGGCAGACATAGAACTCAGTTCTCCGTGGCACTCAGCTACTTGAATCATGAGATGCTCCTTTCTCTTCCTGCAGTAACCTGCCTCATTCAATGCACAACTTCCACAACAAATGAGGCAGGGGTCGCACAGACAACCACCTCATTCACTACACAACCCTGATTCATATCCAGAGCCGTTCCTAACTTTCCTAATTTTTGAGTGCTTGACTTTGCAACATTAACATTATTTTACTATATTGTTTTATTTTTACATGCAATTTCCTACTTTTTAAAAAGCAAAGTAAAAAAATAATCCATCATGACCTATATGGGGGTCAATATGGTTATCGGCAAAACTGGAACCTTCAGACCTACAGCACAGACCTCCTCTACTTGAGCTACCATAGTAACTGATATGCATAGTAGGATGTCATCCACTATATCAGCTAACCACTCAGACGACGTTTTTCCAGTGGGTTTACCATCTATTTACTGGCAGCAGAGGAATGTTGAATCTCGGGAATCCTGGGTCCAATGTGAGGTTCCGGAGGGAGTGTGTTTAGTAGCTATAGATCTTTCCACTCTTGTTCCCTCAGCTCCAGTCTCAGTCCTATGCCCGCCCCATTGTGTGAGGATGGATCATGTTCAGTCGCTCTGTGGGATGGCGTACGAACGGTCTGGCTGACACAATGGAACTATGTGGGGATAGAGCACATTCAGTGCAGACAGAATCTTCCGAGAATTTTGCTGTCAAACTAACTAACCTCTACTGAGCATGTGCAAACTATGATTTTTTAAGAGGCTTATAGTTTGGCCAAACGGCAGATTTTCACAAGAATGGCAAAAGGCACATGCCTGACACTAGGATCAGCCCTCTGCCCGATTCCAAGTCAGTGCTGCAAAGCTTGGAGGTGCTAGAGCTTCTTAATGAAATTGTGTAAGAATTTTCTAACACAGACAAAGCAAAGTATTTTTCATAATTTTATTCTTAGAAATGGCAGAACTGATCTCGCTGAAACTTTCAAAAAATATTCAGCCTGAAGCAGACATCAGGCATGGAAAGTTCAGCCTGAATAATTAAAGTTTGGCAAAGTTATAAGCAACTGAAAACAGTGTCTTATAATCGGAAGTGTTAGGCAACTTTAACTATAACAACAGGCATCACTACCAGCGCTCTCTACAATAAAGTAATAAAGTAACCTACAATGCCATTTTTATAGCCACTTTTCCAACTACCTCCTCAACTTAGCATATCTCTGCTTATCATGCTATTCCCTTCAAAAGACTGAGCTCATAATGGCACCTCCTTCCTGCTTTATATTAAAATATAGCTCCTAATATTAGCTGAAGGGGGAGCTCATTTTTCCATCCAAAACTTCTGAAAATGTGTAATGTAAGAGATTATATAAACACCACCAATAAGATACAGAGCTAAATACTTGTATACCTATGATGCCCAGAACTATTTCACAAATTCAACTTTTACTGTTCTAAATCATTTTATGAATAAAAATTACTTCAGAGGGCAATACTGACTCTCGAGGTGTAGACGAAAATTTCTCTCCGATATCATGGAGCCCATTGTCTGTGTGCAAATTCTACTTGCTGTGCTGGTAGAGGTTAAAAGCAGACAAGGCTCCATATATCTGGATAGGTTTGTGTTTTTTCTCATGTCAAAAAAGACAAAACCTCTTCCTTGGCACCCAAAATCATTTTCCTATGTTGCTTTTTCTGGTATTATTTTATATTCCTGCCTTACACTCTTTATATAGAGGCTTACATTATAAACAGGGAACTCCTAAAATACACTTCATTATTATTCAGAAGGTGAAATCCATAACAAGCATAACAATGCTGTAACTAGGCAACTGTGCAAGAGCTTTTCAAGAGAAGATTTTCTGGCATGTTACAGATAAGAAAGGAAAACCACTTAATATAAAGCATACAGTTTAGAATGGCAGTGGAGGAGGGTCATGATTACTGATGACTTAGTTGCATGCTGATTTCTGTTCTAGTTTTATTTTTCCAGTGTGATGCTGTTTTTATTAATCATTTCTAGGAAGACAGAAATACCTTATGACAACCTTCCCCCCAAACAAAAACAACACACACTGTAGAATTTAAACCAAATTAACCAGCAGTTGGATCCTGACTGCATTTGGGCTCACATGAATTTGTAATTTGACGCATCAAATTTTGTCAGATTTTCTAAGGACTCAGCAAATAGTAAATAGCTCAGGCATAAGTGCAAAAGATAATAAACATGGAAAGACAGATCATGAGTGCAAGAGTCAGAGGAAAAATGGAAGGCATGGAGAGAACGATCAAAGGAGCACAAAAGGCTATTCTAAAATGAGAACACCAAGTCTTGAAAAGCAAAGAGAAAATGAACTGATGTCCTGGAAAATAACCCTTAGGTGCCAGGGGGTTTGTGAGGACATGAGGAATAGAACCTCAGGCAGAACTCTAGAAAGTATTTGCTGACAGGTATCTCTTGGAAAAAAAGAAAAATGTTTGACATTTGTATTTAAACTTGAGTTTAGCTCTTGGAATCTAAATATATTGGTCTGTCCAGATGACGAGGCCAAACCAAAAAAAATCTAATAAATAAAAAATCTGTTAGGTCTGGACCAAATTTTATTTTTTCCAAACGTTTTGCTGAATCGAGAATTTGGGGGGTGGGGTGGGGGTTGGGAACTGTTTCAAATAAACCAAAACATTTTGGGTCAACCACAAACATTTTTTTTTCAATATGATCATTTTCAGGTGTTTTCACACACATACACACCCTTTTTTTTTTTTTAATTGGCCAAATTTCAAAGTGGAACACCATTTCAAAATAAAAAGTTGAAATATAACATTTCAAAATGAAATTTCTTGACAATTTTGAAATAAAAAAAGTAGTAAAAATTATTTGTTGAATTCTATCTGAATTGTGAATAGATTCAGAGATCCAAAAAATACATTTTTTGGGCAAAAATACCATTTGCAAAAAGATTTTTTTTTTAAAATCACCCAGCTCTATGCAGGAGCAGGAACTGGCAATTATACCCCCATCAGCAAGGCATTGACATAGGGATCTGCCCAGATGGAGCTCACTACAGGCATGGTGGACTTAAAGTGAAGCTGAAGAGTAAGAATCTAGACTATGAAGTGTTTTATTCTGTCAGGTTCTTAATGACAACTCAGATTAATCTTTTCTTCCACCCCCAACCCACAACATTTTGAATCTTTAAGGTCACAAGATTTATTAAAAGAGTTTATGATGAACAGTTTGTTTAGCATTGTAATTATCTTCTGCAATACAAAGCAAACACACTGGAAAATAATGAGAGTCTATTTTAGCAGAGCATATTATTAGGATCTTTTTCATTTACAGCATAAAGAAAACTCATTCTGTCATTGTGAGGATAGAAAATATGAGTTGATGGCTTAGAAAGCTGACAATGGAATATGACTCTTTTTACCACTAGGACATCAATTTAAATCCCACCCAGGTTAGTAATGATTGAAAGTCATTGCCATTGCTAGCCTATGTGAAATGAGTTATGGCTAAGCTTGGCAGAATTTGATATTTTTAAAAAATAATTTTGATGGCTAATATCAATGTTTATTTTTAAGCATCTTTTCCTCCAACTTTTATCTACTTACATTTTTGCATTTGTAGGAAATTATGGGAGGGTCATATATAATAATTTAACAACAGTATGAGATTGAAAAAGTTAAAGCTTTATAACAGTTAAAACACAAATTGTCAACTTTACATGTCAAAATATATCAAGTAAATATCCTTAAATCAAACTCTAAAGTTTTCAAGCAGCATTTTTCTTAATTGAAATTTACAAATAGGCAAAGTATCAGTGGAAATGTTTTTTCATCAGTTTGTGTGTACGGTGAAATCAATATTTACCAATACAAATCTAATCCTTCCAGTCTAGTTCTGGCCCCTTACTCAGTGGACACATATCCACAGTGTACATACGGGCACCACTTTTCACATTAATTAATGGCTTCAGCAGAGATTCTTAAGATTACTAACGGCACAGAAACTGAACTCATCCCTAACAGTGGCCTTTCTAGAAAAGGATTTACACACACCAGTAGGGTGGAGTGGAGAATCTTGGACTGCCACTACCTGTGCTGTGCCCAAGTCTGTATATGAACAAATGATTTCACAGTCTAACAGGGTCAGTTCAGCACCATGAGCAAGCACTAAATTAATATAATTAAAAATAAAGTGGGGACAAAATGATGGCTCTAGATTAAAAAACATTTTATTGCAGCTGAAAGTAGGATGGTCAATTTTTTTAGTGGCCGGATTAGACCACTTTGCTCTCTGGTTTGGTGAAAAGACTCAAGGATGAGGAGGCAAGCAATAATTATTGCTTAATGAAATCTAGGGGTTAAGATGCTTAGTACTTTTAAAGTATATCGTGGATCTTCCAATTCAACCCTCTTTGGAAGTAGTACTAGCTTTCAAGGAAATGTGTCTATTTTCTGTAACATAGGATGGAGTTATGTAAATCTCATCAAGTGCCTCAAGTCATTACATTACAGCATTTTACTGTAAATATTTGTATAGAGGTATAGTTATCTTGAATTTTGCATATGGTCTTTAGGTCCATACAGTGCTGTAAGCAGCGTTACAAGCGGGTGCAGTTTCATTGACATTCTAAAAGTTGTTTTGATTAAATGACTTCAATACAGTTGGAGCAACCAACTCTGAATTTGTCCCTCAATCTTTATATTCCATTAAGGGAGATTTTGGAAGTAAATTATATTTAAAGTCTACTTTCACAGAATATGAAGCAATGCAATTAGAACTTCCAGGCCTTTTGATAGTTAAAGGAAAAGCTCCACTTTTAATGGCACTCTAGTAGCTTGAAAGATTGGAATAGCACCAACTAACAGTTATGGTGAGCACTGATCACAAAACTGTTTTAATTTAATATCTCAATAAGTTATCAGAAAAAGCACTCAACTGAAGACAAAACACCATAGAAAGGAACTACGTGGTAGCTGAGTACAAAAAAAAAAAATCAATCTCTTTGGAATATAAGAGTTCATATGCTTTGGTTCTTAAAGTAATCACTAAAAGAAAATTTGCCACATCCACATTTGGATAATAAACAACAGCTTAAGTTTTCAGCTCCAATCAAAGGAAAACGGATTTGAGAAACAAACACATATGGTGGTAATTTGCATTCCCATTTTAATTTTTAAGCTTACATTTAAATAACGTTTCTCTATTTCTTATATATAGCAATTTTGGTAAATATGTCTCAAGGTGGCTTGAAATGTACATTAATCTGCTATGAAGAAAAAACAACAACCCAGTAGTACACATTAGTCAACAGGGGATAATCACCATTACGATTTAAGCAAAACATTTTCTATAACTGACTCAAATCAACTAGATGACTCTAGAGATCATGGAATATTACATAATTAGAGAACAACGCTCATCCAGAATCCATAGGAGTGGCTTTTTCCGCCTCACTCCAGTTTAAAGCAGCTGAACAAATTCAGAATTTTATTTTGTGTTGAAGTTACGCTAGTTATACTTCTGCACCACATAATAGAAAGTTGTATCTCCCACTACAACAGTGTTAGCATGAAAGAAATGTGCTGAACAGAATAAAAACAAAAAGGAGTTAATCTCTGGAATTGTTTTGATTTGACAAAGAGGAAGTAAACCAAACAAACCTCTTCCCTTTCATCAACAGTTACTGTATCAAAAACAACATCTGATAGTTCATTACAAGTATCCACTGACAGTATAATAATTTGACACATAATAAAACCAACTTCTTTTCAATCATAAATTAAGGACAAATTAAATATGCATATCATTGAATGACTTTGTTAACCTACTGCATATCCAATTCTACCTGTCCTGACCCATGTTCCTGGAACTTTGCAACAATCAATAACCTGCCTATTCTTTGGTTCCCTGGTAACATATTATGACATAATAAGTTTTACACAACACACCTCTTCTTTTGCTCCTCTTTAATTGTGCTCAAGAAAATGACTGGTTAGAGCAGTGGTCTCCAACCTTTTTACACACAAGATTACTTTTTGAATTTAAGTGCAACCCAGGATCTACCCCGCACTTTCCCCGAGGCCCCGCCCCCTTCCCGCTCACTCCCTCCCCCCCACCCTCACTCACTTTCACCAGGCTGGGGCAGGGAGTTGGGGTTCGGGATGGGGGGTGTAGGCTCTGGGCTAGGGCTGAGGGGTTCGGAGTGTGGAAGGGGGCTCCGGGCTGAGCCTGGGGCAGGGGGTTGGGATGCAGGAGGGGGTAAGGGGTGCTGGCTCTGGGAGGAGGCTCGGGTTTGGGGTGCGGGTTCCCGCTGGGTGGCACTTACCTCGGGCGGCTCCCAGTTGGAGGCGCAGCGGGGCTAAGGCAGGCTCCCTGCCTACCCCGGCCCCACGCTGTTCCCAGAAGCGGCCAACACGCCCCTGTGGCCCATGGAGGGGGCCCATGTGGCTCTGCGCACGGCTCCTCCCTGCAAGCACTGCCCCCACAGCTCCCATTGGCCGGGAACAGGGAACTGCGGCCAACGGGAGCTGCGGGGACGGTGCTTGCAGGCAGGAGCAGTGCGCAGAGACCCTTGCTCCCCCTCCCCCCCAAGGAGCCGGAGGGGCGTGCTGGCCGCTTCTGGGAGCGGCGAGGGGCCAGGGCAGGCAGGGAGCCTGCCTTAGTCCTGCTGCACCGCCCGACTTTTAGCGGCCGGGGATCACGATCAACTGGCAGAGGCTCCAGGTTTGACCAGTCGATCACGATCTACAGGCTGGTGACCACTGGATTAGAGCAAATTATAAGGGTATACATTTTTAATTTATAAAGTGCACTATGCAAGAATTCCAAGGCACTATACTCTTCAGGAGGAATTACAAATCTTATCCAAAACAATATTAAAAATGAAAGAATGAAAGGTTTGTTTTTATATAATATTGACATAATACAGATAATATAAATTTTAGAACACAGTAGGTAAAAGAGTTCACATATGGACAATGCAGTCCTTTATAGTTAAGGATCAACATTTTAAAAACCAAGGGACAGACAAATCTGAAGTCAATAAGGCGGACCCCCTCTGTAAGGTGGTCAAAAAATAAGCTTCAGTTACTTAATCAAAGAGGTGACTTGTTTGTGCTGTCTGTGATAAAGTTTTTGATTTATCTGTCCAAATAAAATGGTTTCCTCATTTAAACAGATAGAATGAGCAAAACAAACCAACACAGAGCTGCGAAATGGTGCTGCATTCTGCACACTTCAATCACTTCTTGAGCTCTTTACATTCTTATATTCCTACCTTCTGAAATTCTGCTCACGAATGACTTCTATCAGATTTCTAACACAAAGAAGTGAATTCTACCAATCCAACATAACAAATGGATGCTAAAGCTTCTGCTGCTAAACTTTGTTGAACAGAGAAGAAACCGAAGAGCTGGCTGATGTGAAAAGATTGCTAAAAGCAAACCCCAAACCCAGTGCAGAAGTATCAGTAGTTCTTAAAAAGTCTCAAGATTCCATTAAGTGTATCTTTTAGGTTCAAAAGACGCAAGAGGGGAGAGCACTTTGGACTGGTAAATCAGAAAAATCTGTCTCTCATGAAAAGTAACTAATGATCTAATTCAGACGACTGATGAAAAACAGACCTTGAACAACAGAATCATAAATATTTATCTACCCATCTGATAATGTAATTCAGAGTAACTGTTACTGAGTAGGAGTTTTTTATAAAAAAATACAACTTACCTTAATTGTTTTGCATAGTTTTGTTCAATCTCTATCCTTTCTTTTACAAACTTTGCATATCTCTCCAAGAAGTCAATGCCCCACTGTGTATGCTTGTCTAAGTTATCAAATTGATCCTTTAAAACAAAACAAAGAAATTCAATTAGCTACACAAGGTTTAAAAAAAAACAAAACACAAAATTCTATCAATTTCATTTAGTTATGAAGTTGTGGTCTTTGATATTTAGATATTAACTCACTACAATGGGGATAATAAAGCCAGTCCTATGCATATCACAACCCTCATATGCCAGAATATTAGTAAGCTAAAATCACATGNTCTTAAAAAGTCTCAAGATTCCATTAAGTGTATCTTTTAGGTTCAAAAGACGCAAGGGGAGAGCACTTTGGACTGGTAAATCAGAAAAATCTGTCTCTCATGAAAAGTAACTAATGATCTAATTCAGACGACTGATGAAAAACAGACCTTGAACAACAGAATCATAAATATTTATCTACCCATCTGATAATGTAATTCAGAGTAACTGTTACTGAGTAGGAGTTTTTTATAAAAAAATACAACTTACCTTAATTGTTTTGCATAGTTTTGTTCAATCTCTATCCTTTCTTTTACAAACTTTGCATATCTCTCCAAGAAGTCAATGCCCCACTGTGTATGCTTGTCTAAGTTATCAAATTGATCCTTTAAAACAAAACAAAGAAATTCAATTAGCTACACAAGGTTTAAAAAAAAACAAACACAAAATTCTATCAATTTCATTTAGTTATGAAGCTGTGGTCTTTGATATTTAGATATTAACGCCAGTCCTATGCATATCACAACCCTCATATGCCAGAATATTAGTAAGCTAAAATCACATGTGCAAACATACTTCATGTAAAAGCACCTGTACTGATATTTAAAAATTACTCACAGTTGATTTTTTTTCCATAAAAAGTAATGGCCATTAATATTAGTATTACTTTAAAAAGAAACAATCCTTTTCAATCAAGAAAGGTTTCCAACACAACACTGAAAATGTAAGTGGAGACAATCATTCTGTAACTGGTTAACAGACTATTTAAGTACAATTTCTTTCACAAGAGATTTTTTAGTAATTTAAAAATTCCTCAACACAGACCCTAGGTATGGTTTCTAGGCATTCAAAAAAGTATTTACATCCTTAAGATCACCCAATGACAGAAAACATACTTAAGTGATACTGTACAACAAAGATGGATACATTCCGTATTTCAAACACAGATAGTCAAAGTCATCAGCAAATGCTCACTCCATGATAGGTGCTGGTGACAGTCTCCAGACAGAGCAAAGCTAGTCCTAAAAATGAAGAGGGCTATGACAAACTGGCAACAGAAGACAGAAACTGGATTTTAAAAAAGCAGATTTCTTTAGAAATGATCAAAACCCTGTCATATTGCTACCTTCAAAGCTGAATTTTCACTATTACAGGTGGCAGATCAACAGGTCGAGCAAACATTCATTGAGGGTGAAGAAGGAATCCAAAAACAAAAAAGGGAAACTTGAATGAAATATCTAACAAAAAATGAAGATGCAGTTCAGTAAACCAACTGCACACATTCATATTTTTATATTAAAAGTTTAAACTATGCCATGCTGAAGAGAAGTCCAGGATTTGTGTTTTAATATGACAATATTTATTGTAAATTCGGACTATATTTAGCACACCTCTTCATGAACAATTGCTCAATAGTCTAAAAAGACCACGAGCAAATGTAAAAACAAATAGAAGCTATCATACAGTGTCCCCCATAGAAACTGTGTCCAGATAAACTTGATAGTTAAATAATACAGCTATAAAGTAAAATTAAAAATTAATACCAGAGAAAGAAAGTGATGAAGTATAGGCAAGGCTAATTGTGTTGCCTTTACATATTTAAAGTTTGCATAATAGAACACTACTTTCTTCATTATCTTAAGCTATGCACCACCACATGCCTGGCAACCCTGACTCAATATTGCACCTTAACTTAATGAGCCATACCAGCCTTTCCTACTAACAACTTTAGTCTTCTTGTTCCAATGAACACTACAGTGATTTGAAGTTGCATCAAGGAATGCTGAGGTACAGTGCACTTTGGCAGACAAACAATATAACATTGATTGAAATATCTGGAAGATACTGGTAGTAAAAATATACCATCATTTAGGGTATATAAGATCAAACAACATTTTATCAGCTTTGACAAATGTAAGGAAGAAATTCAGAATTAAGATAGCTCTCAAATCTCAACCTGTTGGGTTTAGGGCACAGAAGCATAGATTAAATATATCCCACACATCTAATTTGTGCCATAATGGTGATTTAAAGACAGTGTCAGCCTTCACTCTACATTTCTTTGAACATTATTTAAACAGGGTTTTTTGGGAGGCATTAAAATATCATATGTAAGCATAAATTATAACTTTCTCAGAAGCTTTGCTCTTTTATATTCTGCTCTTGTTTTCGTAATTACTTTGACAATATTAGCCTTGTATCCAAATGAAGTCCCAATAAGGTGTTTTTGGTAGGGAGCCAATGGTCAGAGCCATTAAAAAAGACTTCCTTCAGTGAACAGCAAAACAATTCCTTTGTTGTCCTAGTTTCGGCTGCTTACTCCACTACTTTGATTTGCTGCCAAGGTTTAACTTAATATTCTGGAACACCAAACTGTTAATATTTTAGAACACATAACCACAGAGAATATCTTTCCAATATTACAGGATCAAATAAAAAACAAATAATTTGAGGGATCAGTTAATGAAAGTTACTTATTTACTACTGACATATACAAAGATGAACCTGTATAAGTAATATACATCTCTCTTTCTACCATTAACAAAAGGATCACTCCTCCTCACTGAAAACCTTTCCTTTCTTTACTTAATCTTCCTCCATCTCACTCTAGAAGCTGCAGGTTCTGAGCGAGGACAGCTAGGGATAGGAGATCTTGCTTTTGCTTCCATGAGAAGAATAATTTGGCACTGAATGAAACAAAGGCTGCTGAAAAGAGAGGTTACTCACCATGTGTAGTAACTGGAATTGATCAGAGATTTTTGGTAGTGGTGCCCATTCAGCCTGCACATGCAAGACAAAGGCTATATGGGGCTGAGCAGGCGAACCACCCTTACTTCCTTCTCCACTGCAAAGTCCCACAAGGGCAAATTCAAAGCAGAGGAGGAGGAGGAGGACGGGTAGTGAAGCACCCACAGGGGGACACATCTCAAAGAATTCAAGTTACTGCAGAAGGTTAGTAAACTCTCCTCCTTCTTCAAGTAATGTTCCTGTGGGTGTGCCACTTCAGGTGACTCCCGAGCAGTAACCCCCTAAGCAGGCAGGAGGTTGAGAGCAGAGTCCAAGAGAAAAGAGAGAAATGAATTGCCTACAGCAGCATCTGATCTTGCCACAGACACCAGGACATAATGATTAGAAAAGATACAAACAGAGGACCAAGTTGCCGCTCTACAGATGTCTGCAATTGGTACATCCTTAAGTAAGTACATAGTGCTATTGAAGAATGTGCTATCACTCTCAAAGGGGATTGGATATCAGCTCTGTTATAACAAGTCTTAATACAACCACAGATCCACTTTAACAGCCTCGGTTTTGAAGTTACCAAACCCTTTTTTCTGCCTGCAATGGATACAAATAATCTAGGACATTTTCTAAATGGTTTGGTCCTGTTTTGGTAGAAGGCCAATGCCCTCCTGACATCTAGAGTACGGAATATGGCTTCTTGACTAGTCCGATGCAGTCTGGGGAAGAAAACCAGAGATGAATGGTTTGATTAATGTGCAATTCTGAGGACACTGTAGGTAACAATCTTGGATGACCCCATACCAACACTTTAGCTCTGTTGAATACCGTAAATGGGGGATCCACCATTAAAGCCCCCAGTTCTCATTCCCTTTGGGCACAAGAGATCACTATCAGAAAGGCTTTCTTCATAGAGAAATCTAACAACAAACACATAGCTAGTGGTTCAAACAGATGCTTCAGAAAGGAAATTAAGGACTAGGTTCAGGTCCCAGCTACGAGTAGGTCTCTGATTTGTGAGGAGATATTCAAGAAACCTCTTAGGAATCTTGCTGTAGTACGAAGAGTGAAAAAACCCCTATGAGTGTGTGAAAGGCTGTTACTGGTGTTAAACGAACCCTAATGGAATTCACAGAAACACCCGATGTTTTCAATACCAACAGATAATCTAATATCCTAGGAAGAGGAGAGTGAGTTGGAGAAATCTGATGCCTGTTACACTAAAGATAATATTTCAATTTCTGGAGGTAAGTATTTCTTGTAGATGGTTTAATAAAACTTGTACCTCTGAGGAACAAGATATCTCTATTCCTAAGAACCACTGAGGAATCATGCTTGGAACCTCAGAATCTGCAAGTTGGAGTAAAGTGTTTGACCGACATCTTGAGTCAGTAGGTGAGGACTGATCGGAAGCTTCCAGGAAGGACGAGAGGTGAGTCTCATTAGATAGGGGTACCAGACTTCTCTAGCCACATTGGTGTAATCAGTACAACTCTGGCCCAATCTTATTTGATCTTGTTGAGAATCTTTAACAGTAATGATGTCAGTGGAGATGCACAGAGAAGTCTTTTCATCCACGAGATGAGAAATGTGTCTCCTAGAGATAGGGGATCGAGACGCCCTCGCCCCCCGGAACAATATCTGATGCACTTTGAGTTGGTTGCCTTGGCAAATGTATTGATCTCCAGGAACTCCCAAGCTAAGAACATCATGTGGAGGACTCTGGAGTTTAGTTCCCATTCATAATTTAGAAATATATGTCTGTTGAGGTCATCTGCCATGGTGTACTGAATACCTGGTAGGTAAGAATCTGAGATGACTATGTGCTTGGCTATGCACCAATTCTAGGGTTTTATCACTTCAGCCCAGAGAGATGAGGAACATGCTTCTCTCTGATGGTTGATACACACATGCCACACTGTCTGTCATGATCTTTACTGACTTTGATCTGATTAGAGGTAGAAAGTGTAGCAAGCATTTCTGACAGCTCTCAATTCAAAAGATTTACATGTAGAAGCTGCTCTTGTAGCAACCATTTGCCGTGCACCTTAAGAGGTCCCAGATGTGTCCCCAACTCAAAGCAAAGCATCTGATGTTTTCACTGTGGTAGGGGGATTTTGAATGAACGGAACACCTGTGCACATCTTTGTGAGGTCCTTCCACCTACTGAGTGCAGAACCCACCGGGGAAGAGAGTAACCAGCCTAGACTGTGTTTGCTTGATTTGTAAACTGTTCAAAGCCATTCCTGTAGACTTTGAAGATTTAACCTGGCATGCTACACTACAAAGACACAAGCTGATGTGTCCCAGCAGTTGAAGGCAATCTTTTACTATCATTTAAGGACTTTCCTGAATCCTTGAGATGAGATATGCTAAGTGCAAGAAATCTGGAGGAATGGAGGTATCTGTTGAATCCGCAAAGACCTTGAGATCATTAAAGGGGAGATCTTCAATGGTACTCTGAACCTCTCCCTGAAAGCCCAACATCTGCAGCCAAGATGCTCTTCTCATGACCACTGTAGTGTATATAGACCATGCTGCAGAATCTGCCATGTCTACGGAGGCCTGAAGTGATGTCCTTGCTAGAAACTGGCCCCCTTGAATTTTGGCTTTAAATTGGTCACAATGTTCCTCTGGCAGATCCTTAATAAAGGAATTAAAATTTGTTATAATTAAGTAGTTGTATTTAGCCATGAACACCTGATGGTTTGCTAATCTGAAGTGTGGCTGATGCGTAGGATTTGTGGCCAAAAAGATTGAGTCTTTTATGGTCTTTACTGAATGGGGCAGACTTTGAGCTATGTTGCCTGTCTTGTTCATTAATGACTTCCACTACTAAGATGTTCGGAGCTGGGTGAGAAATAGAAACTCAGATTCCCTGGCCAGAACCTAATACTTTTTAATCCATGCCCTTGCAGGTAGGCAATGTTGTAGCTGGGGTTTGCCAAACAGTCTTAGCAGGCTCCATAACAGCTTCATTCACTGGAAAGGCAATTCTCAGAGATGACGAGGTGTGTCAAATATCTAGGAGTTTATAGCAGGACTCCGGAACCTCTATTAAGGGATTCTGAAGTATGTCAGCAATTCGCTTCATCGGTTCCTGAAAATGCCTGAAGTCATCTACCATAAAAGGTGGTGGAGGCATGCCAGCTTCATCTGTTGATAAGGAAAAAATATTTGTAAGAGGTGTCACCTCCTTTTCTGCCTTGCTTCTTGCTCCTCAAAGGTCTCTTCCTCTGGCAAAGGTGGTGACAGAGGGGACTGAAGAGAATGGGCCCTTCTCTATTCCCTCAAGAGGGCGGGAAAGACCTCATAGCAAATTGTTGGCAACAGAATGCCCACGGATCCCAGTGAGGCCACTGAGGGGGGCCAAATGGCAAAAAGTGGAGGCATTCATCTGTGTTCCTGCGATGTGGGTATCATTTGAGGTCTACCCTCCTGCAAAACATCAGTGTAGGAAGGAGAGCGATGTGTCCTAGAATACCCAGGGGAACCCTACCTTGAAATCCAAGATGGGGGAGAGCTGTTCTGCTTGCAAAGTAGACGAGGGCAAATATAGTTATCGAGGTGATAAAGAGGTTAGTGATTGAGAGGATCTTGATGCTGAGAAATGCCTGGCACTCATTAATAGAGAAGACTGGCTCCAAAGAGCTTAGGATACCTGAACTCTTGCAGAATCGATGGTAACAAAAACTGGCCTGGGAGAGGACCTGTGGAGGATGGCTTCAGAACTCTTGGCCCTGAACGCTTGGCCTCAGTGAGAGTTGGCTCAGATTCCCTCAGTACCGTAGGAGGCTCGCAGTCTTTGGTACCATTGACTTTTGTGATATGGTACAGAGTGTTGTTCAGGGATGGACTTATAGCTCTTTTCACCCATATCTTTGCCAGTCTGGGTCAAAGTACCTGAACTCTGAGTCTGTCTTAGACTGACCTTTTTTCTTTGTCCTTGCAATACCAGCATCACTCAGACCCTGCATGGAGCGCTCTGTGGGACTGGAGGTCTCTGTAGCCTTCTAATGTGCTGGTGACCAAGATCTTTTTGGAGATTTACTCCTTACCTCCTTCTGTTTAGAGGCAGATGAAGATAGGGTCTACAGTACCGTAAATGTACTTGGTGCAGAGTGCTGCCTACCTCTAGTGGCTCTGATGTCTGAGATCTTGTTGTGGATGGGGCACTAGCGGTCCAGGGAGGTCTATGTCCTCCACCCCTGGATCTGAAGCTGGACATAAAGCTTGCGCCATCATTAAGAGTTTAAACTTAATCTCCTGAATCAGTGAAAAGCATATTTATGACCTAAGGACTGAATGGGAAACAAAATGAAAGTGATCCTTTAATAATGGAAATGTCTAAGCAACATTAACTATAGGTGTTTACATGCACTACCTATAACACAAAGGCACTGATCTGGAAAAGCACTTAAGCACAAGCTTAAGTTTAAGAATATCAACAGCCTCACTGAAGTCCACAGAGCTATTCACATGCTTCAAGTTAAGCATGTGCTTATGCACTTTGCTGGACCAGGGCCTGAAACCCTAGTTTAGCAAGTCAATAGCCTGCCCTTGTTGATATGATCAATAGAAGTGGTATGATCCGCTCCTTTTATAGGGAGATGACTTCACAAAGATTGTTTGTTTCTTGTCTTCATCTGAAGAATTCATGTTAACTACTGAGTGGAATATTTGGATGTTGGAAAAAGACTGAAGATTAAAATAAAGCTTCCTGAAAAATTAAGTATCCTTTGAAGGACAGATTGAGACTCAGCAAAAATAGATGCCTGAAAACAGAACTGCTATTTTTCTTTTTAAATCCACAGAAGACATCTCATGTTTTGATTAAAAATATAATAAATTCCTACTTACAGTATAACTATGTAATCAAAGGTAAAAACTGGACACATTCAATGTATGCATTTCATTCTCTCCAAACTCTGTACATACTGTAGAACGTTCTGCTCTCAATGACTACCAGATAAAGAAAATATGTTAAATGAATACATCTGTTCTGCAGTGTAGGATAAGAATAAGAATAAAAATTAAAATTAGCTTAAGTTTGGTTAAGAAAATAACATTTTCTCCTTATAGCTCATGGCCAGTAGGGAAAAGACCCCAATCAGCAAGAAAATGAAGGCCATGAGAATAGTAAGTAGTGTTACTTTTAGCATGGGAAGGATGTTTGGTTCCCAAAGTAACTAATAAAGTAAAACGGAGCTGTGGTAACAAGACAAAGGGAAATTGTCTCAAAAGAAACAGCCCCAAACCGTCCCACTGTTCTGCTGTACAAGCAAGTGGGTGGGGAGAATAAGAGAAGGCCTTGAAGGAAGGAAAGAATCAAGGAGAAACTGCTGCAAACTAGGTTTTTGCTAAAGTTAGCAAATTAGCTGAAGTCAGTTATTGGCAATGACATCACTTGTTTGTTAAAGGGTATAAAAAGTAAACTCTTAAAGAGGTTCACTGCTAATAGCTGCCTGACCAAGTTGGAGATGACCCCCGGATTTAGCCTATTAGTAAGTATACTGATCAAATAAATATTGTTACTGTATTGGATGTAGAAACTGCTTATTGTTAGGCTGTTAGACTTGTTTAGAGCAACTGCATAAAATACCGTTTGGCCTTTGGATTTAAAAGAGGAATTTATGGGTAAATTAGCGTTTGGTGGTTTCCCACATCAATAAATATTATTATTAATTCCAACATGCAGTTTGTTTTGTTACTATTCTATATACAACAAGGAATCTACTCTGAAGGGAATAGGAGTGCTGCAGATAGTGTGCTCATTCCCTTGGGAGGGACAAGGGGCCTTATGTTGTTTATCAGTCGTACAGAGATGAACAAGCAACAGCCAAGGAAGTTTCATTGTCAGCAGGCAGAAGGAGAATGACAACAACATAAAACTTCTAAGGTAGAGAGGGATTCAATTTGGACGTGGAAATCAACCCGATACTCATATTTTTAGCAAGATTGGTTGCAGGTTTCACCCCAGTCCCTCCATTGCTCCCACAAGACACATAACCAGAGGAACTCTTCCTCACTGCTGCAAAGGTAGCCACATTATGGGATGAGACACAAGCCAGCTTTGAGTTGTGCCAGGAAGACAACAAAGGCAAAATCACAGTCATCACCTGACAGGGAAGGCTTAGATACTACCTTTCTTGCCAGTACTAAAAGCTCTCCTAACCACCTAATTAGGAAATTTAACAGACTGTTTACTGATGTTTATATCAGTTTTGAATTGGTGTATCTGTGCAAAACTAAGCCTAGTCTATTCTGAACATGAGCAGGCTGTGCAACACAGGGGACAAAGTTAACTGAGTAAATATGGTCTGGTGTGTACGATTACAATTAATTTTAAGTCTGGAACTTTTAGCAAAAATCATTAAATATTTATATATACAAGTAGTTCCTTTCTGGAAAGTGTGGAAGTTATATTAGCTAATAAAGACACAAGATAATGAACAAAATGTCTGTCCACTACCTTAGAAGAAACTATTTTCCCACTGACCTCCTAAGACAAATATACATGAGGTACACTGTATAATTAGGGCTGTTTGTCTACATGCTATTAAATAAATGACAAAGCAACATCTCCCAATTTAATGAAACACTGTTCTTAACAGCCAAACATGTAAGTGTGTTGAAGAATTTTTAATTAACACTGTATCTGACATTCTATTAATGGGTTGCAGAGATCAGTTGATGGATGGGCCTAGTGGATATTACACTGCCCACTCACCAACTGGAATGCAGTTCAAAGCTTGAGAGTCATAAATGAAATAAGTCTGACATTCCACAAAGGTCCATAATGAGTCAGTGTAGATTATTCAACAGGATGTATTTTAACTGTAGTTCGGAAATAACATAATTGTTCCTGGGAACTAGGCGTGTAAAAATTCAAGTAGTTTAACTATCCTACTCCAAAATGCACAGAATATTGGGGATTTTATTCATTTATATGTACCTGCCTTCTCAAATGCAAATTAGTTACCAAATGAAGTAACTAAATGGAAACAGGTTTCAGAGTGGTAGCCGTATTAGTCTGTATCAGCAAAAACGACGACGAGTCCTTGTGGCACCTTAGAGACTAACAAATTTATTTGGGCATAAGCTTTTGTTATGCCCAAATAAATTTGTTAGTCTCTAAGGTGCCACAAGGACTCCTCACTGTTTTTGCAAATGGAAACAGTGAATTCCAAGTCAAGATGGGTAGAATATTATCCATATTAACAAACCAAACCTTTAACTTCAGNTAAATGGAAACAGTAAATTCCAAGTCAAGATGGGTAGAATATTATCCATATTAACAAACCAAACCTTTAACTTCAGAGTAGTGGTTTATTGAAATTAAACTGACACTTACTTGGTAAATATTTTTCTTTAAAGTAAAAAGCAAAAAAATCAGTTTAGAACAAACAATTATAGGCTGCACCAGAGGTGATGCAGACTACACAACAGTTCTCACCTTCAAGCCTTCCAAATCTCAAATGACATTTTTCCAAGATTTGTTTTAAAAGATCTAATTTGGAATGCCTCGCTTATTTATTTGAGGGAGTGGCCACTGGGTGCATCACTGAAGATATCTAGGGCAGAAGTATCAAAACAACGCTTAAGATGTGAGAGGCAGAGTCCCCACTGCTGAGCTGATATTCTACCAGAGGAAAGAGAACATTTCCTAACCTGAATTCAGCTTCTGCTCTCCCTTTCATCCTTGTTTGAGTCTTAGATTGAGTCTTAGTTTTCTGCAACACCAGCCTTGACTGCCAATCAAGAGAAACTGAAAGAGGGTCTCTATGGGGTCCAGTGGCAAATGCCACAGCATAAGCATAAGGTCTTCCCTTTTCCTGGAACTATCACCATATCTTGTGATGCACCCTATACCTTCTAGCCAGTGAATAACAGAAGTGCAGAGAGCTACATCTGGTCAAACCACAGGTTCTTGCATTATTTCAGTATTTGCAGTCACTTAGAACTCACTTCTACCCTAGTTATAAACAGGGACATGTGTACTCTACAGTAGTGGAACCAAATTCCGAGGCAGCAACACTTACGTTCTGTGGTAACGTTTATATGCTCTGACCAAAAAAATATAGTTCATTCCCATCCCCCAACCCCATAAGAACACGTACAGAGCCTCTGGCTCAGAGCTGGAAATGCTCATAGACAAAGTCTGTTGATGATTGTGTTCTAGCATCATTATTTTCAAGGATGGGTTTTTATTATACTCTTCAGGCAGCCACCAGCAGAGTCCACATGATGATGTCCAAGAAACTCATTTCAAAGCCTCCTTATACTCTCTATATACCAGGGAAGGGAGGAGTTTATAGCCAGCTTCAAAAATTTACCTCCCTAGCTCCTCAATCCTCAGTTGCTGCACTGTTTATAGATTTCAAGGCCAGAAGGGACTATTATGATCATCTAGTCTGACCTTCTGCATAACAAGGCCATAGAACCTCTCCAGTAATTTCTGCATAAAGCCCATCACTTCTGTTTGAGCTATAGCATATGTTTTAGAAAGACATCAGTCTTGATTCAAAGACTTCAAATGATGGAGAATACACCAAATTCTGAGGTAAGATGTTTCAATGGTTAATTACACTCCTCGTTAAAAAAACTGCACCTTATTTCTAGTCTGAATTTGTCTAGCTTCTGTTTCCAACCACTGGATTTCTTTAAGTCTTTTTATTTTTTTATGAGAATAAAGAGCCATCCACTATCAGAAATCTCTTGCCTCTGTAGATATTTGTAGACCTTGATCAAGCAACCTCTTAATCCTCTCTTGGATAAATTATATAGATTGAGTTTCTTATGTCTCTCACTATAAAGGCATGTTTTCCAGACCACAAATTATTCTTGGAGCTATTTTCTGAACTCTTT
Organism: Platysternon megacephalum; assembly: GCA_003942145.1. Taxonomy (NCBI): domain Eukaryota; kingdom Metazoa; phylum Chordata; order Testudines; family Platysternidae; genus Platysternon; species Platysternon megacephalum. The sequence goes on along the minus strand of QXTE01000110.1, from coordinate 4,087,038 downwards.
CCAAGTTTTTGACAGTCTTTGTGAAACAGGGACACCAGAAATGGACATAGTACTCCAGCAAAGATCTCACTAATGTTGTATACAATTTCAATACAAATTCAAAATGATCTGGAGAAATGGTCTGAAGTAAATAGGATGAAATTCAATAAGAACAAATGCAAAGTATTCAATTTAGGAAGGAACAATCAGTTGCACACATACAAAATGGGAAATGACGGCCTAGGAAAGAGTACTGCGGAAAGGGATCTGGGGGTCATATTGGACCACAAGCTAAATATGAGTCAACAGTGTGTAACAGTTGCAAAAAAAGCAAACATCATTCTGGGATGTATTAGCAGGCGTGTTGTAAGCAAGACACGAGAAGTAATTCTTCCGCTCTACTCCACAGTGATTAGGCCTCAACTGGAGTATTGTGTCCAGTTCTGGGCGCAACATTTCAGGAAGGATGTGGAGAGAGTCCAAAGAAGAGTGACAAAAATGATTAAAGGTCTAGAAAACATGACCTATGAAGGAAGATTGAAAAAATTGGGTTTGTTTAGTCTGGAAAAGAGAAGACTGAGAGGGGACATGATAACAGTTTTCAAGTATGTAAAAGGTTGTTACAAGGAGGCGGGAGAAAAAATGTTTTTCTTAATGTCTAAGGATAAGAAAAGAAGCAATGGGCTTATAATAATATAATATAATAATAATATATGGAGATATCCCTATCTCCTAGAGCTGGAAGGGACCCTGAAAGGTCATTGAGTCCAGCCCCCTGCCTTCAGTAGCAGGACCAAGTACTGATTTTGCCCCAGATCCCTAAGTGCCCCCCTCAAGGACTGAACTCACAACCCTGGGTTTAACAGGCTAATGCTCAAACCACTGAGCTATCCCTCCCCCCTTAAAGTACAGCAAGGGAGGTTTAGTTGGACATAAGGAAAAACTTCCTAACTCTCAGGGTGGTTAAGCACTGGAATAAATTGCCCAGGGAGGTTGTGGAATCTCCATCATTGGAGATTTTTAAGAGCAGGTTAGACAAATACCTGTTAGGAATGGTCTAGATAATACTTAATCCTGCCATGAGTGCAGAGGACTGGACTAGATGACCTCTCAAGGTCCCTTCCAGTCCTATGATTCTATAATACCACGTCCCTACTCCTACTTGACATTCCCCTATTTATACACCCAAGAATTACATTTGTCTTCTTTACTACACCATCACACTGGGAGTTCATGTTCAGTTAGTTATCTGCCATGACTGCTTTCTTTTTCAGCATCACTGCATTTCAGGATACAGCCTCCACTCTTCTATGTTTTTTATTCTCAGATGTATTACCTGGTATTTGGCTGTTTTAAAAAATACATGTTGTTGAAGAGCCCACCTTACCAACTGAACCAGGTCAGTCTGTATAGCTGACCTGTCACCAGCATTATTTACCAGTCCATCAACATTTGGAATCACCTGCAAATTTTCCAGTAATGATTTTATATTTTCTTTCAAATCACCGATAAAGAAAAAAATTGGGCAAAGAACAGATCCCCGTGGGACCCCACTTAAAATACCCTCTCTGACTGACAATTCTCCATGTACAGTTTCTGCAATCTATCAGTTAACGAGTTTTAAAATCCATTTAATAAAGGCTACATTCATATTGTATAGTGCTAATTTTCTTATTTTAATCAAATTGTCATACTGGACAAAGTCAAATCACAGAAATGTAGGGCTGGAAAGGACTTCAAGAGGTCATCTAGTCCATCCCCTGAGCTGAGGTAAGACCAAGTACAAGTAGGCCATCCTGACAGGTGGTTGCCTAACCTGTTCTTAAAAACCTTCAGTGAAGGGGATTCCAAAACCTTCCTTGGAAGCCTATTTCAGTGCTTATAGTTAGAAAGTTTTTCCTATGATCTAACCTAAATCTTCCTTGCTGCAGATTAAGCCCATTGCTTCTTGTCCTACCTTCAGTGATTCATAGATACAAGCCCAGATACAAGTCTTTCTCAAGACTAAACATTCCCATTTTTTTAACCTTTCCTCATAGATTTTTCTAAACTTTTTATTATTTTTTTGTTCTCCTCTGGACTCCCTCCAATTGTCCACATCTTTCTTAAAGTGTAGCACCCAGAACTGGAAACAGTACTCCAGGTAATGCCTTATAGAAGTCTAAATAATTACATGACCAGTTACTTTATCAATCTCATAATTAGGGGGAAGAATAGCTCAGTGGTTTGAGCATTGGCCTGCTAATCCCAAGGTTGTGAGTTCAATCCTTGAGGGGGGCCACTTAGGGATCTGGGGCAAAATCAGTACTTCATCCTGCTAGTGAAGGCAGGGGGCTGGACTTGATGACCGTTCAGGGTCCCTTCCAGTCCTATGAGATAGGTCTCTCTCTCTATATATAAATCACATTTAAAAAAAAATCAAGTTTCTTATTAAGACTTATTTTCCATAAAACTATGCTGATTGGCATTAATTATGCTACTATCCTTTAATTTTTCACTGATTTCATCCCATTTCAGCTTTTCCATGATTTGGCCCAGGATCAATGGCAGGCTCACTACTCCATAGTTATAGTTACCAAGGTCATTCCATTTACTTTTTTGAAATAGTGGCACAACATTAGCTTTCTTCCAGTTCTTTTTTCTACAGACTGTCAACCTTGTCTAAACTTCTATGTACGTACACAAACAAATAAAAGGTTGGATTCTGGAGAACAATTCTGCAGTAAGGGAATGCATTCTGCAGCTGTGGAATCATGGATAGACAAAGTCCTGACTATTCACAAATAATTAAGCCTCATGCTGGCACAAGGAGTTACAAAACTTTACCTTAGGGATGCTGGCTTTATTCTTTAGCGAACTCTTTTTCTTCTCATTATAAGAAAGTTGGTAAAAATAGCTAGTACACATTTGTGTAGAGGATAACATTATGCAGCCATTTTGATATCAAGCCCAAATTCTAAAAGTTCAAATAGTTCAACAGGTCTACCTGTTTAAATTTGCAACATTTTGCAAAGAATCATCAACGTGCTACATAAACAATCACAGATTTTAAGCATATTTTAAGCAGCCTGGTCAGTCTACTGCACTACCTCTGGGGAGAGGTGGGGCACAACACTGCAGGAGCAAAATGAGTTCGTGACCCACCTTGCGGGGAGGGGTTTTGGGCAGCAGGCTCCAGCGGCGGCACTCTAGGAGTCTGGCCGTGCAGCCCCAGGCTCCAACCAGAGAGCAGTGGGTACTGACCCCCCCGCCCGACTCTGGCCACGCGGCCTTGGCCTCTAGCTGTGGGGCTTCAGCCTCAAGCCCCTGGTTCCAGCTGTGTGGCAGCAGGCGCTGGCCCCCGGCTGCAGTCCCAAACTCCTGTCGCGCAGTGGCAGGCGCCGACCCGCAGCTCCAGCCGTGCAGCCCCAGGCGCTGATCCCCTGCCCCAGGCGCCAACCCACAGCTCTGTTCCCGGGCTCCAGCCATGCGGTGGTGGGAGCTGGCCCCGGGTGACGACCCCTGACCCCACAGCAGTGAGTGCTGGCTCCAGTCACACAGCTCCAGGCTCCGACACCCAGCTCCGGGCTCTGGCCATGCGGCAGCAGGCACTGGCTCTGGGCCCTGCATCCATCTTTCCCCCCCCCCCGCCCCATTGCCCTGGGCTCCTGCTGCCTCCCTGGCCCCACATCCATCCATCCCACCATCACCTCTGGCCCCTGCTGCCTCCCCCTTTGGCTTTTCCTCTCCCCATCCAGGGCTTAATGGGTCCTGGGACTTGCTGAGAAAAGCTATATAAACAAACATGCAAGTATCACTTTCCACAGCAGACTTACTAGCTATCTGTGAAAAGTGATACTTGTAAGTTTGTTAAATATCACATCACTTTTCATAGTCTCCCAGGTAGCTACTAAGTGTGCTGTGATATTAACAAATATACAAATAACACTCCTGAAGGGGGAGGCAGCATTATTTTTATGATTGAGTCTGCCAAAAAACCCTACAACTATAAATTACAATGATTTGGATGTGTATCTGTGCATATTTAATTGTTTTTCCTAAAGTTAATTAAATATTTTAGGGGAAAGTGTCAGTGCAGCCACCGGTGAGAGTTGGTCTGCACTCTGAGGCTACCAAAGAATTTGTTGTGAGAACCCCTGTCCTATACTCAGGGGCAGCTCTATGTTTTTTGCCGCCTCAAGCACAGCAGTCAGGTGGCCTTCGGCGGCATGCCTGCAGGTGGTCCACGGTCACGCAGATTCGGCGGCATTTCTGCGGGTGATCTGCCGGTCCCGCAGCTTCGGCGTACCCGCCGCCGAATTGCCACCGAAACTGGTGGACCTCTCGCAGGCATGCCGCCAAAGGCCGCCTGACTGCCGCCCTCACAGTGACTGGCAGGCCGCCCACCGCAGCTTGCCGCCCCAGACATGCACTTGCTGCACTGGAGCCGCCCCTGCCTATACTCATCCCTATGGTATATGAGTGTTTACAACTGCTGACTGTCCTTTAGTTCAGTGAGCTAAATTTATCATAGTAATAAATACTGTAATTGGACTCCAGTAGAAATTCTGACTCAGATTACTGGGAGAAGTTAGTAATTAGCACTGCTTTGCAACTATTTGCACTACCTTAGTACTCTTCCATATTACAATATAAGCCTCTTAAAATAGACTAATCAGATAAAGCCTGATTTATCCGGCTTATCCCAACTCTCATTTTAAGTGAACAGAATTTTCCTAAGCAGGCATTTGCTTTCATGGGGAAAAAAATGCAGAGGATACAGAAGTTCAGCATTTATACTGGATTTCCTAGTGCTTGCCAAGTTAAAGTTAAAGTAACAGAGAAACTAACTAAAGATGTCTTGTATAACGTTAATTTTGAAAAGGAATGGAAGGTCCTGAAATGTATGAGAGGTGACATGACGAAACTGTTCATTACTTCTCTGGAGCCATTACAGAGTTTTGTGGGAATGCCTAAACCTTCATACGATGCTATAGATGCAGTCAGGCTGCTTCTGAAAGTTCTTTGAAAAATAACGTAGCCACTTACCCAATGTTGAGTAATGGTCTCAAGTTGCAGTGGGGGCGGGAGGGGAGGGTAGGTTGGATATTAGGAAAACCTTTTTCACTAGGAGGGTGGTGAAGCACTGGCATGGGTTACCTAGGGAGGTGGTGGAATCTCCTTCCTTAGAGGTTTTTAAGATCAGGCTTGACAAAGCCCTGGCTGGGATGTTTTAGTTGGGGATTAGTCCTGCTTTGAGCAGGGGGTTGGACTAGATGACCTCCTGAGGTCCCTTCCAACCCTGATATTCTATGATTCTATGTTAACTTGGAAATTTTAACTCTGAACATCTCCAAAAATGATGGGCTAAATAAAGGACAAATTGCTTACCAGATTCCTTTTTTTCAAATGTGAGTTAAAACTAATGCTAAAAAACCACACACACAAAAAGTATTATGACACTTCTACAAGAAACATGAGTTATGTTTAAATAAGGAAGTGAATCCAATATCCAACAAAAAAAGAACTATATTTATTTTACTAAGAGGTACATGGCAATCTGATTTATTCTGATGAGGAAACACCACATTAAGATGAAAGCTGATGCTCAAATTAGCCCAGTGAACAAAAATAAATAAATTTTCATTCCACAAAAATACATATTTATGGAGATCATGCCTACGGACTGCTCAGAAAAAATAAGTAGACAAAAATTCAGGTGAGATTCCGAAAAGTGCTCAGTGTTGCCCTCATTCTCTTCCCACTGAAGAAACTCCCATTGACTTCAACGTTGAACACTTGAAAATACCACCCCAAATATCTTGATAATTGAACAAGACAGAATTTTTTTTTAAACTCAGATGGTAACTTTACATTGTCTCAAAATGTATCCTAATTCCCACCTCACTCAATGAAAGCATTATGAATATCAAACACTTTATTATAAATGAATGAAAGCACATTCAGGGTATTGTAACAGAGCAAAAAGCTCTAACATGACATTTAATTTTTTCATGCTGGCACATCAACTCAACATGGTTTCTTGCATTTACTTGTCCATCTACTTAAGTGCCAGAACAGCTCTGGGAATTGTATTTAAGTGATGGTACAAAGCATACAAGGCTGCACAAATTGTGTGCACAAATCCCATATAGGTGATGATGATAAATTAGATATATAGATAATACAAGTTAATGTTTTTCATGTTTAAAGATCTATATACACGTTAATCCTTACAACACCAAAGTGAAAAAAACGGTTACTAACCTTTCATAACTGTTCTCCGAGATGTGTTGCTCATGTCCATTCCATGCTAGGTGTTCATGCAGCAGCTGCCAGAGATTTTTCCCTTAGTGGTATCTGTAGGACCGGCTTTAGTGCCCCCTGGAGCCACGCGTGTATGCGCCGATATAAGGGGTGCCGCCGGCTCCACACCCTCTCAGTTCCTTCTTGCCGATAACTCCAACAGTTGGTAGGAGGGTGGGTCATGGAATGGACATGAGCGACAGCCTGAAGAAGAACAGAAAGGTTAACAATTGTTTTTTCTTCTTCGAGTGCTTGTTCATGTCCATTCCATGCTTGGTGACTCACAAGCAGTACCCTCGAAGGTGGGCTTAGAGTTTCTGGACATGCTGGGCTAGTCTACACTGGCAGCGCTTTAACGTGCCTTGTTTGGTCGCAGCGCAGTGCTGGGAGAAAGCTCTCCCAGCGCTCTAAAAAACCCCACCTCCACAAGGGGCGCAGCTCCCAGCTCTGGTGCACTGTCTACATTGGCACTTTACAGCGCTGCAACTTGCTGCGCTCAGGGGGGGTGTTTTTTCACACCCCTGAGCAAGAAAGTTGCAGCGCTGTAAATTGCCAGTGTAAACAAGCCCACTGACTGCAACACAACTCTTCCAAAACTGGTATCGTCACAGGCCTGCTAGATGATGGCATAGTAAGACACAAAGGCATGAACTGATGACCATGTCGCAGCTCTGCAGATGTCCTGGACTGGTATTTGCACGAGGAATACTGCTGACAAAACCTGAGCTCTCGTGGAATGAGTGGTTACAATGGCTGGATGCGGAACCTTCGCCTGCTCATAGCAAGCCCAGATACAGGCGGTTATCCAGGACGAGATTCTTTGGGATGACACTGGCAGCCCTCTCATCCTTTCTGGTACTGCTACAGAGAGTTGTGTAGACGTGCGGAAGGGCTTAGTCCTCTTGAAATAGGGCTCACCTAACATTTAATGTATGGAGCTGACATTCCTCAGGGAAGAAGACAGTCAGAAAGATGTCCTGGTTGTTGTAGAATTGTGACATCATCTTTGGTAGGAAGGCCGAATGGGGGCGCAGCTGGACCTTGTACTTGAAGAACACCGTATCAGGGGATTCTGACATCAGGGCTTTGATGTCGGAGACCCTTCTGGCCGAGGTGATTGCCACCAGGAAGGCGACCTTCCAAGAGAGAAGCAGTAAGGAACAAGATGCTAATGGCTTGAAGGGAGGCCCCATGAGTTTCGACAGGACCAGGTTTAGGTCCCATGGGAGAATCAGACTGTGAATCTGAGGGTATAGTCTTTTGTGACATTCTGTACCTTGGGGAGCGTCCTGTAACCCCCATAGTCCTCATTTTTATATAATCGTGATCTTACATATAAAACATACCTTGTAAAGTATCAGGGGAAAGACTATGACCTGCTGAAAGTCATTTCTCTATCCATATATGTATATCATTAATACATATGAAGTTATGAGAATTGTGTTGTATGGTTATCACTAAAACATGCTGTAAGTTGGGGAATCAGCCAGATATTAGCTCCCCAGAGGCAAGAGCAAGGAAATTAACCAACGCCCGAGCAGGGTATCAATCAACCCATCAACAACCATTGTCCAGCAATGACTCACCTGCATGAGGCCACACCAGGGGAATTGCTCAACCTTGCCTGGAGACTCAGCAACGCCCCCAGACATGCCTGGACTTTGTGCTCCCCAAGCACATGGGACTGAGGTTATAAAACAGACACAGTGGCCACATGCGGGGCCTTTTCTCCTGCCCCCACCTATGCTGCAAGCAACTAAGATACTGAGAAGACGACAAGACTCCAAGAGAGGAGATTGGCCCAGATTTCAAGGGTGAAATCTGTATATTAAGGACTGCAGTATCTAGTGGGGTGAGAAAAACTGCTTAGTCTAGTTGTTGCCCAGTCTAATAGGGTTGAGAGTTTAGACTTTATGCTTATATTTTATTTCTTTTAACTCTGACTTTTTGCCTATCACTTAATATCACTTAAAATCTATCTTTTGTAGTCAATAAACTTCGTTTACTGTGTATCTTTACCAGTGAGTTCGTATGAACTGTGTGGCAAATCTGCTCAGGTTTCACAAAGGCTGGTGTATATCCACTTTCCTTTGATGAAGTGGTGAACCAATTAATAAATTTTCACTGCTTATCTTGAGCAGTGCAAGACGATATATTCCTGGGGTACAGTGCTGGGAGGGATTTGGCTGGTGCCTTTCCCTGTGTGATTCATGAGTGACTCTGGAAGCACTCATGCAATATAGCTGGGTGTGGGGCTTCATATGCTGCTGTGCTGAGTGGTAACAGAGCCTGGAGAGGTTTGCTGCTGGTCACTAGCAAGGCACTGAGAGAGACAGTCCAGGCTGGAGAGAGTTAAGGGGCATAGCGGTCCCACAGTCCCAGGCTGCACCCCGGGGATCCCATCACGTTTTTTTCAAGCCTTTGAGAAACCTGACCGTTATCTTGTGGGAGAACACTGGTCTGCCCTGCACTGGAAGGTGGAAGGCCGAAAAGGCTGCTAAGTGAACCTTAACAGATGAGAGAGCCAGACTGTTTTAGGTGTAGCAGATAGTCCAAGACAGACTGTAGAGAAGAACGGGATGGAGAAAGATTCCATTCAGAGGCCCAACAAGTGAAATGTTTTCACTTAGGTAGCCATGGTGGAAGTCTTTCTGCTACCTAGCAAGACTTGTTGTACCTGTTCCAAACAGGCCTGCTCTTCAGTGTTCAGCCATGCAGCAGCCATGCCGTCAGGCTCAGGGAGGCGAGGTTTGGGTGAAGGAACCGAATGTAGTCTTGTAAAATCAAGTCCGGACGGGATGGAAGCACGAGTGGAGCTGCTACTGAGAGGTCCAATGCCTCTGAACCAATGCTGGTGTGGCCACGCCAGAACTATCAGGATAACCTTTGCCTTGTCCTGCTTGATTTTTAGGAGGACCATGTGAATCAATGGGACTGGTGGGAAGGCGTATAGTAGTCTGTTTGCCCACAAGAGCAGGAAGGCATCAGAGAGGGAGCCCCTGCTGAGCCCATGGAGCGAACAGAAATGATGGCATATCCTGTTCTGTCTGGTGGCGAACAGGTCCACCTGGGGAGGCCCCCACTTCTGGAAGATGACATGGGCGACCTCCAGGTGAAGAGACCACTTGTGGTGAGAGGAAAAGGACCTGCTGAGGCAATCCGCCAGTGTGTTCCAGGCCCCTGGGCGGTGCAACACCTCCAGGTGAATGGTGTGTTTCATGCAGAAGTCCCACAGCCAGAGGGCCTCTTGGGACAGGGCTGAAGATCGAGCTCCCTTCTGCTTGTTGATGTAGAATATCGAGGCCGTATTGTCCATCAAGACCCATACCACCTTGCCTGAGATTTGGGGAAGGAACACCGGGCAGCCCCCCTGACATTTATATGCAGGGAGAGTTCTTCCTGGGACCAGAGGCCCTGAGTTCTGAGACTGTCAAGTTGGGCTCCCCATCCCAGGTCTGATACATCTGAAACCAAGGTTACCAATGGATACAGGGCGGCAAAGGGTACTCCTTTCATTACAGAACAGGCTCCACCAAGCCAGTGAAGCCAGGATGACCAGCAGAACCGTGAATATCGAGTCCAAGTGGTGTGTGCTCAGGAAGTAGCCTGACACCAGCCACATCGGTAGGAGTCTGAGGTGTAGTCATGCATACTGCATCACATAGGTACATGCTGCCACGTGGCCCAACAGTTTGAGGCAAACTCGTGTGGTTGTAAGAGAGTGGGTTGTGACCTGGGCAATCAGGTACGATACAGTCCGGTAGATAGACCTTGGCATGGGTGGAGTCGAGCAGTGCCCCAATAAACTCTATTCTCTGAACCAGGACCAAAGTTGACTTTTGCTCGTTTATTAATAGACCCAGTGCCTGAAAGGTGGCCCGTACTATACCGATACAGTGCTGAACTTGAGCCTTTGATCAGCCAGTCGTCCAGGTACGGATAGACTTGAACACCCCAATGTCTGAGGAATGCTGCAACCACCACCATACACTTTGTGAAACTCGTGGGGCTGCTGAGAGGCTAAAGGGAAGCATGGTGAATTGGTGGTGGCGTTGACCCACCACAAACCTGAGGAATCTCCTTGCCCACGCAAGATGGAGATATGGAAATAAGTGTCTTTCAAATTGAGGGTGGCATACCAGTCTCCTGGATCGAGAGAGGGAATGATGGAGGTGAGGGAGACCATGCAGAACCTCAGTTTCTTGAGGTATTTGTTGAAGTGAGGCAGGTCCAGGATGGGCTGTAGACCCCCTTTGGCCTTCGGGATTAGGAAATATTGGAAGTAAAACCCTTTCCCTCTCCAGTCTCGAGGAACCTCCTCTACAGCGCCCACACGTAGGAGGGCTTGCACCTCCTGAATAAGAAGCTGCTCGTGAGAAGGATCCCTGAAGAGGGACGGAGGCTAGGGATGGCAGGAAAGGGTGGACAAAAACTGGAGGGTGTACCCAGCTGCTATAGTACTGAGCACCCACCAGTCCAATGTTATGCAAGACCATGGTGGGCGGAAGGATGACAGGTGGTCCAAAAATAAATAAATAAATAAATAAAAAGGTGTGTGTGTGTGTGTGTGTGTGTGTGGATCCATAGTCAAGACTGGTATGCTGTCCTTGGGAGTACCTTTCTAAGGCTTGCCTGGCGCTGCCAGTGTATCTACATGAGCCCGATTTGGAGGCTGAGGCAGAAGGCAGGGGCTGACAACATTTATAGCCCTTTCCCTTTCTTTAGTAGAGCTCCTGCCTGGGAGGTGCCGGAATCTGGTAGGCTACTGGGGCTTCTGGGAGGCTGGATTCCTCTGCCCATGTAAAAGCCCAGGAGCGAAGCATGGCCCTTGAGTCTTTGACGCTGTGAAGCTTGGAGCCAGTCTGTTCAGAGAACAGGGAGGTACCCTCAAAGGGGTAGTCATGGATAGACTGCTGCACCTCATGAGAGAGGCCTGATGACTGGAGACACGAACAGCACCTCATGGTGACCGCTGACACCATCGTTCTGGTTGCTGAGTTGGCCACATCTAGAGCTGCCCTCCTCCAGGCATCCTTCCGCCATCTTGCCTTCCTCCAGGATGGCCATGAAGTCCTGCCTTGACTCCTGCCACATGGAGTCCTTAAACTTGGCGATCGAGTCCCACAGATTAAAACTGTATCTCCCCAGCAGAGCCTGCTGGTTAGATACATAGCTGGAGGCTACTCGTCGAATAAACTTTGCATCCGAACAGCTCCAGTCTCTTAGCCTCTATTTTTGGAGGTAGCGCTCGACTGCCCTTGTCTGTCCCGCTCGTTTGCAGTCGACACCACCAGGGACCCCAGTGGGGGGGACACGCGTAGAGGTACTCAAACCCACTGGCCAGTACATAGTACTTTTTCCTCTGCCCTTTTTGAGGTCGGGGGCAGAGACGAAGGGGTCTGCCATAGCGCCCCGACGGGTCCCAACACTGCCTCATTAACTGGCAGGGCCACTCTGGAGGGAGCCACTGCAGCCAGGATATCAACTAAGCTGTGCACAGACTCCTTCAACTCCTTAGCTATCAGCCCCAAGTTTCTGGCGATCCGTTTCAGAGCTCTTGATGGCCCCTGTAGTTGTTCAGCGGGAACGGTTACTATGGCCTGCAACTGCCTCATCCGGGGATGACGAGGAAGTGGCTAGCACTGATGGAGGGAATGCTGCTTCTTCCTCCACCTGTACCACTTCCAATTGGGGCCACTTCTAGGACATCGGTACCAGAGTCAGGATCAGGTCCTGGGCAGGATGAAACAGTGGCTTGCCTCTTGGATACCACGAAGTATGAACAGGAACAATGGGTAAGGGGTCCCACTACTTGTGGAAACCCCCATGGGTTCCAATACTGCCACTGCATTGGCCAGTGGCCCGGTGGCCAATCACTGGCTGGAGGGCTGGTACTAAAGTCCGGTGCGTAGGTCTTGTACCGATACTTCTTCAGTGGAGTGAAGGATTCCCCTTTGGACTCTGAAGAGGATTCTTTCCTCGGAGACCCAGGAGGCACTGTACCTGCTTCCTCCTCCAGTTGGTGCTGGGGAACCGGTGACCAATGACGGGCCAGAGAATGTTGAAATGGGACCATGGAGGGTTTTCCTCTGGGTGGTGCCATGATGGTCAGTGCTGCGATGGAGCTTACCACTCCTTGATCTCTTCTATCCACAGGAGCTCTTTGCTGGAAAACCTCCGGAGTAGAAGAGGCCCACAGGCGTGAGGTCCCATGACCACTCCAGTCGGGAGTGGGTCCCGGACCGGATTTGGCACTCTAGGCGGAGTCGCCAGAGACAACAGTGGCTCTGGAGAGGACGAGTGGCCCAGCGTGGATCTCAATGCACTAGTCACTCCCCACTTGTCCCTCTTTGGCACCAGAGTCCCTCTTTGTCACTCCCCACTTGTCCCTCTTTGTCACTCCCCACTTGTCCCTCTTTGGCACTCTCTTGGTGCACTGTTTCTTATGTTTCTTCCTCGGCACCATTCTTCCTCGGCACCAGAGATGAAGAACAGCGCCAAGCAGAGCATAGTGCCAGTGGAACACTTTGTACTGAAGCCGAAGTGCTGAGTGCCGATTCGGAGCATCTTGGCTCCAAGGCCAGTGTAGCGGGGTGGTTACCCCGCTCCGGTCCGGAAGGGGTTAAAGCAGCTCTGGAGAGGGCTGTGGCAGAGAAATGCTAGGCTGATTGGGGGAAGTAGCCACAGGTGGGGCCACGCCCCAATCAGGCCACAGCTGGCCCTATAAGAGGGCTGAGGGCCAGAGAGAGAGTGGTGATGAGTGGTTTATAGGCTGCAGTCTGCCCCAGGGAGCGGGGGCTAGATGCTGATTGGCAGTAGCCACTGAGGCAAGGTGGGGATAGGGGATTGGGGGTTCCCTTGGGGAAGGGGGAGAGACCCAAATTGTGGGTTACTGCTGGGGGCAGGACCCTGACATAGAGGGGCACCCGGGTCTGGGAGGGACACGGGGGCCAGCGGCAGGCGAGACACCGGCCTACAGAGGGCGCTCCGTGCTGAAAGAGCTAATTCCCTAGACAACCAGCAGGAGGCACCGTGCCAGTGAGTCATCGCCCCGCCATGGCCAGTCTGAGGGCTGCCTCCATGAATGAGTATGGCCTTCAGACAAATGTCTATATCTTTTTGAGTGCGCAGTCTGAAGCCCCTGCAGATCTGGCACTTCTCCTTAACATGAGTTTCCCCGAGGCACTTTTTAGATAGCTAGAGTGCAGGTCACTCACTGGCATGGGCTTGCCACAGGAGGCATACAGCTTGAAGCCCAGCCCCTGTGATGAAAGTCCCTCAATGGCAGGGACCACTATTCACATTATGTACACTAATACTAAGAACCATATACACTAACTACAAAAATTATACAATATACTACAAGTCCAAACGACTGAGAAAGAAGTCTTGCAAGAGGGATCGTTACAAGCAACCATCATGGGTGGTAAGAAGGAACTCAGAGGGTGTGGAGTCGGTGGCACCCCTTATATTGGTGCGTACACGTGCGGCTCCAAGGGGTGCTAGAGCTAGTCCTACGTATACCACTAAAGGAAAAATCTCTGGCAACTGTGCATGCGGCACGCACACACCTAGCATGGAATGGACATGAGCAAGCGCTCAAAAAAGAATAAGTAGAAGATAGTTCTGTTTTAGTAGTTTACTTTTGTTTACTTTTGTGGAAATAGTAAGAGACCTATTATAAAAATATTAACTACTTAGGGCCATATACTGTTCTTTATTAGAAGTAGAATTTCCAATTACATCAATGGAACCAGGACAAGGCGTGTCCCTTAGAATCACCTTCACCAAGTAATAATAATGGTACACGTTAAATGTGGCTCTATACTACTGGTTTTAACAAACATGAAACCTCTTTCCAAAATAATACATTTCTTCTAAACTTTTAGAGAGCTTTGGATCCATGTTCAATAATGAACTCACAGAATACAATTCATAGTGCTGGAATAAAATGTTAAATGCACTGCACCATATATGTTATGTTCTGTAATTATACACAGAGCAATCATGCCATTTATATATAGCCCAAAAAACAGAATAGGTTCATTTAAACAGCCATCTTTTAACTGATCACAGATTCAGAGATATTAGATTACTTTTTGTAGTTTCATTTTCTAATATTTGCACTTCTAGGTAACATGTGAAAATTACAATTATCATTTGTGCACAAAACTGTTCAGATTGATTGTTTTTAATTTAACTGGATTAAACTCATTTTATTTTGTTTAATTTATTTATTTTATTGATGGAAGTTAGGAGACTAAAAATGTTGTTAATCAAATTAGTCTCTATAGGCTCAATCCTGAGCTTTGTCACCTCCCATTGAAGCTAATGGGAGTGGAGGGTGCTCAGCACCTTGCAGGATTCAAGGCCCATGTTGACTTGAGCTAGGAATCTAATGAACAGAGTGACAATTACATAAACTCATTGGGCTCTCAAACTCTCTTAACTGGAGTTCAACAAGTTATTTTAAACTCTTTTACAATGGGGTGGACAAGAACTGATGCTCCAGTGGTTGTGTCTTCCAAAGGGTACACTCCTATTCTGAGCTGAAAAGATTTCCCTTCCACTGCCATCTGTGATTGATTTATTTAATGTACTGAAGAAAGCAATTTTTTAAATACATAAAATCCACCATTTTCTTTTCCTGTGGGTAGCTGTATTTAAGTGTTCTACATTTTCTCCTTTCATTTGATTTTAAAACCTAAAACATGTTTGATCAGAGTTAACAAGATAGCAAACTAGGGACTTCCTGTCTCTGCTTGAACAATGTCTTTAATAAAAAGTATTATCTCACAAAAACGATGCCTTATTCATGATTAAATCTATTTTCACTCACTAATTTTAAAGCAAAATTTATTTTAACATGTAAAGTAACTGAATGATTTATATTAAAAACATACGTCTCAGTTGGCATCTTCAAAACTGTGGAATTTTTCTGCATTTTGTGATTCAGATAACCAACACTAAAATGAAACATGATTCTGCTATGCGTCAGTTTATCTCAGAAGAGTTTATTTTAAATTTGAGATCAGAAAGTACCCAGCAAAAATCCCCTTTTCTTCACCCTGGCAGGCTTCAAGATCATATTCTGTAGAGTAGAACCTCAGAGTTACGAACACAAGAGTTACTAACTGACCAGTCAACCACACACTTCATTTGGAACCGGAAGTACACAATCAGGAAGCAGCAGAGACACCCCCACCCACCCCAAAATGGCAAATACAGTATAGTACTGCATTAAACAAACAACTAAAAAAATAAAGGGAAAGCAGCATTTTTCTTCTGCATAATAAAGTTTCAAAGTAGTATTAAGTCAAGGTTCAGTTGTAAACTTTTGAAGGAACAACCATAACGTTTTGTTCAGAGTTACGAACATTTCATAGTTACGAACAACCTCCATTCCCAAAACTCTTCATAAAGCATCTCAGCCTAATACACAGGTACTTTCTTTGCATGGCTCAACACATAAGGAAAAAGAAAGGAAGGACACTAATATGGAGACTAAAACAGATTCCTCCCCCCCCCATATTATCCTCTTAAAAATATGGTCAATTAAAGCTATACATCAGTGATGTACTCCAGTGGGCGTGGCTATCGCCCATGGAGCTTTTTAAAAAGCAAAACGTTTTCAAAAGAATGTCATAAGCCAGACTCAATTTAGACATATACATTGTGCAAACTAGAACTGTATACAACTTAATTGTGTGGGAAATACATATTTCTAAACCTTGATGATCACCTTTTCCCTGCTACCTACACAAAGCACAGGTTCAAAATAGCTCAGTTCTGATTTTTCTAGAACACACACTAGCTATTGTAGTAGTTTTAGGAAGGCACTGTGTTCAGCAAGCATCTTCCACATCACAGCATGTGTCTGATGTTGAATCCATACAAATGCATATTGCAGCCAATACCAATATTTCTGAAGAAAACACCAGTTAAACAGCATTCGGTTAAGCAGACAAAAGTAAACAAGGAATGACATCAGCAGCAGCAGACTATTACATCCTGTTTTTATTTTTTGCTGGCTTTTTTTGCTGGGGTGTGTGTCTGTCTCTCTCAATCTATAAATGCTACAATCAAGGTACCTCATCAGGAACTACCTTCTGCCATAAACTAAGAGCTAAAAGACATTTTCTTGAATACAGTGGAACATAGGAAGATGTGCAAGCACAATAATAATAATGGTCATTAACCTAAATATTGTGGTTGTTGCTGCGTATGAAAAAGAGGTAGCTGCCATTTCTTTGTTTCATTCTCCCAGTTATTTCCACAAGAGTTCCTTTCTACTCTTCTTATCCTCAGTTTCCACTTTTGCTGTCTCTCCCTGTCCAACCACCACCATTTCATCATCCCTCTCTTACCCCTGTTTTGCTCTTCTTGAGTCTCTCTTCGTGATTCCTTTCCTGCCTCCCTGATGGAAGGACCTAGTTAGATGCCCCACTGGGCAGGTAATTAAAAAAAGTTCCCTAATCAAAGAGTACTTACTCAGGGGCACCAAATTAACAGCCACATTTTGAACCATGGTTTAATTTTATACCCAATGCAAAATCTTGCAATAGTTTGCCCTAGTGACAGCAATAGAAATATGTTACTATTGTAACTTGTGTAAGTAATCTTCCTGTTTACAGATTTTTCACTAAACGTGGTATATCTTGTGATATGGCAAAACTGACACTTCATTATTGTCATTTTTCAGCATAAAAATACATTGGATACTACGGTATGGATTTCTGCCAATAACACCGCACTAGAGAGACCGATTCAGACAACAGGGTTGGTTCCCTCACCCCCAAAAACAAAACAAAAAATATGTCAGGAAACAACTCATTCCTGGTAATATTTTAGTTGGTTCAGTACTAATCAAAGGATCTTGTAAAATTTCAAACAGGCTATGCTATAGAGACATAGCACTACTCTTACTTGTACTGATTTTAAGTTTTCTACTTTTTATACCTACATTTGTCTGTCTGTATCTGCTATGTTTTGTATTCTCTCCAGCACCAAGTCAGTCATGTATAATCTTTGTGAAAAGTTTAATACATTTTAATGGGAAATAATAGATAAATGTGATGGATTGGGGGATCTGTCTGTACAACTTATGAATTCTGGTTGGTATTATGAAATTTCTGTATCATGGAAAGCCCCTGTGTTGATGTGTATCCATCCACTGACAGGACCTGCAACAAGTACACACCAGACTGACAACAATGGGGAGTAATTAACTTTAAACACTGAGTACTGATTAGACAATAGATACGCTAAAGGAAGTTTGCTCAATCTGGGGAAAAATACTTCCTCCTCAATCTGAAGGGGGAGAGTGTAGAGCAGTGGAAAGTCACCAAAACAGAACAAAGAAACAGGTGACTATAGCAAGTTTATAAAAGGACTTTCAGGAAGGGAGGGTGGGGGACAAGATACACAAACTTTGGGCAGGAGGAAGAAAGGGCATGGACTGTCCAAGACCAGAGGAAGCAAGCTGTTCTAGGGAGAAGGTTCGATGTCTCAGAACATAAGCCATGCCCTGGAGCAGAAGAACTCTGGATGGGCCCAAAGGACTCTGACCCCAGCCCAAAGCCCTAGAGTTGTGAGGAAACTGAGGGTTTGTAAAGATCCATGTATTTCTGGTGTGATTAAATAAAGAACAATAATGTGGAAGAATTCTGTACAAAATGTCTGGTATTATATGCTACATTTACCACATGATCCCTGGAAGAGGTAAACCCGAAGGTTCATAATTTCAGTGGGATTCTAGGAGAAGGTATGTGTAAACTACAGGGAGTCTGAGGAGTCAGCAATGGTTCCAGGGGCTAGGTAGGGGACTGTGTGGTCACAGCTCTCAGGCTGGGATGCTTGATTGATCATCTTCACCTCAAGAACATTCCCAGGGACCTCAAACCAGGGACAGTGGCTGTGCTCGGTTTAGATTCCAGAAACTTAAAACACCCAGGGATTCTACAGCTGACTCGCCTCCCAGCAATCTGGTGGGCTACAGGCAGGAGGAGGGTTGTGACAATACTTATGGATTTCTTCAGTGGAATGTGCTTATCCTATTTGTACTCTGGGCTCAATTCTCTAAAGCAGGGGTAGACAACCTATAGCACGCGTGCCAAAGGCGGCACGCGAGCTGATTTTCAGAGGCACTCACACGGCCCAGGTCCTGGCCACCGGTCCGTGGTGCTCTGCATTTTAATTTAATTTTAAATGAAGCTTCTTAAACATTTTCAAAACCTTATTTACTTTACATACAACAATAGTTTAGTTATATATTCTAGACTTATTGAAAGAGACCTTCTAAAAACATTAAAATATATTACTGGCACACAAAACCTTAAATTAGAGTGAATAAATGAAGACTCGGCACACCACTTCTGAAAGGTTGCCGACCCCTGCTCTAAAGCCTAAAAAAGTGAAAAGGGCAACAATAAAAACAAAATACATCATAAGATTAGTGTTTTCTCTCCCCTTGCGAAGTCACAAATGGACCATAAAAAGCTATCACTCCAAATATTTGATAAATCAGAACAAAGATAAAGTCTCAGAAGATTATTTTCCCCTGCATGAGATAAGATCGCAGTTGGACTTTTCCATTACACTGATTAAAAAGGAACTATATTGACATTTAACATCTCCATTTTCTTTGTCTTCCCATAGAACCAAACAAATTAGGAACAAGTTTCACAGAAAAAGGAATCCATCTATTGTGTATGCTTGCTACAGGCCTGTTCTTACATTGTATGCTACATTAAAATTGGCACACTTTAATCACTTGCTAAGGAATTTCCTATCTAGGAGAGGATGTGTTTAAACCGAGTTCTCTAGCTTTGGAGCTTCCATTTCTGGTAGGTTTTTAATCAGCAGAGTCTCTCATTTTTTCCAGCTAAAGAAATTCAACATGAAGACTAACCAAATTACATTTTTTCCTCAAGACACAAGATTATTTATTTATAAAGATAATTCACTCTACAACAATGTTTAAGCAAATCCAAGTCAAACATTTCTGCTTCCCAACACATCTCTAAGAAGAAAAATACAACTGAAACTACAAACAGACATTTGTCTTGTTTGTGTTAGTACTATCAATTCATCACATCCTGAACATAAGAGAAAATAAGTCTCCTACAAGAAGTTTGTAATAGAGATGGATGATCTGGGAAGCAAGCAGTAAAAACAAAAAGACAGACGGGAGGGGTTTATAAGAGATTTCTATCCTGCCCTGGTAGAGGAGCACGACTATTATCTACAGGTGTTTTCTATTTATATGGCACTTAGGTACTATAACTATAAATCTAACTACCATGATATTTCATATTTTCTAGGGCTAACGATTAATTGTGTGATTAATCGCGATTAATTTAATGTTAATAGAATATAGTTTAAATATTTTTGGGTGTTTTCTACATTTTCAAATATATTGATTTAAATTATAACACAGAATACAAAGTGTACAGTGCTCACTTTATATTTATTTTTTACTACAAATATTTGCACAGTAAAAAAAATAATATTTTTCAATTCACCTCATACAAGTACTGTAGTGCAATCTCTATCATGAAAATTGAACTTACAAATGTAGAATTATGTACAAAAAAATACTGCATTCAAAAATAAAACAATGTACAATTTTAGAGCCTACAAGTCCACTCAGTCCTACTTCTTGTTCAGCCATTCGCTCAGACAAACAAGTTTGTTTACATTTGCAGGAGATAATGCTACCTGCTTCTTGTTTACAATGTCACCTGAAAGTGAGAACAGGCGTTTGCATGGCACTGTTGTAGCCGGCATCGCAAGATATTTACATGCCAGATTCGCTAAAGATTCTTATGTCCCTTCATCTTCAACCACCATTCCAGAGGACGTGTCCATGCTGATGACAGGCTCTGCTCGATAACAATCCAAAACAGTGCAGACCGAGCATGTTCATTTGACATTGAGGTCAATGGTAATTGGGACAAAATACAACATGGTTTTACAAAAGGTAGATCGTGCCAAACCAACCTGAACTCCTTCTTTGAGAAGGTAACAGATTTTTTAGACAAAGGAAACACAGTGGATCTAATTTACCTTGATTTCAGTAAGGCATTTGATACGGTTCCACATGGGGAATTATTAGCTAAATTGGAAAAGATGGGGGGATCAATATGAAAATTGAAAGGTGGATAAGGAACTGGTTAAAGGGGAGATGACAACGGGTCATACTGAAAGGTGAACTGTCAGGCTGGAAGGAGGTTACTAGTGGAGTTCCTCAGGGATCGGTTTTGGGACCAATCTTATTTAATCTTTTTATTACTGACCTTGGCACAAAAAGTGGGAATGTGCTAATAAAGTTTGCGGATGACACAAAGCTGGGAGGTATTGCTAATACAGAGAAGGACCGGGATATCATACAGGAAGATCTGGATGACCTTGTAAACTGGAGTAATAGTAATAGGATGAAATTTAATAGTGAAAAGTGCAAGGTCATGCATTTAGGGATTAATAACAAGAATTTTGGTTATAAATTGGGGACACATCAGTTGGAAGTAACAGAGGAGGAGAAGGACCTCGGAGTATTGGTTGATCACAGGATGACTATGAGCCGCCAATGTGATATGGCCGTTAAAAAAGCTAATGCGGTCTTGGGATGCATCAGGCGAGGTATTTCCAGTAAAGATAAGGAGGTGTTAGTACCGTTATACAAGGCACTGGTGAGACCTCATCTGGAATATTGTGTGCAGTTCTGGTCTCCCATGTTTAAGAAGGATGAATTCAAACTGGAACAGGTACAGAGAAGGGCTACTAGGATGATCCGAGGAATGGAAAACCTGTCTTATGAAAGGAGACTCAAAGAGCTTGGCTTGTTTAGCCTAACCAAAAGAAGGCTGAGGGGAGATATGATTGCTCTTTATAAATATATCAGAGGGATAAATATCAGGGAGGGAGAGGAATTATTTAAGCTTAGTACCAATGTGGACACAAGAACAAATGGATATAAACTGGACATTAGGAAGTTTAGACTTGAAATTAGACGAAGGTTTCTAACCATTAGAGGAGTGAAGTTCTGGAACAGCCTTCCAAGGGGAGTAGTGGGGGCAAAAGACATATCTGGCTTCAAGACTAAGCTTGATAAGTTTATGGAGGGGATGGTATGATGGAATAGCCTAATTTTGGCAATTAATTGATCTTTGATTATTAGCAGGTAAATATGCCCAATGGTCTGTGATGGGATGTTAGATGGGGTGGGATCTGAGTTACTACAGAGAATTCTTTCCTGGGTGCTGGCTGGTGAGTCTTGCCCACATGCTCAGGGTTTAACTGATCGCCATATTTGGGGTCGGGGAGGAATTTTCCTCCAGGGCAGATTGGCAGAGGCCCTGGAGGTTTTTCGCCTTCCTCTGCAGCGTGGTGCACGGGTCACTTGCTGGAGGATTCTCTGCACCTTGAGGTCTTTAAACCACGATTTGAGGACTTCAATAACTCGGGCATAGGTTAGGGGTTTGTTACAGGAGTGGGTGGGTGAGATTCTGTGCCCTGCGTTGTGCAGGAGGTCGGACTAGATGATCATAATGGTCCCTTCTGACCTTAAAGTCTATGAGTCTATTTTATTATCTGAGTCAGATGCCTCCAGCAGAAGATTAATTTTCTTTTTTTGGTGGTTTGGGTTCTGTAGTTTCCGCATCAGAGTGTAGCTCTTTTAAGACTTCTGAAAGCATGCCACACCTCATCCCTCTCAGATATCGGAAGGCACTTCAGATTCTTAAACCTTGGGTCAAGTGCTATAGCTATCTTTAGAAATCTCACATTGGTACCTTCTTTGCGTTTTGTCAAATCTGCTTTGGAAGTGTTCTTAAAACAAACCACATGTGCTGAATCATCATCCGAGGCTACTATAACATGAAATATATGGCAGAATGCAGGTGAAATACAGCCGGAGACATACAATTCTCCCCCAAGTAATTCAGTCAAAATTTAATTAATGCATTTTTTTTAACAAGTGCCATCAGCATGGAAGCATGTCCTCTGGAATGGTAGATGAAGCATGAAGGGGTATACAAATGTTTAGCATATCTGTCATGTAAATACCTTGCAATGCCAGCTACAAAAGTTCCATGTGAATGCCTGTTCTCACTCTCTGGTCACATTGTAAATAAGAAACGGGCAGCATTATCTCCCGTAAATGTAAACAAACTTGTTTGTCTTAGCGACTGGCTGAACGAGAAGTAGACTGAGTGGACTTGTAGGCTCTAAAGTTTGGCATTGTTTTGTTTTTGAGTGCAGTTATGTAGCAAACAAAAAAATCTACATTTGTAAGTTGCAGTTTCGTGATAAAGAGATTGCACTACAGTACTTGTATGAGGTGAATTGAAAAATACTGTTTCTTTTATCATTTTTACAGTGCAAATATTTGTAATAAAAAATAATAATATAAAGTGAGCAGTGTACACTTCATATTCTGTGTTGTAATTGAAATCAATATATTTGAAAATGTAGAAACATCCAAAAATATATGAGAAAATAAATTTCAATTGGTATTCTATTCTTTAACACTGCGATTAAAACTGCAATTAATCATGATTAATTTTTTTTGAGTTAATTGCATGAGTTAACTGCAATTAATCGACAGACCTAATATTTTCTAACTATAACAGATATGAGTCTTTGGAAGTGTAAAGAGTTCATATGACTATATTGAAATGAACAAGACAAGCATGGATTTTTGGGACAATATGTGTTAAGTGGATTACCTGGGGAGTGGTGAACGCCATGACACTGGTTTTGGTGGGGGAAAAAGTGCCTTTTGAAGCTACATCCTGAGGGGAGGGCTGTCAACTAGTGACTACCTGTTCCCAGAGACTGGAGATCAAAGGCCCGACTATATAAAGGAACAGCTAATTTGCTCAGCCTTGGTTCTGGTTCCTGAGCTAAAGACAGATATGAACTTGTAACCACAAGGAAAACCCAGTTGTGGAGTTTGAAGGACTGAGACTTACCAGAGCCCTATGTTGAAATTGGTGGTGATCCCCAGTAATCCCTTTTAGGTTCTTTTATATGCGTTCTCTGTAATGTTTTTACCTTAACAATAAACGTGCCAGTTTAGAAGGAGCTGTGTAGTAACTTGTAACTGTATTGCCAGCAATGTTCATAGCCCTCAGAGAGAGAGAGCAAAGCACAGGCCTTTTAGGCAGACTGGCTTGCTGAGGATATTGCACTGTAAGGCAGGGAGATGTAGAGCCTTAAAACCCCCAGTCAGAAGGGAATGAAACGCAGGTCTTTGCCCAAGAGAGGTGACACCCAGGAGCCAAAAACCTTTAAGTGGGTGCCCTTAAGCGACCACAGAGGGGAAAATACAGGTGCAGTTATCTTGAAACTGACACTAACCAAAGAAAGCCCTCACTTTGCCAGCCACTGCTATCAATGACTAAGCAGATTCCAGAGTTAAGTGGAACATGGAAGACAGTATCATACTAAACGCATGGAAAGATATTTGGCACAATGTTGTAAATATCTACTTCACCACTGTCACAAATCTAATTGAACGCCCCTCTTGGGGACTCACAAGACACTGAATCCCCATGTGCTTTAAGCCTCCAGTGTCTGAACAGAGGGCACTGCCTCTAGCTTGGGGTCTCTAGGCTCTCTGAGGGTGCAGACCTTCTATCTAGCACCCCACCTCCTGAGAGGTGAGATCTAACGACACAATTGCCTAGCCCCAGGGATCAGTACTGACCCCTTGGGTTCCCCTGTAGTGTGTATATATAGTCCATCCCAGAACTCTGGCCCTGTGGACACTCTGGGTTCACAAATTAACTCTTCAAGGGCATGTGACAGGACCACCACATAAGGTACACAAAGACTTTGCACTAGATCCTAAAGTACCACTGCTTTTTACTTAATAGGACAAGATACAGATCTATACGGAAATAAATCCTACATGCAGTTCCCTGCCTCAGTTTCCTCACCACGCTCAAACATTCTTTGGGCTGGTGGCAGGGTCCTCTGGGAGGTGTCTGGTATCCTTCTGATGCAGTTCGTGTCTTGACTTCTGAGCCAGGGAGCCTCTCTCCCCCAGGTCAGTTTGATTTCTCTGACTCTTAGCTGGCCCCGCAGCTCAACTGGTCCCACTCCCTGCTATGAAAGCAAACCCCTCTCTTCCCTTTTCCTGCCCAAAACTTCCTCTCTCTCTCCAAAGCCTTCTGCCTCGGACTCCTTTTTAAACCCCTGCTTTATCACTTACATCTTTTTGTTCTGTTTGGGGATTTTCCACTCTCCACTTCCCTCTCCCTGCAAACAAGCTGGATGAAGTAACTTCTCTCACATTCAACCAACCCATTTGTCATTCAGCTGTTTCCACCTGAATAGGCGACTGACAATTGTCCCTGATCTGGCAAAGGTGTGCTTATTACTCTGTCAGCAATGGTGGATTCTACATTTACATAGAGACATTCAACAATGCAGCAATTTTCAGAGTAACAACTTCATATTATCAACTAGAATTCATAAACGGTATAGATAGATTCCCCAATTCATCATAACATTCCCTCCTTGAATTTAGCCAAACTACAATCCTGAATCACTGTTATTGGATCCCAGACTAAATATGTTTCAAGAACAGGAGGCAAGCAGACAATATGCACTGTGGTCAGCCCAGCAGACAATAGAACCTGGAGTATTAATCCCAGGGGAAAGTGAGTGAAATGACTCATCCATCTGTAAATGAGAACAACACTCATCTACATCATAGTGAGGATTAACCAATATTTGTACAGTGCTTTGAAGCTGTAAATCACTAAAGACTAGGTGTTTCTAAAATATATTTCAAAAAGGTTAGTAAGAAGTATAAAAGAGATCCTCACATTCTTTTTGAAAGGTCTCCTGTTGTCAATTAATACAAATTAATACAAAAATTCTTAACTTGGTTTTTGAGTTTCCAAATGATCACATTTTCTATTTATGCAAGAGGATTTTTTGCTTGGGTTTGGGGGAGAGGGGTTAATATGAAGCGCTTCAGAATGGATAGGAGATGGTCACATATTACATACTTTTCAGCAACCAGCCATTTTTGTTTGCCAAA
The DNA here is from genome assembly GCA_003942145.1 of Platysternon megacephalum. Taxonomy (NCBI): domain Eukaryota; kingdom Metazoa; phylum Chordata; order Testudines; family Platysternidae; genus Platysternon; species Platysternon megacephalum. Next base: position 4,061,720 of record QXTE01000110.1, on the reverse strand, counting down.
TTTCATTTCTTTTTCCTATTTAAAGATTGTTCTTGCTAAGTGTTTTAAAAGATTATTCTATATGGAGGAAGAGACAACCCACTTAAAAAAGCTGTCCAAGTGGTTTAACATTACATATTTGATCTTCCACTGCCCCAGAATCAGATGTGTCAGTATTTGCTTTCACATCAGCAGAAGGCGTGGAGGAGAAAAAAATAAGTAATTCTTTAATTGGCAGGCTGAGATTTGGTAAACAATGTTTTTGTACAAAGCTGAAGTATCTCCACTATCCAGGTCCAGAATGAAGCATCTGGCAGAATCTGAGGTAGGAGTGAAACAGTATTTATCCCCTGATTTGAACATCTCTTAGCTTATTCTTTTAACAATATTTCCAGAGCTCCCTTTCTTTTAAGAACTAAATTTTCTCTCTAAAAATTAAAAATTTGATATTTCAGAAAGATATAGGGACCTCTGGAATTTTCACATTAGGACTCATTTTCCAGTTTTCTTTGCCATGAAGTAACTTCACTGTTCTGTAAATTTGTTACAGTCTGGCTTGCAGGAAGAACCATGTGAAGGCCAGGTGGTGTACAGGAATAACACATATCTAGTAAATTTCAGCATGCCCTCAGCCCCAGTTTTATTACTGAAATAAAACCAAAAAGTGATGATCCTGGTAGCAGTCACAGATAAGAGTTAACAAATCTTATTTGGAAATACTGAGAGAAATGGCTTAGACTAGAAACAAACATTATATTCCAACCTGGAAAGTGTTGTTCTTTGTCTGTTGTATTCACCAATTTAAAATCCCAATTTTTTTCCAAATGAGATTCTGTGTATGCAAAACCCATTCATGTCACGAGTGCCTGCAGTTAATGCTCATGCATTTTGCATTAGGAAATTATGCTGGAAATCCTCACTTGGTACCAATGCATTAGTATTAAAAACCCATTGCTGTGTCCGGAATCAAGAGAATTAAAACGTCTCTTTTTGTGGCAATCTTTACGTTGGTTGTGGGTAACACCTGTACAATATGTATCAGCATGAATCTAAAATGTATTTATTAAACATTTCACAGAATAGGCTAATATCTCTTACAGTGAATGAAGGATCACTTAACGAATCAAACCATTCACATACACAATGGCTAGTAAAAGGAGAGCGAATTTTAAAATAATTTAGTGAACATACTCTCTAAGCTGTTGTGAGTTTTAGCTGTTACTATTAGAAATGAGCAAATTTTTTCCAATGAATTTTTTTTCCCCACTGAAAAATGCAGATGTGATGTCACTACAAAATTTTGAAAATGTGTGTCAGTTTAGCCAAATTGTTCTGGTCACAATAACAAAATTCTGAAAAAAATTGAAATGTTTCAATTTTTCAATTTGAAATGACATTTCATTTTGAAATTCTCTTTAATTGTATTTAAAAATATCATTTAAAAATGTTAAAATTTGCTCCAAATCTAAAAGAAACATTTTGTTTTAGGTCAAACAACACATTTTATTCCACCCAAAACAACATTTTTCAACTTTCAATTCACTGAAAATTTCAAAAAAATTTAGTTTTCAGTTCAGCCCAAAATGATTTCCCCCCCAGTTTTTGGAAGAGCCAGCAAACCAAAAAAATCCATTATTTGTCCAGTTCGAGTTACTATCAGTACCTCTAGTTGTATTCTTTAAGCTATCACATCTTAATATTACTTGGTTATGTTAAACATAATGGTACCTTTAACAAAAATTTAACTTGTATTAAATGTTTTGATTAGCTATGTCTCTAGCGGTATCCACAAAATGAATGTAAATAAACCTCAAACCAAGAGACAGGCTGAGTAAACTGACAAACACATCCATTTCCCATGATGAGATTATAGCTTCACTAACTTCAATAGAAACCAGGCTGCACAGATCACAACGCAGTGGGCCTGTCAACAGGTCCCAACAGACACCTTTGATCTAGAAGCACATTAGAGTCCGAAATAACCACCAGACTAATTTTTACATAATACAGACGCTGGAAGAACTGTTTTTACGGTACAATAACAAGGTAGTTGGTAGAGTGTTTAAACAAAACCAAGCAGATGCTCAAGTACAGTAGCAAACAGAATACTGAATACTAATGAACCAGTGCTGTGAGAACAACAAATATACTATAAAAGCTAGCATTGAGGTGAAATCAAGTGCCTGAAATCTTGGCAGAAACACTAAATAGATAAAGCATTTTTTAAAAGGAAACATTCTTTTTACTTGAAATTTTCTGCTATTGTTTTTTTCAGTATGACTCCAAGACAAAAGGATATTCAATATGACATTAAAGGATATGATAAGCTGCTGGTACTTCTGCACTGTTCCAACCAAATGAATACAGTGGTATGAGCCCTACTTGTATCTGTGGTAGCCAACATTAATAGGACATTATTGGGAACGTATTTTTGCCCCCACTCTGTTAATAAAAATCATCTGAAAATCCTGAAAACAAACCCCAATCTACTGATTTAAATCCTGCATAAGGAGTCTCTAGGGAGAAGGTTTTCAATTTCAAATTTCAATTTTCAATACAAAATGGTGTATTATAAAGCAAAAGAGAATATCCAGAAGACAGACTGGAATAATTATATAAGACTACTGAAACATCAGGCCTAAGACCACTTGACAGTATCCTTTTAAAAATGTTATGTATTGTTTGTATCATATGGCATAGTAGATAAGCCACTGTTTTTATAATCCCAATAGAAGACCATATGTGTCACAGAGCTAAGCTGTCTGCCCCCTAAAGAACAAAAGGGGGTTAAATACATACTGAAAAAAGATTTTATACAGCAGCTGGCACCTCTGTAAATCAAATTTATCAAATGTCCTCTACATTCCTCCTAAATTCAACTTTAGAACTGGCAGTGTCAAAAGGGGGTCAATAATAGCAATATATCATTATAAATATTGCTATTTAACAAATTAAAATTCAGCTAGTTAAAATCACATTAATCAGGTAAAAATGATAATCTCCGAATTAAATATAAAAAGTCAACTGTGAATATTTGTAAATCATTTGTATTAAGCCAGTTATTCAAGTGTATTTTGTTTGTTCTCTTGATGGTACTCAAGCATATACAGGTCTGTCGCACCTTACGCGCATTTAACATGCGCGATTTCAGCTTTACGCGGTTGGCAAAAACAAAAAAAACAAAACAAAAAGTAGAAAAATAACAATTTAAATACTGTACCTTCAGTGCGGGCGATTCCGCCCGCCATTACACTCAATGTAATTTTGACTATACGTGATTTTCGCTTTACACGCTGACAGCGGAACGTAACCCCAGCGTAGGACGAGACAGACCTGTACATAGTTCAGTTTATTCATAAAGATTCCTAGAAAAATCCACTACAAGTCCTTGGCACATGGCAACTCAAAGAAACCCATCTATTTTAGATACACAGCAAGGAACTTCTTTGGCCCACTCTCCCTGGCTAGATAATCCAAAAAGCAACAAGTCATCAGTATAAACAAGCAGTTTGCCAGGTTTTTAGATCACTGAATCTTGGTACATGGAAAAAGAAACACCAAACTCAATTAATTAAACATGCTAGAAACTACACAGGGCCTTCACAGTTTAGCTATGTGTATTTAGAGACTGCATAAGACCAAGTGAAGGGAAGGAAATAAGTGTCAAGTATTGGTGTATAAAAGGTCATTAACCATACAAAATTCAAGAGAAATCAAAGAGTAAGAAAAGAGGTAACAAAAAAAGGTAGGGGAGGAAATAGGGGTGGGGAGGGAGGACACTTCTAAAAACTAAAGCGTGGCACAAGAACAGAGAAATGCTGATAATTTCCAGCAAAGTGCAAATGAATGTGACAAGGAGAGGTCAAATGAATATTTTGTAAGTATGAAGAAGCTAAAATAAAATCTAGTGGCAAAAATGAGAAGGAACTCAGATGAATAAATTCAATGTGGTCTTTCTTGGTGTCATGAGAAAGACAGAATTCTGAGTCACTAAGCGGGAAACAATATGGCTAAAAGCAATTAACTGTTTAATACCCTCCCACCTTGCAGGGTCCTCGAGCCTGGCTTCCAGCATGAGCCCAAATCTCTGTACCCCTCAGCCTAAGCCCCATGAGCCTGAGTCAGCTGGCATGGGCCAGCCACAGGTTTCTAACTGCAATATAGACTAATAAAGATGGGGAAATAGCACTCCTGATAAAAGGGTTATGTAAAATAGCCCTACAGTCAGACTTGGGGCAATCCAATATCCTGGGTTGCTGGTTTGGAGAGACAAGAGCTTCTATTTAGGCAGCAGATTTAAAATAAACAAAAGTAAGTATTCCTTCACACAACGCACCGTCAACCTGTGGAACTCTTTGCCAGGGGATGTTGTGAAGGCCAAGACTATAACAGGATTTAAAAAAACAACTAGATAAATTCATGGAGGATAGGTCCATCAATTAGCCAAGATGGGCAGGGATGGTGTCCCTAGCCTCTATTTGCCAGAAGCTGGGAATGGGCAACAGGGGATGGATCACTTGATGATTGCCTGTTCCATTCATTCCCTCTGGGGCACCTGGCATTGGCCACTGTCGGAAGACAGGATACTGGGCTAGATGGACCTTTGGTCTGACCCAGTATGGCCGTTCTTATGTTCATGTTTTGGGTCAGGTAGATGGGTGAAGAGCCTCTCACTCTTAAAAAAAATAAAAACAAAGACTGGTGAAATTTGTTGTTAATGTTTATTGACTCCTTCCCCTTCCCGTAGGGCCTAACCTTTGAAGATGATACACAGATCACGTACTCTTAGGATTTTCCGGTCAAGACCAACGCCAATCAATCACATAAGAGACAGGACTAGAATTTTAAAATATGTATTATTCCTGCTCTATAGCTGAAAAACTGGATACACTAATTAACAAAATAATCAAAAACTGAGAACAAGGAAAAAAAGTTTCACATTGGGTATGTGATGGACATATAATTAGTAAACAGTAAATTTGTAAGCATCTAGAGGATAATAGACTTATAAGGAATAGCTAACATGGATTTGTCAAAAACAAATCATGCCAAATCAACCAAATTTCCTTCTTTGTCGGTGTTACTGGCCTAATTTATGGGGGGAAGCAGTACACATGATATATCTTGATTTCAGTAAGGCTTCTGACACAGTCTCACATACATTCTCATAAGCAAACTAGGGAAATGTGGTCTAGATTAAATTACTATAAAATGGGTGGAAAACAAGTTGAAAGATGGTACTCAAAGAATACTTATCAACAGTTCACTTTCAAACCGGGGGGACGTATCTAGTGGGGTCCCACAGAGGCCTGTGCCAGGTTCCATACTAGTCAATAGTTTTATTAATTATGTGGATAATGGAGTGGACAGTATACTTAAAAAATGTGTAGATGACACCAAGCTGGGAGGAGATGCTAGTACTTTGGATGGAATGGATTAGAATTCAAAACCACCTTGATGAATTGGCCTAAAATCACCATAAGGAAATTACATAAAGACAAGTGCAAACTACATTCACTTATGAAAGAAAAATCAAATCCACAATTACAAAATGGGGAATAACTGGCTACACAGTACTACTGCTGAAAAGGATTTGGAGGTTATAGTGGATCACAAATTGAATGAGAGTCAACAATGTTATGCAATTGTGAAAAAGGCCAATATCATTCTGGGCCGTATTAACAGGAGAGTCGTATGTAAGACACCGGAGGTAACTGCCCCACTCTACTCGGCACTGGTGAGGCCTCAACTGGAGTGCTGTGACCAGTTATAGGAACCGCATTTTAAGAAAGATGTGGACAAACAGGAGAGAGACTCCAAAGGAGAGCAACAGGTTTTTTTCCTTATTTTAGTGTTTCTTCTTTGTACTTTTAAATAAAATGATATTTTGCTTTAATGCAATTTTAATCTGGATTTGATCATTAATGTTGAGATCTGTCAATCTAAGTCACTATCTATGGCCCCCATCACAGTAGTGTCTGAGCACCTTGCAACCTTTAATGTATTTATCCTCACAACACCCTTATGAGGCAAGGAAGTACTATTCTCCCAATTTTGCAGTTACAGAACTGAGGCACAGTGACTTGCCCAAGGCCTCAGAGCAAGTCTGGAGTGGAGCAGGAAATTGAACCCGAGTCTTCCAAGTACTAAGCTAGTGCCCTAGCCACTGGGCCATTCTTCTTCTCAGAGATACTGATACTGGCTGAATTACCCAGATCCAGAGAGAAAAGACAGGTGGGGGCACAAAAGGGTACGGTGCGTGAGAATGGAGATGGCACAAATATTAGATGGGGGTCCATCAATGCAATGCAAAGGTTAATATTATGGAGGGGTCAAATCCAGCCACAGAGGCTGCATTAGACGAATGCAGGACCTCAGCGAGGATGAGACTGTGAAGTGGAAAATAGGATACAAGAGGTCTTTCTCCCAGATCCATTAAAAAGAAAAAAATTCATCTGTTCCTGCTCTTAGTCACCATCTGAAGGCCTAAATCCTTTGTTTAGAGCATCACAACTTGTTGCTGTGGAAATAAGTATTCGAGTATCATGGTACAAACAAAAAATTAGGACTTGTCAGTCAGGGAAAAATCAATGGGTGGCAAAGCTAAGTCATCTTCTGGTTTTAATTATTTTTATTTTTATTGAAGGATTGAGATACTTATTTTTCCCTTTATATTTCATAAACCTACCTACTGTATACTAACTCAAGTTATTTCTGAGCTATTAAAAAAAACTCACACACTGATTTTCCTGGCAGTAGATTAGTCAAAATCTTTTCTTTCCCCCCCTCTATCCAACACTATGCCATCTTCTCTAGATATGCTACTCATCCAGGAATTCCAATCTGCATTTTTTCCTAGATTTACTTTGACCCATTGCAAAGGCTTTTAAAACCAGCTATTTTCTCTAGGTTTAGTTAGGTTTGCAATATCTTCTAGATCACATTGTATAAGAGTTATAGTCTCCTGAAATATTACCATCTAAAAGTTTAATGAATTAATGAGGGACAAGGAGCACATGTTTTTGCAAACAGTCAATAAAGAAGAGAAACAGAAAAAAATGTGTTTAGTGTAGTTTTGATGATAAACCTAACATTCATATATAAATCATTTGAACTTATCAGTTTTTCAACATTCATAAACACAAGCAGTGACCTGTATTAATGTTCTGGACTAGCCCAGTATCCAGCAATCCAAGGTCAGAAATCTCTTAGACTTTTTTAATACAAAACAATGACTTAAAATCACAAATTAACAGTAATTCCTGCAGATTAGTGTGATGCAGTACAGTAACTATGATCTACAGCAGTGGTGGGCAACCTGCAGCCCGTCCGACCATTTGTTTACATTTGCACAGCTGTCTGCAGCTCCCAGGGGCCGCGGTTCGCCGTGGAGCTGCGGTCCAGGCCTGTGCCACTTCCCGCAGCTCCCATTGGCCAGGAATGGCGAACCACAGCCACTGGGAGCTGCAGACGGCCGTGCAAATGTAATCAAATGATCTGGCGGCCCGCCAGCAGATTACCCTGATGGGCTGCGTGCAGCCCACGGGCCGCAGGTTGCCCACCACTGATCTACAGGGAGTGGCAGCCGATACGCCAAATTTAAAACTCAGGATACAGTTGTGCAACTTACCACAGAAATACATCCCATGAAAATGTGTTTTATAATATTAAAGTAGGCAAGATTATCCACAAGTGTGCATCATTATTATTATACACACACAGCATCTGCACATTTCATTAACATGCTGTTTTATTCACTTTTCTAGAGGATCTGATCTTAAAAGATCTTATGCAAATGTTAACATTAAGCAAGTAAGTAGTTCTGTTGACTTCAGTGGAGCTACTCATGTTAGTAAAGAACAAGCATAAGCATTTGCAAGATCAAAGCCATAATAAAGACCAGACCTAAGCGAGACCCCTGAAGTACCCCACTAAACATGCCCCTCATAACTCAACCCTGCTGTTTTATCACTCTTTGTTTATGGTCTTTCAGCCAGTTCTCAGGCCATGTTTGGTGCTAATCTGAATTCATGCTGAGGGTAAGATTTTGAGTCTAACATTTTACTAAAATCCAAATACTATGTATCACATCCCCTTTCAGCCACTATATTTTTGTCATTCTTTTTTAAATAGCAGTGTTTAGCTTTAATCTTCCTTTCTCAACATTCCTACTATGTTATCACCCACTCCTGAAATACCTTTGCAAGTTTCCAGTCTTTTACTATACCAAATTCTAGCTTCTTGTTTAGCTATCTAGGCATTCCTAAACTCCAACCACTGACCGTCATATAACATGGGGACAGAGGAAAATTTATGAAGGACTCTGTCCTATGCTTGGATTGGCAGCAATTACTTATTATTTACGTGCCACTGTACTTGGTGCTGTAAAAGACAAAAATTGCTTCTGACAAGTGGTTTCAGGTAGGAGCCAATCATGATACGTGAGTCATATCTGCATGTTAATGCTGTATACCTATGCATTATATAACAACATGTTGCACAAGGATTCTTAGAATAGGTATTGTCTTAGAGATGATACTGTTATCATGACATAATATGAGTAAGGAGTTAAAGTCCCAAAGTTTTCCAATATCGTTCCCTTTCTTTGTTTTGCTGTTTCTTTTTCAAGCAGGCTGCACCTATTCATGGGGTTGCTTTTCTTTACTGGTGCAGTCTCTTTCCTATGTACAGTAGTAGTTACATCTCCATTGATGTCTCTTGTTACAATCTAGAAATGTATTACAAACATGTACATTGCTAAGCATCCACAAGTCGTCTTAACTTCAGTAGAAGTTAAACTCTGAACCTCACAGGATCAAGTCCTATCTGTCAGCTGGGTATTTTGTTTGGTGCTGTCTCCTATCATTCTAATTAGCTTGTCTTTTTATTTATTTATTTAATTTATTTTAACGCTGAAACAAAAAGAGTCACAATATGGCAGCAAAGTAACTTTTTCTTTCCAATCTTAAATCTGCTGGTCAGCATTTTGGTGTTAAAGTAAGCAGCATCCGTTTCTCTGTACATAACCCTTATATAACAAAAATCTGCATTCAAAAATATGTGGGATGTAATTATTACTTTTTACTACAAGAATTGACGAGCACACCTTTTAAAAATATCTGTCCTTTTTTGTCAAGTTACTACCATTTTATTGGTTGGTGTAGGGTTGGTTTTTTTTCTCCCTTCTCTATTATTTTTTTTTTAAGATTGAAAACAACTTGTTCTTAACATTTTGACCAAAGATCTAAAAATAAAAGATTATTAATGGATACTGAGCCATTTTGTCAAAAAAATTGCTTTCACTGAATCCTAGATTAAGACAATTAAAGAGGTGTTTCAGGACCCAAATTGCTGAAATACAATATTGTAGAGGGGAGATTGTTAGAAATATATAATTTTTCCAAATGTGATGTGATGGCTCTAGAAAGCCATGCTTTCTTCCTCTTGACCTCTCCCTCAACGTCCTGCATCAAGTTAACAATCCTTTTGGAGCCTCTCAGTAGTATTTTTGAAACAGTGAGTTCACTACAAAGCAACGTAACAATGGTCCTTTCTCCAATGGACTCAGCTTTTGCTACACTATGATATCAGCCTAGTAGAGATGACCAGAAGGAAATGATGAAACTAAAAACCCATTTACATCCCCCTAGGTCAGAGAACGATTTTGTTTGTGCTCTTCTAGATGGCCAAATGTGTTTGCACTTTCCAAACACCTACTTTATTAAATGTGGCAGGCACTATAGCTTTGTATTCAAAAATTACTCAGATGTAACAGCAGCAGGTTACTGAACATGGATCAATGTCAAAGTCAAACCTTCCCCAATTATTGATTCCTTGTAGCTGTTCAATAAATAATCACATTAGGAATATTAAAGATTGGTTTCTTTCTGTTTGTAATCATATAAAACTAAGGACTAATTAAAAAAAAAAAAACACAGTTGCAAATGGATGAAATTACATCTACATATTACAGAAGAAATACTTTCTATACACAGGAAAACCATGTTAATAAATAAGCACTTACTGATTCTTACATAAAAACAAGCTATAACTTAATATTATCATGAACAGAATCTCAGCTCTGGGTCTTACACATCTACTGCACAGGTATTCAAACCATTTCATAGTGAAGACCACATCATAGCACAGAGATTGTGTAAGAACGGGAGGTGGTCCCTGAGACAAACACACAGACCTCTCCTCCTATTCAAAATTACATACCATCACTGTGCCTGTTACAACTGCTTACATGGAAGAATTATTAGGAAAGTAATATTTTTTAGCTTCTTTCAATACAATCTATAGAGCCCTGCAAATCTGCGGATATTCGCTTCATATCCACAAACCATTTTTTGCGGATAGGATGCAGCTACAACCGCGCAGGGCTCTATTCACTGGTTGCGCCTGGCCCGCGGCGTCCGGCTTGGGCAGCCCAAGGAGCGCAGCGTGCTTGGGGCCAGTGGCCAGCAGCCAGTGGCTGGGCAGAGTCAGGGCTGTCCAGCACCAGCTTGCTGCGCCGCTTCCGGTCCAGCAGCTCAGGCCCGTTGGGCAGTGCTAGCGTCCCCACCATGGCCTGGCCCAGCAGCTCTGGCCACGCTCCCAGTCCCAGGCCTGGCCTGCTGGCTCCTGGGCAGCAGGGCCCGCCCCTGGCCATGGGGATTGGAGTGGGAGGGGCCCCAGCACCCCACTCCTCTGCCCCACTGTGATGCAACACGCACTGCTGCTGCCATGTGCCACCGCTCACAAGCATAGCACGTGACACCCCTTCCCCCAATCCCTCCCCTCCATGATGCTCCTTCTCCTCGAGACCCTGCCCCTGCGCTGCCCCTTACCCCCGTCTCCACCCTCGTGCTGCCTCTTCCCTGCAACACCCCGCCCCCGCCTTTCTCACCCCATCACTAGCCCTTGTGAGAGGGCTTGCTGCTGCAGGTGCAGATACAGGTAAAACATGGCTAGCGGATCCGCGAATGCGGATCCATATATTTTTGTATCCACACAGAGCTCTAACAATCTAGCAGCTAGAAACAAAGAAAGGAGGCACCACCTGAAAAATCAACTCTCCACAAGCTACCAGCTATTGCTCAATAAACCACAGTTGGGAAGTGATACTTTCATGTCCATGCAGTAGATTTGGACACCCCAATCATCAGGAAGGAGCTGTACCAACTAAAACTCATATGCTCCTTTCCTAAGGACTTACAGAGTAGTTCAAGATCTTTTCACACAATTGTCTTTCATCAGCTCAGCTCTAGGCCAGATCCCCTAACTGAACTTTGAAACCATGTATAGAAAATGACTAGAGCCCTGTATTTTTTCAAATACAAAATTATATGAAATAAATTGAAAAAACAGCAAACAAAACAAAAAACACATCCTGCAGCAGAGGCTCCTGTCCCATGGGGCATGGCCCAGCTCCCCATTCCAGGCATTGCAACCTGGAGCATGGGGCTGCAGTGCCACTCAGGTTTGGCCTGGCCATTCCGCCATCATGACAGGGCGACAGTCGGGTCAAATTTGAGTAAGTGGCTTTGTGACCTGGCACACGGGGGTCACAGCTTCATTCTCTCATGTTTGTCACCATGACAGAGGGGTGACCAAGACAAACCTAAGCAGCGCTCCAACCCTTTTCACCAGGCTGCAACACCCAGAGCAGGGAGTCAAGCCCAACCCCAAGGGAAAGGAGGTGCCACTGCAGAGTGAGTGCAGGATGGGCTTGTTCTGCAACCGCCCACCCTCAGGAGGTTCCTGAGCCGACCCTTCCCATGCGGATAAATGAAACAACACAAAATTCCTGAAAAATAAAACAAAACTATTAAAAATAAAAAGAATTTCATGGGGCTCTTAAAATTGCCTCATGAACTTCCCCATTCCTTTCCTATGATGTATCCATGTTGCCACACGTCAAGGTTTCTCAGTACATACAGCTAACACTCCACACTCTATCACAACAAACATATAGTAATTTGTCATACAATGCTTGAAAGGCATTAGTCATTTATAGTAAATATGGAATTAGGAAAAAAAATCAGTTGAGTGCCAGCCTGCGTCAAGTGAATTTGCACTATACCTCCCTCTTAAACAAATACTTGATAAGTACAAGTGTTAAATGAACAAACAATACATACCAAATGATAAACCAACTTTTCACTGTAATGAATAAAATTTGCTATACACTAATGTTTGATGAATACTGTAAATAAACATATTTAAAACAGTAGTCTATGGAGTAACTAGTTAGTTAACATTTACAGCATACTGCTTGATTTATTTGTACAAATGATAAAAAAGGATCCAAGTAAGCAAAAGTTGGGAGAAAATAACCTTTTACAATAATGAAAGACATCATTTAAAATAGCTTTCATTTTATTTCAATTAGGCAATAACTCTGATCATTGAGATTTAGGGAAAAAATAGAATTTGTTGCCCTTAGTTTCCATTGTTTTAAAAAAATGTTCAATTCCATATGAAACAAAAGCTCTGACCTGTAGTAATAACTAAAAATAACAACACTTTGTACTTATATGGTGCCCTCCGTTAGAGGATCTCAAAGCACTTTACAAACATTAACGAATTAAGCCTCAAACAATTATCTGAGGAAGGGAAATATTTCTCCCATTTTACAGATGGAGGCAAAGAAGTTAATGTACTTGCGCCTAAGGCAAATAGGAAGTCCACAGCAAGCCAGAAACAAGATGCAAGTTTCCTTACTCCTAGCCCAGTACCCTAACAACAAGACAATACTTCTCCCCCAGAGGAAGTAAAGAAAAAAATCTCAATTTTGGATTGCAAACCACAGACTGAACAAGTAACTGCCTAGAGAAGATGGGTTCCCAGTGTGCAAATATACAATGACAAGGAGCAGCTATGACCAGTTTGGATACACTCACGTGACCCAAGTCATAGGGCAGAAGCAAAGTGACCATGACAACAGGAGCAACAGAAGAGAAGAAAAAGAAAGCTATCCAAAATCTCTCATTTAATTGTTTCAACATTCTACTGCTCTATCTAGGAAATGTACAGGCAAACAAGAACACCTGAATATAAGACACTAATGTATTTGCAATCTGGTGCGTCACCTAAAAGGAATTATGATCTTGTTGTTACTCTCATCTTGGAATAAAACTGTAAGTACAAAGAACAGCCAACAGTTTACATTTATGGGAATTAACTGCAATAAGAGTCAGTGTTGAGGGTCAGCATTTTAATGAAAACCTTCTGTTTTCATTATTGTAAGATGTTATTTTCTCCTCTCTTTCCTCTCCGCATACAGTTGGAAGCACTGACATGTATCAGAAGATGAATCCATAAACTTTCTGCCAAGACAGCACTGGGATTGGGATATGTAATCTCACTAGAGGCAACTGAGGCAAGCTGATTGGAATTTCAGCCTTCACTGAACAATTTATTTTCTAACACAAGGAAAAAACTGAACACGTCTGGCCCTCTCACAATTTTTCCTACCAACAAAAACTGTACATCATCATAAACAATCTGGGTGCATGCATTATGAACAAAATATTCTGAAAAAGTTAGAAGTGTTAGTATATGAACTTCCCTTCAATACAGAATTACTGGGATAATCAATGAATGGCTTCACTGAATAGGCTAAGAAGCTCTTCTGCTAATGTCACAGAGAAGGCATCCAACTACTACTACACAATATGCACTAACCTAGTATCAGGATTAAACACACAAATGACTCTTTAGGGCAGGCCCTTTTTTCTAAGTTGCTACCTTAATTGAGTGTATCTGTATCTTTAGCCTCCACAATCAATACCATTTTCTGTTTTTCAAACATTTGTTAGAAGATTGTTTCTCCTTCCCCAGAGAATAACTGTGTTGTGGGCTGCTAACAATCGCCAAACATAGCAATTAAAAGATTGGTAATAGACTTGCCCATATTCTCACTTTTTCCCTCCCACAGTTGTGATGGTGTAATTTGCACTTCCAAAGAATCATGTCCCAGACATCACTTTGACAGGATTGCTCTTTGAAGAAATCCTCTGCATCACCTTGATAGGAGGCCTTGTAATTTCAGACAACCTCCTGCTATTCTCACTCAGAAAATCAAACTGGAAGTAGTAGCATTTAGACTCCCTTGCGATAGCCAGCTCTCAGAATTGTGAATAAGGACTCTGGCAAGGAAGGTAGACACATTTTTTCCAATGCTAAGCATTCCATGGCACTCCAGGATTTGTAACATCCTATGTATAGTTGCATGGACTTCCTTGAAAATCAGCCAGATTTCCAAATCCATATACATTCACGAGGCTTCATAAATAAAACCAGGAACAAATGTAATTCTAACAGACATCAAGTGACTACCAGTGTTTCAAATTGGGTGGGAGAGGAATCTAACAAGATTCTGAAAGGGATACACAAAAATATGCACACATTTAGTCAACTGACAGCAGAAAATCCCTTAGTTGAACATCTATGGCAGTATTTTTGCCAACTCAGAACATAAACTGATGAAAAATCTTGGGGCCAATGACTCACTCTTCCTGGAAACACTAGTAGAAAGGGTCAGATGCTTGTGAACGAGACAATTGCTGGAAAGATATAGACAAATATTATTTCTAACTAAAACAAAATGCTGTTGGAGTAATAATTGGACCTGTGGGATCTTCAGTGGTTTGAGCATTGGCCTGCTAAACCCAGGGTTGTGAGTTCAATCCTTGAGGGGGCCACTTAGGGATCTGGGGCAAAATTGGTCCTGCTAGTGAAGGCAGGGGGCTGGACTTGATGACCTTTCAGGGTCCCTTCCAGCTCTATGAGATATAGATATAGATATAGATATAGATATAGATATAGATATATATATATATATTTTTTTTTTCATCACTGGGCCAGCAGAGGGTATGGCTATGTATACACTGGCACTTTCGTCATTAAAACTTTTGTCGCTCAAGGGTGTGAAAAAACACAACCCTAAACAACAAAAAGCACCGCTGTGGACAGATCAATCCACACTGAGAGATTAAACATTTTACCCAAGATCACACTTATTAAAGCATTGAGATATTTAAACATCTTATCCAAGATCACACAGGAAGTCTATGGCAGATGCAGAAATAGAACTCAGATCTCTGGACTCACAATTCTTCCAGACTATACTTTAGCCACAAGACCATCCTCATCACATTCCATTGCACAGCTCAAAGCAACCTGTATGTCCAACTAAAGAGCATCACTAAGGGGCTACTATTTAGCACTCCTTGGACAGAGAGAGGATGCAAATGGAGGCATGGGAGAACATACTGAAAAATATCTATAGGAAATCTGAACAATAGATGAAACAGTGTTCGTTCTTCACACTGTATGTGTGAACATACTAGCAAATCAATTCACAGCACATCAAGATTTAAAACTAAAGAAACATTTCCTCAGGCCAGAGGATTTGTTTTAGTTTACAGAACACCTTTCAAAGATTTCTAAATTATTATTTTAAAATAATCATCAGGACTGGCAATTCTGACAATTATGAGGGACTAGCTATATATATATATATATATATATATATAATATATATATAATTTTTCTGTTTAGTATATCTCTGTTTAGTATATCTGTGTGTGTGTGTATATATATACACACACACACACACACACACACACAGATATACTAAACAGAAAAATTAGTCTGTGGAAATCATGCTGCATATGACATGACTGAGGCCAAGAGCTCAGATGGATTCATAAAAGAATAAAACATATGGAAAATGAGACTATTCAGTTACGTTGCATGGTATATAAACTGTAAGAAATACAAACCCTCATTCTTCAGAGCATTAGCCAACCATTAATCAATGAGGTTAGGAAGAAACCTCTCAAGTGTGCAGATTACTCTATGCCTGTTCACTATGGGGATTCTTGTACCTCCTTTTAAGCATCTGGTACTGGTCTCCATCAGAGACAACATGCTGGACTAGAGACAACTGTCATTAGTGTGAATCGGTATGACAAATTCTTATTTGCCTGTTTGCATTTGCATTTCCAAACCCATTAAATATTAATTGATAAACAAACACTTTCTTTACTGGAAATGCTTGCATGAAGAAAATTTTAGGCTCATAAAAGTCAGATAAAGTAGAACTATATTAATTCACAGTAACAACTGGGAAACCCATTGCTAATTAATGAATTTTGAAAATTAGCAAGTAGGGACCAGATACTGAGGGCTTGGCTACACTGGCAGATGTACAGCGCTGTGAGTTAAACCTGCCTTCGTACAGCTGAATAGGGAAAGCGCTGCAGTCTGTCCACACTGACAGCTGACAGCGCACTGTCGTGGCCACATTGGCGGCACTTGCAGCGGCATTGGGAGCAGCGCACTATGGACAGCTATCCCACAGAGCACCTCTTCCCATTTTGGCGCCACTTTGGCGCCGTGGCTTGTGGGAAGGGGGCGGGGCATTCTGGGTCCTGTCCCAACGCCCCGTGATGCATCGCTTCACATCCCAGCAATCCCTGTGTTTCCGTCCACATTTGGCGCCATCTTTCAACGGTTATTGTGCAGCGCGATCTGTGTGTTCCGTTTCGGTCTGCGGGAAATGGAGCCCGAACTGCTGAGGAGTATGCTGACGAGTCTCGCCTTCGCGTCACGTTTAGCAGTCGAGCTATTCCTTAGGATCCGAAGTGACAGTGACGAGTCCGACGAGGATTCCGACGATGATAGCGAGTCACGTAACGCGTACGACACGAAATTGCTTGTCTCGTTCACGGACATGCTCAGCACCGTGGAACGCCGCTTCTGGGCTCGGGAAACAAGCACTGAGTGGTGGGATCACATCGTCCTGCAAGTCTGGGATGACGAGCAGTGGCTGCAGAACTTTCGGATGAGAAAAGCCACTTTCATGGGACTGTGTGAGGAGCTCGCCCCCACCCTGCGGCGCAAGGACACGAGATTGAGAGCCGCCATGCCGGTGGAGAAGCGGGTGGCTATTGCAATCTGGAAGCTGGCAACTCCAGACAGCTACCGATCGGTCGCGAACCAGTTTGGAGTGGGGAAGTCGACCGTTGGAATCGTGCTGATGCAAGTTTGCAGGGCCATTAATAAAATCCTGCTCAGAAGAACCGTGATTCCGGGTAACGTGCAGGACATTGTGGATGGCTTTGCACAAATGGGTTTCCCTAACTGTGGAGGGGCAATAGATGGGACGCATATTCCTATTCTGGCCCCGGAGCACCTAGCCTCCGAGTACGTTAATCGGAAGGGGTATTTCTCTATGGTACTCCAGGCGGTAGTGGATCACCGTGGGCGTTTCATTGACATTAATACAGGGTGGCCCGGAAAGGTGCATGATGCACGCATCTTTCGGAACACTGGCGTGTTCAGGAAGCTGGAGGCCGGGACTTTTTTCCCCGATAGGAAGATCACAGTAGGGGAAGTCGAAATGCCCATTGTGATCCTTGGAGACCCCGCTTACCCGCTAATGCCGTGGCTCATGAAACCCTACACAGGGTGCCTTGACAGTAGCAAGGAACGGTTCAACTACAGGCTGAGCCGGTGCCGAATGACTGTGGAGTGTGCTTTTGGCCGTTTAAAGGGCCGCTGGCGATCTCTGTATGGGAAGCTGGACTTGGCAGAAAACAGCATCCCCGCGGTTATATCCGCGTGCTGTACCCTCCATAATATTTGTGAAGGGAGGGGTGAAAGATTCAGTCAGGCATGGACCTCCGATGTTCAACACCTGGAGGCTGAATTTGCACAGCCAGAGAGCAGGGCTATTAGACGGGACCAGCACGGGGCTGCTAGGATTAGGGATGCCTTGAGGGAGCAATTTGAGGCTGAAAGCCAGCAGTAATGTCTGGTGCCCTGTGGTTACAATGTTGGTAGGAATCTGTGTTTGCTTCACTGATTTGCAGTGCCTGGTTCCTGGCCTAAGGGATCTTTTACTTTATGCAATAATAAAGAATGTTTTCAAAACCAAAATATCCATTTATTGAAAAAAACAACTGTTTGGGAATCAAGAAAGGGCAATAGGGTGGGGTGGGATGGGGAATGGTACAATCAAAGATTTGCGTATGTCTTGTCTGCAGTGCTGTGCATTGAGTGCTCCACTTCAGGATGTCTATACTGCATGGTGATGGGGGTTGAGTGCAGGGGGTACGGGTCGTAGTTTTCAGGGCTGGGTGGAGAAGATACCGGGGTTGGAGGCAACAGTTGGCGGTAAGTACCCGCACGTTGGGGAAGGGGGGTTGGGGGTGACAGGGGGGCAAAAGGTAAAGAGTTTGGGGGCAAGGGCTGCAGGGGGGGGCGTGCGCGGTAGGGCTCCGCCTGCATGGCTACGAGCTCCTGGATAGAGTCTGCTTGGCGCTCCATTATGGTTATCAGCCGATCCGTGCTTTGCTGCCGGGGCTGCGTGGCCTGCCGCCGGTGCGTTGCGTTTTCCTGGCGGATCCTGCTTTCTCTCTCCCGCCACTCCTGCGCTCTCTCCCTCCACTCCTGCGCTCTCTCCCTCCACTCCTGCGCTCTCTCCCTCCACTCCTGGGCTTTTTGATTTTCTTTAACAGACTGCTGCATCACTTGGTGCAGCATGTCTTCCTTGCTTTTCCGCGGTCTCTGCCGGAGTCTTTGCAGTCTTTGAGCCGGTGTAAACACGGACGGCTGATGTCTCAAGGATGCATCTGCAAAGGCAAAATGCAACACTTAACAGAGGCAGCATTGTTTAAACCAGACAGAGTAATCATTCCCCCGCACTTGAGGAGGCCACACACAGTGTACACAATAGCATAATTTTCCTGTCCCAAAGAGAGCGGACATAACCCACGGGAGCCCCGAAATGGTGAGTAAGGGGGCCTGATTGTTTCTGCACTGTCTTCTGGGTTTCTGTGCTTGGGGAGAGCCAACAGCTGCAGGGGGCACCAAACTGAACCCTGGCCCAAAATTTTCCACAGGAGTGCATCCTGGAAGATATCTCACTGCTGAGGGTGACCTGGGAAGCAAGGGAGGGTCTTCTACTGCAATGCGGCTCCCGCCCTGGCCCATATGCAGCTTCACTGTGTGCACCAATGGTTCCCCCGCCCCTCGTGGCACAGTGGCGCGGACACGTTAGCCTGACTGGGACAAGGACCACGGTGGCTCTCCCAAGAAACCTGCGCAAGCGCATTGCCCACATTCTGGATGAGACTTTCGAAGAGATTACCGCGGCCGATTACCGCGATGTGATAGACCACATCAATGCCCTATTCCACATCTAGGCATGCATGCATGCAGCCCTAACCCTCCTCTCCCGAAAACCTTCCTTCCCAAAAAATGAAGCCGCTTACCGGGAACACGCTCTTCAGTTTGTCCTCCACCAAGTACCGGCTGCTGCGACTGGCTAGCTTCCTCCTGGCTCGAGAAGAGCTCCTGGCTGCACGCCTCCAGGGATTCCGGGGTGTCTCCCACTGCCCCAGCACCCTCACTCCCGCTTTCCTCCTCGTCCTCCTCCTCCACCACCCGCTCTGAAGTGTCCATGGTGGTGCTCGGCATGGAGGTGGGGTCCCGCCCAAGTATCGCATCCAGCTCTTTATAGAATCTGCAGGTCATGGGGGGAGCACCCGAGCGGCTGTTTGCCTCGCGGGCTTTGCGATAGGCATTCCGCAGCGCCTTCACCTTAATCCTGCACTGCCGAGCGTCCCGGTCATGGCCCCTTTCAATCATGGCCCTTGATATCTGCCCGTAGGTATCATAATTCCTACGGCTGGAGCGCAGCTGGGACCGGACAGCTTCGTCCCCCCAAACACTGATGAGGTCCAGCAACTCGCCATTGCTCCATGCTGGGGCTCGCCTGGCGCGTGGAGGCATGGTCACCTGGAAAGATTCGCTGATAGCACTCCACACCTGGCTGGCTGAGCAAACAGGAAGGGGATTTTTCAAATTCCCGGGGAATATAAAGGGTGGGTCTGACGGTTGGTCACCTGAGGCCAGGGCAGTAGAGTTCGAACTGATGACCAGAGTGGCTAGAACAGGCACTGTGGGATACTGCCGAATACTTCTGGAGGCCAATCAGTGCGCATTGGGCGGCTACACTGGCACCGCAGCGCAGCAGCGCAATTCTCCTTATTCCTCTGGGGGAGGAGGAGTACAAGCAGCGCTGTATCTGCGGAGATACAGCGCTGTACGTGCCTTGCCAGTGTGGACTGGTAGTGAGTTACAGCGCTCCTCCAATTCTCGCTGATTAATGGGAGTTGCAGCTAATCAGCACTACTCAAATTACCTCAGCCAAAGCCCACTGAAGTCAATGAGAAGATGCCTATTGACTTCAATGGACTTGATCAGACTCAAAATCAGGTTAACCAAAGATAAGTACATAACAATATATACTTTGTTCATGTATTTGGTCAACTGTAGTTTATTTTTAAATTATGAAAATACTTAAAAGTTTATTTCACAATGTGCTGGGCACTTTCCTAATATGGAAGGAGGCATGAATTCCTTCCCCAGGCACTCACAGCAGTATACTAGTAAATATTCTATAGCACATTCTGCAAAAATCATGAAGTTTTAGTAACATAAAGGACCTTATTCCAGCTTGTGTTCTTAAATATTTGCAAAGAAGGGGAAAATGCCTAGATTTAGTATAGATTAGTGAGGTTCTAATCAATATTTTTCTTCTGTTACTTTTCACACCTAATAAAAAAGGCCCAGTGTTAGACTTTTTGTTGTTGTTAATGAATTTGCAACAAAAACAAAAGCCCTGATCGTGCACTGCGCTCCATGTGGGCAGACCGCTATGCCCTTGGACTTTATTAGAAACTCCCATGTCTCTGGAGTTCACTTCATGATTGGAACAGAAGTGAGTACATAGAAAGATATTTCATATTTAGCTTAACTGAAAAAACTCCAAGAAGAAAATTAAAATACAAAAATATATAAAAATAGGTAATTTGTATGCTTTTGTATGTCACAGAGGAGGAGAATTCCATATGCACAAAAGCATGCTGTATAAAATTACAGTATAAAATAAGGTCTAAATATTTTCAATAGTTTTGACTCATTATAAATAGAGATTCATTTAACAAATCAGGTTCTACCATTTCCAAACATTTCAGCAAAACCAGCTAATAATGAACTATCACCTCTCTATTTTCTTCTTGGATAATGTACACAGCAGGCATGAAACAATGCAAGTTATGCAAGAGGATGAAAGTAAAATTATACCTAACAATGCTGTTTTTAACAATTAAGGCTCCAGACCTGGAAAGACTTCAGTACATGATTAACTTTACACACTG
Source organism: Platysternon megacephalum (assembly GCA_003942145.1). Classification (NCBI taxonomy): domain Eukaryota; kingdom Metazoa; phylum Chordata; order Testudines; family Platysternidae; genus Platysternon; species Platysternon megacephalum. The sequence goes on along the minus strand of QXTE01000110.1, from coordinate 4,040,520 downwards.
AAACCAGTGTGTAAAGTTAAGCATGTGCTTAAGTCTTTCCAGATATGAAGCCTAAATGTGTAACCATCTCACAGCTACTGAACTGAGCATGAGCTCACTACATACACAGTACGCAAATTTAAAATTTAGTTAAATCCCTGAAAAATATGTTTGCTTTAATAAAATAGCAGCATTTTTCATCCTATAATAAAATATAGCAGTATAATTTGTCATTACATGTTATCTTTTGTCAGAGGATCTCAGATTTACAAATATTAATTATCCTATATGAAGTAGATATTAGTCACATTTTACAGATAGGGAAACTGAAGGACAGAGTAATTCACACAAGGACATAAATAGTGACAGCTAGATAAGTTGGGAACAGAACCCAAGACCTCCCTACTCCCTGTAGTCTGGTCTAACCATCAAACAGTGCATCCTCACCAAGACAGAATGACAAATAATATTTTAAACTTTGTTAAGACACGTGCGTTTGGAATATGCTGCAGTGGTGACCGTAGAAACAAATACACTAGTGAAAATAAGGCTATTCAGGGAATAATACTCTTAAAAATGGATCAGAAACTTGTAACAAGATATATGAATGGGGAAATAATGGCGATGGAGCAATTTTTTATGCAGCGTGAAGAAAAACTGTAGAAGAAAGTAGTTCTATAGATATGTCAGCTTAAACTAACAAGCCTTTTTACTATTTTTGGTTCACATTATTTTAAAGGAATGCTGTCAAGTAAGAAAAATGTACACATATATGTAAGCACTAACACACAACAGGAAGCATTCTGTTCAGCCAATACACACACATTTTTGGTGTGCTAAGGTACAAAGTCCAGCAGTGTATTTCAGCCCACCCAGACGTGCATATATTACCCGAGAGAACACAAACTCTGGAGAGTGTAATACTTATAAAATGGTTTGTTGGCAAAAAATACTCACATTTAAATAACGTAGAAAACATTAATCCACCAAAAAAAAGTTCTAGTGTAGTATGTCTGATACAATTTTTTTTAAATAGTGTTCAGTCTGTAGCTGTAACTATGATGTACATTTAATACTATAATTGTATAATCTCTAGTATCAGTATAATTGTATAATCTCTAGTATCTAATAAATACAACACAAACATAAGGTGTGATGGTTTGCTTTTGTTTTAATTCCCTAAGACTTCTCTCCAGTTCATCACCTCTACCTACCCACCACTATTCTTAAGTAATCAGAAGTAGCATCAGGACTTGAGAAGAGAAGCCACTTTCAAGCTACCCATGCTACTCAGATTTTTGAGGGTGGCAGGACTTCAAACAATAAGCAGCAAAAGAAAGAGATCCTATTCAAGTATGAGGAAAAGAGTTAAGGGAATTTTAAAACATCACACACAAATTGCATTTGTTTAATAAAACTACAAAATTATCAAAGAGATTTATATTTAAAAGTGTTACACATCCATGTGGTGTAGTGATCTATTCTAGATGATGAATAGGCTATGTATTCCCTTTTGCTCATGTACAACAACTTTATTTCTGAAAATTTCCCATTGTTACTAGCCCTGGTGCAAGTACTAGCAAAGGCAAGACTCTAGGCAGCCACGTGAACTTTCAGTACTGTTTCATCTAAACCTGCTCAGAGCAGGTCTATACAACAGGGTGGATGAAACACTAGAAACAGCAAGTGCCCTGTTTACACTAGCGCTCCAAGTCATCACTACCAGTGACTATTGGGGCTGCAGTGGGGTTAGCAACAATCGGAAGATTTTTTTTTTAGAAAAAAGGCTAGTGTGCACATGGTCAATGTACGTATTCTGAGAGTGACAACTGTATAGGTTCTGGACCTCTATGGGTCAATCAGTTCATCCCTTTCATCCACTGCTTTATCTAAATATAAAAAGATACCATAAATCAGTGGTTCTCAAACTTTTGTACTGGTGACCCCTTTCACATAGCAAGCCTCTGAGTGTGACCCCCCCCCTTATAAATTAAAAACACGTTTTTATATATTTAACACCATTATAAATGCTGGAGGCAAAGAGGGGCTTGGGGTGGAGACTGACAGCTCGCGACCCCCCCATGTAATAACCTCGTGACCCCCTGAGGGGTCCCAATCCCCAGTTTGAGAACCCCTGCCATAAATTTTTCACATCTGCCCCTCTGAAGCTTAACAAATATTGATTTTTTTTCTTAAATGTTTTTAGCCTAGATTGAAGTGGCTGTTCTCATAAAACACTTTAATTTATGTTTTGTCTTATGTCAAAACATCTTTATTTTCACATGAACTGATATCAGAACAGGTTAAGGAATAGATGAAAGATGTTCCAGCCAGCAGGAGGAACATAAAGCATTGCTTTGGTAGTCACACAGAAAGAAAATGGTTTGTTTGTTTTTTAAATATATATATACATATCTATTATTGAGCATTTTAAAAAACACTTAGAGTCTATAGAACTTGCACCATTTAATAATGAAGCTCTGTATCCTTAATAAGAGCCCTTACTCCATCTCATGTTTTGTTATTGTAAAGAGGCAGAGTACTCAGCTAAAACAAACAATTATATGAATTTTGCAGATGGGTAAGAATGGCAGGGTCAAAATCTATGCTTAAAAAGCTTGACAGCATTCTTAAAATTAATGCACATTAACAATTAATGGATTGCAAAATAACACTTAATAGGTAACTGGTAAACTTTAACTGTAAGTTTCCTTGGCCATATCAGTTTATCTTTCAACTGATTTGCCTGCCTCCTATGTCCAAAATGCTGGTCATTCAAATAAGTGCAATTTCAAGATCCACCTCTTTCATCTATGCCTCTTTACATGTAGGATGAAGGCAATCTTATATTCAATACTCTGAAGGTTTTGAGTACAGCAATTTAACTGTCACTCACAAGTAGAAGGTGAATCTGCTTGAGAAATTGCCAAAATACACAAAAAATACGTCGACTAGAATTTGGCTTTCTAAAACACCTTAACATTGTTTAGGAGCTTACACAAGAAAATTCAGTGTCCTCATAACACAAAAACCCCTACTTTTCCAAAGTACCAAAAAGCTGAAAGCATTAACCCGTAACCTCATCTGAAGATCTGACCTACAAATTTTATTTTATTTTTTGCACAGGTGTGAATTCAATTTAGTTATTTGTGCTGTTAATACGAATTCTATATATAAATTGCTATTGTTAATAAAATTACAAGAACTTTCACTTATATTTTTTGCTTTAGTTTGTGAAGGCAGTGTAGCAGCACTGTTAGCCTACTGTTAGTAGGCAATGAACCAATATTATTATTATTTATCATTTGTATTATCATTGCGCTTAAGAGCCCTAGTCTTGGACCGGGGTGTCCCATTGAGTTAGGTGCTGCACAACTACAGAACAGAAAGATAATCCATGCTCCAAACAGTTTTCTATCTAAGTATTGATACCTCTCAAACAGGTGTCTTTATCTGGAATACAATTAACATGTTACACTATCACATAAACATCCCAACAAATCCCTTGTATTCCATTTAGTATAACAGACCAACTATCAGACTGGGGGATAAAATGAAGCAATACTGACTAAACTTCTTCAAACTATAAAGCTCTAACATTTATTTTTCCAGTAAAGTGTTTTTACAAGAAAAATTGTCTCTTCATTCCAGTTAACACATGCAATTAACTAAAAAAAAATTAATCGCGATTAATCGCAGTTTTAATTGCACTATTAAACAATAGAATACCAATGAAAATTTATTTAATATTTTTGGATTTTTTTCTACATTTTCAAATATATTGATTTAAATTACAACACAGAATACAAAGTGTTCACTGCTCACTTTATATTATTATTTTTATTACAAATATTTGCACTGTAAAAATGATAAAAGAAATAATATATTCACCTCATACAAGTACCATAATGCAATCTCTTTATCGTGACAGTGCAACTTACAAATGTAGATTTTGTTACATAACTGCACTCAAAAACAAAACAATGTAAAACTTTAGCGCCTACAAGTCCACTCAGTCCTACTCACTGTTCAGCCAATCACTAAGACAAACAAGTTTGTTTACATTTATGGGAGATAATGCTGCCCGCTTCTTATTTACAATGTCACCCGAAAGTGAGAACAGGCATTTTCATGGCACAGTTGTAGCCGGTATTGCAAGGTATTTACGTGCCAGATATGCTAAACATTTGTATGCCCCTTCATTCTTCCGCCACCATTCCACAGGACATGCTTCCATGCTTGTTAAAAAAAAAATGCATTAATTAAATTTTGACTGAACTCCTTGGGGGAGAATAGTATGTCTCCTACTCTTTTACACCCGCATTCTGCCATGTATTTCATATTATAGAAGTCTCGGATGATGACCCAGCACATGTTGTTAGTTTTAAGAACACTTTCACGCAGATTTGACAAAACGCACAGAAGGTACAGTACCAATGTAAGATTTCTAAAGATAGCTACAGCACTTGACCCAAGGTTTAAGAATCTGAAGTGCCTTCCAAAATCTGAGATGGATAGGATGTGGAGCATGCTTTCAGAAGTCTTAAAGGAGCAACACACTGATGCGGAAACTACAGAACCCAAACCACCAAAAAAGGAAATTAACTTTCTTCTGGTGGCATCTGACTCAGATGATGAAAGTGAACATGCGTCTGTCTACACTGCTTTGGATCGTTATCGAGCAGAACGAGTCATCAGCATGGACGCATGTCTTCTGGAATGGTGGTTGAAGATGAAGGGACATATGAATCTTTAGCACATCTGACATGTAATTATCTTGAGACGCCAGCTACAACAGTGCCATGAGAATAGCTGTTCTGACTTTCAGGTGACATTGTAAACAAGAAGCGGGTAGCATTATCTCCCATAAATGTAAACAAACTTTTTTGTCTGAGTGACTGGTTGAACAAGAAATAGGACTGAGTGGACTTGTAGACTCTAAAGTTTTACATTGTTTTATTTTTGAATGCAGGGTTTTTTTGTACATAATTCTTCATTTGTAAGTTCAACTTTCATGATAAAGAGATTGCATTACAGTACTTGTATAAGGTGAATTGAAAAATACTATTTCTTTTGTTTTTTACAGCACAAATATTTGTAATAAAAATAAATATAAAGTGAATACTGTACACTTTGTATTCTGTGTTGTAATTGAAATCAATATATTTGAAAATATAGAAAACATCCAAAAATATTTAAATAAATGGTATTCTATTATTTAACAATGCGATTAATCGTGCTATTAATTTTTTTAATCACTTGACAGCCCTACTATATAGTAATCATCATCATAATACCTAGCTCTACATATGACAAAAGGCATTTAAAATTGGAGAACTGAGCCCTTCTAGACAGTAGGATTTTTTCCCTAAAATTTCCCACCATTGCAACCACCACTGTGCCATTTGTGGTAACAATGGTGGGCACACTAGTGTAGAAAATGTACCATATCATGTTGATTCATCCTGAACTGGGTTAGACATCATGGTACTTAAAATACTGGTGGTTACCTGGAGCCCTGTCCACACTAGCAGTCCCTCTACAACAGAGGTGGGCAAACTATGGCCCGTGGGCCACATCCGGCCCACGGGACTGTCCTGCCTGGCCCCCGAGCTCCTGGCCCAGGAGGCTAGCCCCCAGCTCCTCCCCTGCTGTCCCCCCTCCCCCGCAGACTCAGCTCGCTCGCTCCGCCGCTATCGCCACAACGCTCTGGGCGGCAGGGCTGTGAGCTTCTGGGGCAGTGCAGCTACAGAGCCCAGCCTGACCCAGTGCTCTGAGCTGTGTGGTGGTGGCAGCGGCGTGGCCTGACTGCAGCCAGGCTGCGTGGCTGTAGCGCCGCCAGCCACCAGTGCTCCAGGGAGCGCGGTATGGGGGCAGGGAGCAGGGGGGGTTGGACAGAGGGCAGGGGAGTTCAGGGTGGTGGTCAGGGGGCGGGGGTGTGGATAGCGGTCGGGGGGGGGGAACAGGGATCCCGGGGAGGGCAGTCAGGAAGGAGGGGGGTTGGATGGGGCAGGGGTCCCGGAGGGGCGGGCAGGAAGGATGGGGGGGTGGGGGGGGCGGCCGGGGGGGGTGAGGGGCGGGGGGGGCGGGGGGGGGGGGCGGGGGGGTGGGGGGGGGGGGGTGTGGATAGCGGTCGGGGGGGGGGGAACAGGGATCCCGGGGAGGGCAGGCAGGAAGGAGGGGGGGGGGATGGGGCAGCAGGGGGCAGTCAGGGGTTCCGGGGGCAGTCAGGGGACAGGGAGAAGGGGTGGTTGGATGGGGCAGGGGTCCCGGAGGGGCCGTCAGGGAACAGGGGGGATTGGATGGGGCAGTAGTCCCAGGGTGAGGGGGGTGGCAGATAGGAGGTGGGGGCCGAGCCAGGACCCCCTCCCCTAACCAGCCCTCCACACAATTTACGAAACCCGATGCGGCCCTCAGGCCAAAAAGTTTGGCCGCCCCTGCTCTACAACTACCATTAGCAGAATTAAACTGCTTGTAGTAATGGTGGAAATTTTTACAACAAAGATGTAGTGTGGACACATAGGAGAGGCAACTGCCTGGTTTGCAGCCATGCACCCTTTGTACAAAAAGTACCACAGGAAAGTAACAGCCCTATACTCTGTATTATGCTATAATATTTTAGGTCATTATTATAGAATAATTGTACATAGTGAGAGGACATCCCTCAAAATTATTTGCTTGTGGGACTCTCCTTTTTTCAAAAACAGTGAACTGTTCTGACAATTATGTGCCATCAATAGGCATGTATAGATATAGTCCTCTCTCTTCAACCCCGTTTAAGTAACTAAGGTTCTGATCCTGCAAATACACATGAGAGTAGCTTTACGGATGTGAGTTGTCTCCAAACTGAATGGGACTGCTCAGGTGCCTAAATACACGCAGGATCAGACTTACATTACTCACTAATCTCTCTTCTTCACCACAGCACCTCCTGCTATCTACTGCTAGCCCGTCCCCAGCAGCTCAGCATTCTCTGAGTCCCCTGACACAGGATACCAGGCACAACTGACTCACACCAAAAGGGACTGAACAGACTGGAAAGTCCTTTTCACCCCTTTCCTCACTCACCAAAAAAACCTGTTTGTTGATATACTGTTGTGGTTCACAAAAGACTATTCTAAAGGCACTTACTGTCATCCCCAATGCCATCTCCCCCCAGCTGCCCCTCATTACCACTGCCAAGCCACTGTAGTGATGAGCACTAGAAATTCGGATGCAGTACTCTCCTAGAGCCCCATCAATCGCCATTTCCACACACAACATTGCCCAGCACCTACCCTATTCCCATCCCAATATCCAGCCCCCAACCCTCACGCTATCTCCTATCCCTCTCACTGCCCATCCCCAACCTCCCCTTCCCAAATCCCATCCCAATCTCTCTCCCCAGTCCTCCTCCCCTTTCCATCCCAATCCCCCTCCCCAGTCCTCCTCACTGCCCATCCCAACCCCCCTCCCCAGTCCTCCTCACTGCCCATCCCCAACCTCCTCTTCCCATCCCAATCCCTCTCCCCAGTCCTCCTCACTGCCCAGCCAAGCCCTCTTCTTCCATTCCCCTCCCACTGCCCATCCCCAACCTCCCCTTCCCATCCCATCTGCGCTCATCACTCCCCACTGCCCCTCCCCCTCCCCATTATCCCCTTCCCATCCCAATCTCCCTCCCCAGTCCTCCTCACTGCCCATCCCCAACCTCCCCTCCCCTTCCTATCTCAATCCCCCTCCCCTGTCCTCCTCACTGCCCAACCAAATCATCCCCTTCCCATCCCAATCCCCCTCCCCATCACTCCCCACTGCCCATCCCCAATCTCCCCTTCCCATCCCCCTCCCCATTATTCCCTTCCCAATCCTCCTCACTGCCCATCCCCAACCTCCTCTCCCTTCCCATCCCAATCCCTCTCCTCAGTCGTCCTCCCCTTCCCAATCCCCCTCCCCATCACTCCCCACCCCAATCTCCCCTTCCCCATTATTCCCTTCCCATCCCAATCCTCCTCCCCAGTCCTCCTCACTGCCCAACCAAGCCCTCTTCTTCCATTCACCTCCCCAATCCCCCTCCCCAGCCTCCCCTCTCCATCGCTCCCCACTGCCCATCCGCCCACCCGCCCTCTCCCCACCGCTCCCCACTGCCCATCCGCCCCCTCCCCAGTCCTCTTCACTGCCCATCCCCAACCTCCTCTCCCTTCCCAATCCCTCTCCCCAGTCCTCCTCCCCATCACTCCCCACTGCCCATCCCCAATCTCCCCTTCCCATTATTCCCAATCCCCCTCCCTAGTCCTCCTCACTGCCCATCCCCAACCTCCCCATCACTCCCCACTGCCCATCCCCAATCTCCCCTTCCCATCCCCCTCTCCAGTCCTCCTCACTGCCCAGCCAAGCCCTCTTCTTCCATTCACCTCCCCAATCCCCCTCCCCAGCCTCCCCTCTCCATCGCTCCCCACTGCCCATCCACCCCCACCCATCCGCCCTCTCGGCCCACCCGCCCCCTCCCCAGTGCTCCCCGCTGCCCATCCCCAAGCGCCTCGGCCCGGCTGCCAGGGGGCGGGAGGGCCATGGGCCTGTCCCTCCTCTCGGCAGCCGAACAAAAGCCCGCCAGCCCCCGGCCCCGCTCCCCCGGGAGTCCCTCGGCAGACTAGGAGCGGGTGAATCCCAGACACAATGAGGCGCCAGCAGCGACTCACCCACAGCTCCGCGCCCCAGCTCATGGCGGCTCCGCGGGCAGCGCAGGCTGCAGAGAACGGGGTCCGGGGTGGCTGCACACGGCCGGGGTCTCCTCGGCGACCGGGGCAGGACGAGAGGTAGCTGCGGCGAGTCAGGCTGCGGTGGCTCCAGCGGGCTGGGGACAAGGGGAGGGGGAGCCGCGGAGGAGGCTGGGAGAGGGGCGGGCCCGGCTACGGGGGAGGGGAGAGGAGAGGCCGCCGCTCCCCAGGGAGGGCCGGGAACAAGGTCAGGGCAGCGCTACCTCCTCCCGTAATACGGCCCGTAGAGGAGCCCTAGCCCAGCCCCCTAGGGCTCCTTCCGGGGGGGTCTCACTATGGGGGGGGATCCGGGGTCTCCCTCTGGGGGTGGGGACCTGGCGGTGGAAAGGGGGGCTTCCTCAAGGGCCCCCCAGGGAGGGAACGCCCCCCTGTGGGGAGTCTCGCGGGCGGGGCTTTTAAGAGGGGGTAACTCTCGGGGGTCTCGCTTGAGGGGAGTCTTTTAGTGTGGAGGGCGGGGGAGCAGGTCAGGGGTAGACGGGCTGTTTCCCAGCATGAGGTGGGGAAGAGCGCCGCTGTTCCAAGCCTTTCTCTGGCAGCGGACAGCTGGCTGCCTGCCCCTGCCCGCTCAGGAAACCTCCTGCTGTAAAAGCCCGGAAGAAAGAGCCCCTCCTTTTTTCTCCTGTGCTGATCCCAACGAATCCAGGCAGAGGGAGCGATAGAATACTTGATACAACCATTAGACAATAGACAAGTCATCATGCAAATAAAGGAAATTAAGTGGGATCCTTACAGAAACTTACTGCTGCCGAGCATTGAACTGGGACTGGGAAATTATTCCTGACTCCGTAAGTAAATATAATACATGAGCACAGGCGTTATGTAATATTTCTTCTTATGAACAAGGAAGGATATCATGTCATTACAGGTACTCATAAAAATCGTGCTGTATGTCACCTGACCAAGATGTTCCCCTTAAAGCTTTGTACCTCGCTATAGGCCACACAATTCCCCAGAGAATGACGACTCAGACAGGACTCAGCTTCTAAATCAATATTGCCAATGCAGTTGTATCTGAAAGCATTATTATTCATCCAACCAGAACTACAGGGAACAATGCTAAGGCTTTGATTAGATACACTATTGTGATGCTAAGAGAGACCTGAAAGGAGGAGGAATCTGTTTTTGACCTTATTTTTATAATTATGCACTAATAGATCCTGAAAAAGTCCTTATTTAAAAGTCTCTTTCTGCTTGTTTTTCACCTTAGAACTGTGAGGTCTTATTTTTCCAATTTTTGTTGGTTGACAATAATGACTCAGATGAGAATTGTATGCTTCCTCAGCTGTTGAGTAAAGGAATGTGTTGAAAGGGGACTGATTTTTATTATGATTGTTTAAAATTTTGTTTTCTGTTAAACATTTCCTCTCAAACGTTTAAGTTAAAGAGATGTTAAGTTAAAAAGGTGTTAACAAAAAACAAAGTTTTAAACAATCATCATAAAAATAAATCCCCTTTCAATGAGGTTTCACTTCCTTGGTATATATGTCTACTGTGGCTAACCTGCTAGCTTTCTAGTCATCCATAGTGTTTCAGGATAGACAAAATCTGAATATCTAAGATTAAAAAAAGCAGTCAAAGAGGGGTGCGGAGAAACACTTTTCAGGCCTTTGTTATATGTTATCATGAAGCAAAGAGGGGGGATTTTTTTTTTTTCATTTGCAAGTCACCTTTTAGGTAATGTGCCTAGTTGTCTTGTTTAAATAGGTTTAATCTTATAAAGGGACAAAGTTAAGCTTTAATAAGTCTCTGTGAATTCCATCAACTTTCTTTTTTCAGTAAAGCAAGGAATTATCAAAATAATAAACAGATCTTGTATGAAACATATGTCTCTGCACAGCTGCTATGATAAAGATCATGGGCCAAATTCATTCCTAGAGTAACTGTTTAAATCAATGATTTTACAGCAGGAAATGGATCCAGCCCCCTGTATGTGTACAGATTTATGTGAGTGTTGTGCCAGATGTTATGTTCCCTGAAAGCAGGACTGGGGCAATAAAATATATTAATTTAGATGGAATATATGGGTCCAAAGAGTCAAAGGTGTTAACATGACTCTCTCACAGTCCAACATTAAAACAGTTTTGAATAAGGTTCAGAGTTTAGTATACAGAGACCTGAGTCTGCTTAGTACCATGGCAAACACACCATTAAAAATCCTTTTAACCTTCTATTAGATACAGAAAAGAAGGAAAAACAGTTAGCATTTGAAATGTAAAGTATTAAAGTAAGGCTTTCATTTTAGCAATATTCCTTGCTCCCCTTCCCGTTAGCTGAAGAGAGCTTTTAGAAGGGAAAAAAAACCTTATTTGACAGTTTCTCACATGGTATCAAAGGTGGTAATAACTGACCTTTTGGGTAAAAGAGAAGTTTGTAGAAATGATCTGGAGCTGTTGTTGCTGCTGTTAAAGTTGTAATCCCATTTCATCCCATGTGGTGTTTGTCACCCCTCCCTGCTCCAGGTGAATTCCAGTGTCATCTAGGTACCTCTCTGTGGCCTGGTCATGTCAGGACATCTTTCAGGATCAGGATGACGAAGGCTCAGGATCGCAGCAGACGATGGGGGTGGCAGTCATGATGTTGAAACTCACTCTAGTAACCTCCATCCATTCTTCTGTATTTTTCCTCCCAACATCTTTCTTTAAGGACCTAAAAAGGAAGTGATGGACGGTATAGCCCATCCCCTCATTATTTTGTCCACCAATTAGGCCTAATACCAGACTCCTCAATTTTGGTTCATTAGTCTCCAGACCCACATTTTCTTGTTTACCAGGCATGATCTTAACACAGTCCTTGAGTTATATCAGTAGGTCTTCTGTTTGGACTATTTCAGTCCAATTTTCCCATCCACATTTGTTATTATAGGTTATTATGACATCTTATGAACATTCACAAACTTTTTACAGTTGAGCTCACAATTAGGGTAAATTCAAACAGATCCCTATATTTTAGTCTAGACACTAAACTTCACACACACACAAACTTGTGCAGAACTCAGATTTCTGCCTGTACTTGGACAGTTAATATTTCATAATTTGAAAGTCCTAAATGCCAAAAACAATTTTATGCAATCTGGATTAACTAATAAATGCATGACAATACCACTGAAATCCAAATGGTTCTACAGAATTGAAAATATCAACTTTAAAGCAATGTTTCCTACTGAGATGCTCAATGTCTTATGACTGCAGCTATGATACATTCTATCACTGAAAGCTCCAAGCACAAGAGATCACCAATATAACAGTAAGTCTGGTTATATTAATATGAATAGAAAATGCTCACCAGAACTGCATACACATTTGATTCCTCAAACACTAATAACTCATTCTTAAAAAATTAAATAATTCAAGATAAATTTGCTTTCACATCTAGGAAAATAAATTATCTTTATTAAACTGTATAGATTTACCTTTTTGTTTAGATACAAGGACATGAGAAATATCAACCTTAAAATTTTTATGGTTTTGCACTTATTAAAAAAACCTTCAGAAGACAGATAAATTAATCTACTTCTCTGTAAATGCTGGAAATTTCGGTTCAGATCCTGAGTAGGTCAAAATTAGAATAATGTGTTCACTTCTATACATTTTTTTACCACAGAACTCATCTTTCAAATTAAGGTCAAAGTTGTAACTTGTCCCAGTTGTAAGAAATCTTACTGTCAAAGGTGAAAAGGAATGGATAAGCTATTACCTTAGGACCAAGATTGTCAAAACTGATTAGTGACTCTGGATGCCTTAATTTTGTGTGCTCAACTTCAGACAACTTGAGGTACCCAACTTGAGGCCCACAATTTTGAAAAATATTACCTCTATGATTTTATATATGAAAGTTACATCCAGGAGAGGTTTCATCTGAATACTTGCAATAATGTTCGTTGGTTGGTTGAAGAGTTGCAAGTATTTCAAAGTGCTGAACTTTTATTTTTTTATGGAACTCATGCATAAGAACTAATTAAATATTCCCATTTCAACCTGATACATTTTACAAAAATTCCACAAAATGTCAGGGGCTTTTCTATTCATATTAATATAACCAGACTTACTGTTATATTGGTGGTCTAGTACTGCTTGGAACTTTCAATGACAGAATGTATCATGGCTGCAGTCATCAGACATTGAGCTTCTCTGAGTAGGAAACATTGCTTTCAAGTTGGTATTTTCAATTCTGTAGAACCATTTGGATCTCACAGTAGTACCATCATGCATTTATTATTTAGTACAGATTGCATACAATTGTTTTTGGCATTTAGGACTTTAAAATTATTAAATAGGGGGTAAAATGGTATACATATGTGAGATCCTCGCCCTTGCTCTGGCTCCCTTCATAGCAAGTAGAAGGGCCAGAGTGGCATAAAGCCCCAATGCTGGCTGTTGGAGGATTCCCCCAGTGCAGGCAGGCATCACTCCTGCAATCCAGGTACATAAGACAGCCATAAGGCTGTTTTTCAAGGACCCCCTCACAAGCCCTGGTGTAGGGGATATACTAAGGATCGATCGGGAAGGGGCCACAGCATTCAGTGTTGCACAGATTCCAGGCAATGCTGCAACCCATAGTGTATAATTTAAACAGCCCCTCTGGCCTGTACAACTTATGACAGAGACTGTTCCACACCCCGAAGCAGACCAGGAGGGTACAAAGGTGTCTTAAAGCCACCCTCTCCCCTCTACTGCAAGTTCTGTTCTGTGCCTCTTGGAGGTGCAATCAGTTCTGCAACTAAATTGTATAAACAATTATGGGGAGATTGGACAATCATGAAATATTCTATAAAGAATTGGAGGAAGGGTGGAGCTCTTCCAAAACTGAGAGACAAAAACTGTGTGTAATTCTTGTATTACATTATTACAGCATTACAACAAAGCAAAACAAATCTAAGATTTTAACAATGCATGCATTATTGGATTAAAAGCTTTATATAAATACCCAAAATAATATAAAGGCCCTACATTTATACAGCTCTTTCCATATTGTGGGATTCTGCAACACTTTTACATCTTTGTGTGTTTGTACACACATGAATGAATGACAGAGAGAGGTTCATGCTGCAAAATTCAAATCCAAAACCCACATCCTTCAAACACTTGATTTCAGTGGGTCAAGTCATGCTTAAATCTAAGCATGTGCATATTTGTTTTCAGGATTGGGTCCCAAATTTCTATTAGTTTTTGAACATCTCAAATCTTGTAGTTTATATTCCAGATATAGGGATTAGGTTTATATCCATCTCGAAGATGTCTACATGCCCAAGTATGTTTCACTCTTCCCTGAACCATTGACATTCAGCCACCTCTTCAGTAGAAAACAGCAGCTGTTTCAGCAGCTCACAGTATCACTACAAAAATAGTTTGACTGTATCCAATTGAAATTACAAGGAAGTTTTAGATAGGCAGAAAGTAATTACCCAGACTGAAATTTGAAGAGGACAAACCACTCAAGACCACAAATAATCAAGACTCTAATTTTAACTCTAATTAAAAAACAAAAACAAATCCAGCACCATCCCCCTAATATCAGGCAGGGGCATTAATTCAATACTGACTTAGAGGGAAGTGTGATATCATGAATCAACCCCTCTTCCAGCATGATCCTATATTTTCCTTGGAGGACTCCTATCCATATACTGAGCCAGGCTCAAATCTGCTTAGCTTAAAAAAATCAGCACCTGAGGACATAGCTGTAAAAGGAGGGAAACAGTCCAGTACATCTGTGCTGAATATTGTTGGAAATACGTCTGCCATTAATAAATCATTTAATTTCTGGAATTCCTGCTGAAGGAGGCAATTGGTCTCCAGTTTTCTATACTAATTGGCTCTTTCCCAAGGAGTTAAATCAAATCACCTTGTAATGTACTGCAGCTTCTACTTCTGCAGCAGATATATATCTCTAAATATATTTTAAGACAAGAGTCTTTTTAATACCAACCAGATTTTTTAAAAAATTCTCTGCTTAGTCTGGATGACATGGGGGGAAGTTAATTATAAATGTATGTAAGTAATTTGTATACCTGGCAAAGGCTCCAGGAAACACTCCTCAAATCATATCATTCTGGTACCTACACAGCCATCATTTCCTTTTAGTGGAAGCTGGTGACAGTTTGCATTTACCTTTGGTTATTTATTACTATATGTAAATGGATATTTTTTCTCCCATGGTTGACAAATTAATATAGGTTTTAAAGAAACTTCTGATTTCATTTTTAGACTAAATTCCATTTATTAAAATAATTATTATGTCTCACTGATTCTGTCCACTTGAGCAATTGCTGCTCAGTTTACAGCAGTACCTAAGGAAATTAAGTTGACAGAACAGCGCTTTGTGTGATTAATTTGCACTAGCAGAGAAACCCCTCTGGCACTCTCCAAAGAGACACTTTCTAAAGACAGAAGACGCTTGCCTTTTAATAGTCTCAAATTTTGCATTTGGGGCTGCTAAAAATGGATGATTAAATCTTGGCTTGATTTGCCCAATTAACTACAACAGAAAAGCAAGATTGCTGTTTATGCCCTTCTAGCACTGGAATTTGTATCTTTCTATAATCAGAGATCATTTTTTTCTTCCATTATATCCCATTCTCTCTTGCTGGATTCTCTTATGGAATCCAGTGGATCAAACACATACTCTCCAGGTACCACCTTCTCTGTCTGAGATGCCATTTACCCCAATTTGTGGCAACCTGTAGTTTCTCTGCTGTGTTAAATTGGGATTTTCACTCCTTGCAGACAACTAGGAAATTTCATTCCATTCATGGATATTTAAAACATCGAGTTTTTCTTCTTTATGATGTATAGAGACAGCATAAAAGGGTTTTTTCCTTGCTTTATTTCTATATTACCCTTTTAAAGGGTAATTTGTGGGTGCTTCCTGTTGACAAAGTATAACGGTCTCCTGTGCTAAATTAACATGAAGGCTGGTGGCTGGGTGTTTATAAACCCTGGATGTAGTTATTACCGAGTTAGCAGGGAATTCCCTCAAATGTGCTTTTCAACTCTTCACACCTACATTCTCTGCATGAATACTATAAATCCCTCTGCTTTGATTGGCATAGCCTTCCCCACAACCACCATGGCCTGGCCAACTCCACTCTGAAATCCTCCTCTCCTTGCTACTCCACTTAACTCCAGACACAGACTCTCACCTCTTGAGAAATATGCCCTGAAGAGTAATTCCTTTAAAAATCAAATTGTATTTAATATTTGGAGTTGGGTGACAGCAGGTGGCCAGAAGTTTTAATGATCCTGTTTGCTGTGAGCAAAAGGATGAAGAACACCAATGCCAATCAGCCAATCAAAGCAGAACAGTGCAGTGATTATCCAAATCCCTCTGCTTTTACTGGCTAATAGCTTACAACCAGAATATAGGGATTTGCATACTGTTTGCATATAGCGAAATGACTACACTGTAATGATGCAAATTCAAACTGCTGAGTCAAAGCACAGGGGAATACATACTGAAGCATGTGCAGCTATGGATCAGTAACTGTACAGCATCCCTGTGTTCTGACAGGCTAAAACAATTCCCTTTCAGTTTAATCTGACATTTACTGCACTACATTCAGTAACACAACACAAACATCTACACTATCAAAGTATATATATTTATATGAAAGTATTTTGGCACATTCACAGGAGGTCCAACTGAAATATGATAAAATACAAGGCAATACAATGGAAAAGTACCCAGTATACCAGAGAAAGATACTTCCCTTCTAAAAAGTAAAACCCTTCCAGTTATTGTTCTCTAGCAGAATCACAAGTCCAGAAGCAGCTTTATTAAATGTTATGAGAATAAACTATGCTGTAGATTGTCTAACATTTAAATTAACAAATTCAAAACAAATTTAGTTAAATAATGGGTTGAAACAATTGTTGTTAATGCTGTAAGAAGTGTACAGAGCTTTGTAATTGTTTTAACAATGAGCTCTACAGAACTCCTGATGGCGATTATTATACTATATAATTGCACACAATTGATGTTTAAAAACCCTCTGATCAATGTTTTAATTACTCAATGTGACAAGTATCCTAGCTCGGTGGTTAATCCATATAGTGGAACTTTTAAAATAAATGTGTATTTAATTAACATGCTAACTAAACTTCAAAGTGTAACAGGAGGTTCAAGCAGTGATTTTTGCATAATACATTTCTGAAGTCAGGAGGCAATTAATTATTGTATTGGACTTGACAGCCACCTACTGGCAAATAACGGAACATAAATGCCTATTGCATTAACACCAAAACAAACAGACAAAAGAAAAATAATTTCTGGTGTAATTTAAGAACAATGGGCCTGATTGTGATCTCATTACTCTAGTGTAAATCAGGCATAATATGTAAAAATGGTGGGACCTGAGAAAGGCCCAATCCCTTTTGGTCACTGGGATTGAGCCTCCAAACCCCTACACTGCTGCAGATCCTGTGACTTCTCTTCTTTCCCACAATACTCAAAGGAACTCAATATATAGACAGAAGTTTTCCTCTCTAGACTCCATTCTAGCATCAAAGAAAGCCAAAACTGACAGTCTGAAAAGTGTCCCCACTGGAAACTTTTCTGCTTTGAGGTATTTTGTAGGAAATCCATGTACTCTGCATTACAACTGAGACACAACTAATTTCTCTGTCTTTGCTGTTATCCCATCAAAAGGATAATAGGACTCAGTAAATAAACCAACAATAGAAACTGAAATAGTGTATAGTAAAGACATACTGTGTACATGGAACTTGTGCATCTCAGTGATCAAAACAATGATCTCATCTAAAGGGATATGCCTGTAGCTCTGTCTCTGTTAAATCTTGATAAGGAAGCTACTTTGTTGTTAGACAGTTTTAAATAATTCCATAGAAATAATAGCATAAAAACACTAAAATAACATTTGAAGAAAGGATTACAATGGGGTTTTTTTAGGGCTTTGAATGAATACAGAGTAACTCCTGACAAACTCATTATCTAGAGTGTCAGATTAAAATTAAATGAGGGCCAGATAAACCCAACTTTTTGATCTCTCAAACAAATATTTTCCTCTTCCTTCTTCCCTTGTAAGTATTCTTCCTCTTGGCTCTTTGCTTCTCACTAGGGTACTTTCTCTTTCACACATTTCCTCAGGAAGACCACCCCGCATTTTGCAGTTGCTCTGAAAGAATCTAATTTTCTCACTGACTCACTGCTACCTTGGGACTGCTCATTTGCCTGGGCCCAGATCCCCAAAACCTAAGGATTTTGGAAAATGCACACAGAGGTTAAGGGTCTGATGCTGCTGCTTAGTTTTTCCCATGTTGCATAGTACCATAAAACTATTTCTGTAGAAAGGTACTACTTTACAAGAGAAACAGTGGCAGAATCAGGCCCCAAGTGACTTATTAAATGTCAAATAAAGACTCAATGGCAGAACAAAAAGTAGAACCTAAGTCTGATGACTCCAAGTTCACTGTGCCTTATCCAATGAACCACGTTGCAACAAAACCAAAACCTCAAGTGTGAACATTTTCTAGCTTTGGGATGCTTGAACTCTGGAATCATAGTGGAATTTTGTGGTTTGCGGTCATCTCTAGTGAGTATAATTGTTTGCATCTTTGCATCCTGTACATGTCAGCTTTTGTTTCTCTGTACTGTATCTTGACAGTATTTTGAATTACTCTACTTTATATACAAATTGATTGTATCATACTGTGACATTGTCTAATTAAAATATAACCATGCAAATCATTATTGCTACCACTGTTATATAATTGCAACAAATCTTATACAAAATATAACTCATGGCCAGAAAGAGTTAAACACCTTGCAGGTTGAATGACCCAAAGCCGACCTTTAAAGACATGTTAGAAAGGTATGCGAATGATAATTAGGGCCATTGTATGCTAAATAGGCTAGAACTTCGAAATGCAAACCTATATTGTTAGAAGTAATACTAATTGTGTGTATCTTAGAAGCTAGCCATGTAAATAGACAATTCCTGTCTGTCACTATAACTATTCATTCAGAGATCAACAGGAAATAATAACACTTAGATTGATCTTGGGTGAAGTAATGTCAGGGTCTATATGTCTCTTTGAAGTTTGTGATAAACTGCCTAATGGATAAATTGCCCTAAGTTAATTTGTGTAACTAATTACTGGTGGTGTTTAGAAAACAGAAGGTTACATCAAAAGCCTATTGTTTACCCCGGACTGTGTGGTCAAGTGAATGCTAGAACAACAAAGACCATTGGGTCCTGATTCTGACATCTCAGATCTGCTTGAGGCTTCACTTCATACAGGGGAAGCTTAAGCCATAAGGACTGAGATCCCAGTCCTAAACTGGAACACCCTGGATAAGATATTGGACATTGGACTATAACCTATTAACTAAATTCTAAAGGAACTCTTTGCAACTACAAAGCTCACCATCTCTGCTATGTATCTGAACTTCAAAAATTGAACTCATGTCTGTATGTATATTGATCTTTTAACCTATACTCACTCTCTTTTCTTTTTAAATTAATTTTAGTTAAGAAGAATTGGCTGTATACGTGTATTTGGGTAAGACCTGGAATATTCATTAACCTGGGAGGTAATGTGTCCGATCCTTTGAGATTGGTAGAACCTTTTCTTTTATATGATGAAATAAGATTTACAGGAATCTTCATCATATTTGACTTAGGTACCTGGATGGGGGCCTGAGGCTGGGTGCTTTAAGGGAACTGTGTTGTTTTGGACTTCTGAATAACCAGCGAGGTAATAAATAAGCTGTTTTATGCTGGCTTGGTAAATTTAAGTATGAACTATCCACCAGCATTGGTGTTTGTCTGCCCCATTCTTTTCAGTTCACCCTAATTGAGTGACCTCAGCTGGCCCCCACTGGGACCCTGGTCACACATACTCTTACCCCTTTTTGACCTGAGTAGTTAGCTAATTTTCACGGTTTCATTTCCATTAGGAGAAATTGATGGAGTAAGGTATATTCTTTGATGCCATCTTGTTTACAAGGTTTTACAAAGAATGTACACAGTCCTGTTTCCCTGAACATATTTGGAATCAAAAACAGGAAAGAGTTTCTTTGCTCACAGTTCTAGGCCTCTTTTCAGCCGCCACTGTACCCAAAAGTTCCCCCTCAGCTTTTTTTCTCAGGGTCATGCTACCTGGGCTTCTTTGGCTGTGTCTAGACTTCTTTGCTCCTTCTATTTGTTTCTGCTGCGTCTCACTCACAGACACACACACAGTTCCACTGATCCGTCCCACAGACCCACAGTTTACTGTATCAGTCTCCAGGGCAACCCCTCGGGCAACATGTAGTCAGCATCTACTCTAGCTGTGCTACATGTTTGTGTTTTGGGTAATGGCTCCTATTCCTTCAGCTCTCTAGTTCCACAAAAGAGCTTGACTGTGTCTGACATTTATTCTGAATGAAGGGCAGCAGTGTCACCCACCAGCTTCAATGAAGATTCATTCACCCCCAAGTATAAAATAAATCGCCCATCATCAGTTATTGCACAGTAAAAACCCTACTCTATGCCATAAAGAGAACAAATGGTGCTAGCCAGCCTGCTCACATCAAGTCACATAAAGATGGGTACGTGATAAATATACCACCATAAAAAGGAAAGGAATCACAGGCCCATAAAACCCCCTGGAACAGGAACATCTCAGGTACCTACTGTATATCATAGCATAGAAACCATCAGCAACCTGCTATTGCACTGCCAATGATCTTATAAATAATCTGACTTAAGCTAAGACAAGAACCACTCATCCTACCCAGTTACAATGACTTAAAAATAGCAGACACACAACTATACCAGTAAATATTGGACAAAAGTTAAATATATATTCCTTCATTCTATCAGCTATACAGGTCTGTCGCATCTTAGGCGTATTTAACATGTGCGATTTCAGCTTTACGCGGTCGGCAAAAACAAGAAAAAAAACAACAACAAAAGAGAAAAACAATTTAAATACTGTTTCTGTAGTGCGGGCGATTCTGCCCGCCATTACACTCAATGTAATTTTGACTATAGGCGGTTTTCGCTTTAGGCGCTGACCGCGGAACGTAACCCCAGCGTAAGATGAGACAGACCTGTATACATACTCCTCTGAGTACCAAAAGAGGTGTAAAAACTTATACTGTAGTGGCAGGGCTGTCCCTAGAGGGATGCGGGGCCCGGGACATAGGCGCCGAGTTTCTATCTGCCATGGAGTGCTCCCCCACAAGCTCTGCCCAGCCCCCGCCCCCACTCCACCCCTTCCCCCAAGGCCCCACCCATGACCCACCTCTTCCCACCCCAGCCCCACCAATTCCCACCCCGCCTCTTCCTCGCCCAGTTCCACCCCCTCCCACGAGCGCGCTGCGCCCTCACGCCTCTCCCCTCCCCACCCAGCGCCTCCAGATGCCGCAAAACAGCTGATCCACGGCAGGCAGCAGGCGCTGGGAGGGAGGGGGAGGCGCTGATTGGCGGGGCCCGCCAGCAGGCAGGAGGCGTTGGGGGGAGGGAGAGGTTGTTAGGGGGGCTCCTCCTCGACCCCCTGCACCCACCTGCCACTCGCCTCCCCGTTCGGCTCCTCACCCCGCCCGCCTCCCCCCACTCCAGGCGCCCGCCTTCTCACGAAGCGCGGGGCCCCCCAAAATGCAGGGCCCGGGAAATATGGTTGACAATGCAAAGCAAACACCAGCAGAAGCTTGCAATTCATCTGTTTGAAATTAGCAATAATATTAATATATGATAACAAAAAAGGAATATTTCATTCTATCTACAGTACTTGGTGTAGCCTCCAGCAAATACACAGAACCAATCCTGTTGCATGCACAAACTACAGTGCTGAACATAATATAAATGCCCAGATACACTAAATAGATGAAATAATCTTCAACGGGAGTTTTGTCTGGAGAAGGACTGACTATAGGATTTCTTCCATTTCACAATAAGGGATAGAGTTAATACAGCCTAGTGCTCCGAGTGCGTCTAGCATTGGTCTCCAAACTCATGGTACGCAGAGTATGCTACCAGATATCTATAATGCTCACTATGGCTCCCTGCAGTGGTGTCAGTTATAATAATAAATAATAATAACAACAACCACCCTACAATAATTTCTAGAACTAGGAGAGTATGGAAGACTGCAGGATTGCCCACACAAAGGCCAAATTCTGGTGCAATGTTAATATCTAGTGCAACTATACTCAAGCATAATGTCATTTACTGTCTTACTTTATAGTGATTGATCAAACCTAGTGTTACCGCTACTCGGTAAAATAATTCCTTAACATAACATGTACATTTCCTTTACACGTATGAGACCAATGGGCAGAATAAAATAGGAAAGTTCAGGAGTATAAGCCACTCCATTCTTTCTACTCAACTCACTTGAGTTGATTCCCTGACATATGTACAGCATACCAAGAAAAAAAGATACACTCCCAAGAGGATGTGTCATACAAAGAGCAAAGCATGGCCCTTTAGTCAAGATCAGTGGTTCTCAACCAGGAGTCCGGGGTCCACTGAGGGGCCCTGAGCAGATTTCAGGGGGTCCACCAAGCAGGGCTGGCCTTAGACTTGCTGTGGCCCAGGGCAGAAAGCCAAAGCCCCACTGCATGGGGCTGAAGCCTGGGGTTCCAAGCCCCACCACCCAGGCTGAAGCTGAAGCCTGAGGCTGTGGCTACACTCGAAACTTCAAAGCGCTGCAGCGGGAGCACTCCTGCGGCAGCGCTTTGAAGTGCGAGTGTGGTCGCTGCAGGTACTCCACCTCCACGAGAGGATTAGCTTACAGCGCTGGGGCACTGTTTACACTGGCGCTTTACAGCGCTGTAACTTGCTGCGCTCAGGGGGGTGTTTTTTCACACCCCTGAGCAAGAAAGTTGCAGCGCTGTAAAGCGCCAGTGTAGCCATAGCCTGAGTAACTTAGCTTCACAGAGCCCCCGGTGTTGTGGGGCCCCAGGCAATTGCCCTGCTTGCTACCTCCTAACGCGTTGTTGTGGCACAGGTGGACCGTGGAGTTTTTATAGCTTGTTGGGGAGGGGACCTCAGAAAGAAAAAGGTTGAGAACCCCTGTTCTAGATAACGTAATTTAGATCAAGGAAACCTATAAAGAACGAACGAATATAAAATCTCTAAGAGAAAGTAGAGTAGCTCCTCCTTGCTGCAGAAGTTCCTCTCAGATGTTTCTAATTTCAAAAGGACTTCCCTCATTTTAGTCTTGTTACCTATGTTGTGCACACAATTGATGTCCCCTTCCCTTTCGCTGTTGGAAATTATTTATAAAAAATATAAATAATCACGAAACTGCGGTTTTTAGGACTCATCTTTCCCACACTGGATTTTTAAGCACAAGTGTTGCTACACAGGTGCACAGGGCTGGCCTTACCATCAGGCGAACTGAGGCGGCCGCCTCAGGTGCCAGACTGAGGGGGGGGGCGCCACTAGGACCCAGAGTGTAGAAAATTGTGTCTGCTGCTGGTGCATATGTATTCTCTCTGCTCTAGATGCACAGAGATGGTGGAGTGCTGTGCTGGAGGAAGGAGGGCACAAGAGACATAACAGGCAGGCAGGCGAAAAGGTGAGAGGGAATAACAGAAAGCAGCAGGAGCTGCACGGAGAGAGAGGAGGAAGAGCCTCTTAGGTACCTCTCTAGCACCCCCAGGAGCCTGGACTGATTAACACCAGCTTCTCAGGGAGCTTCCTGTTTCCTGCTGCTTCCCTGAACCCACTTGAGGAGAACAGGCAGTCAACTGAAGTAGGAGGAGCCAGTTAGGCCCTTAAGACGCTGATATCTTCCTTCACTCAGGCCCTGCTACCAGCCTGCTTATTTGTCCCCTTCAATTGAGTGTTGAGAGCCACTATAGCTGGCACAGAACAGCAGTCATGAGTGAAAGAAGAAAACGCCCCTCTGGGGCAGCATTCAGAAAAAGAAAAAGCAAAGGAAGCTTTTCTATCTAAGCAGGAAGGAGCTCTCCTGAGATACATAGTCACAAATGTTCACGGTGAGCCTTCTGGCCCCAGTGAGGATGTGAGTGGTGAGGAGATGCCTGATCTTCCAGTTAGTCAGAGTGCAGGTGTTCTGGCAGCTACTGCAGCGTCCATATCTCCATCTCAAATGGATGTAACCATGCACATTCCTGAAGAAAAGTGTAGATCAGAGAAGAGTGTGGTGGAGGCGCAAGAAACAGCTGCTGCTGAGTTTAGTTCCTTAAGTCTAGATGATCCACGACTGTGGACCCACTTGAGCAGTAGCCTGAGGGACTTCCTTGTACTGCATGGGCCACAGCAAGTGAAAAACTTCATGTTCCCCAAAGACAATGAAAATAGAAGTTTCCATCCAACACATTACTAGTGTGAAGTCCCCAATGGTGACAAAGTGGAGAGGCCATGGCTTATGTACTCAAAAACCCAGAATGCTGCATACTGTTTTTGTTGCAAACTCTTCCAGTCTGATGTTCCAGCCAGATTGGGTTCTACAGAAACAAAGGACTGGAAAAATCTGGCTAGAAATGTGGCATGCCATGAGAAGGCAGCAAATCACCAGAGAGCATTCCATAGGTGGAAAGAGCTTGAGATGAGACTAAGGTTAACGGCCACCATAGATGATCAGCATCAAGAGAAGATTGCATCAGAGTCTCTTTACTGGCAAAATGTTCTGAAAAGGCTCATTGCCACCATAGATGATCAGCATCCAGAGAAGATTGCATCAGAGTCTCTTTACTGGCAAAATGTTCTGAAAAGGCTCATTGCCATTGTGAGAATGCTTGCTACCCAAAACCTAGCACTGCGTGGCACTTCAGATCAGCTGTATGTGCCAAACAATGGAAACGTCCTTAACATTGTGGAGCTGATGGCTGAGTTTGATGGTACTCCAGGAGCATCTAAGAAGAGTCACCACCCAAGAAATGTACACACCCCACTACCTTGGAAAAACAATTCAAAATGAGATCATACAGTTACTGGCAACAAAAGTTCAACAGAAGATTGTGGCAGAGCTGAAGTCAGCAAGATATTACTCTGTTATTCTGGACTGCACACCTGACATCAGCCATACAGAACAAATGACTTTAATGGTGCGTTTTGTAACAATAACAGAACCTAGTGAAAATGTCCCTGCAATTGTGACTGTCAGAGAGCATTTTATCTTTATTGACATTGATGATACTACAGGAGCTGGTATGACAAATGTGCTTCTTAAAAAGCTGGAAGATACGGGAATTGCGATAGCTGACATGAGAGGTCAGGGCTACGATAAAGGTGCCAACATGAGAGGAAAGAACAGAGGAGTGCAGACATGGATCCGAGAGTTAAACGCTCAAGCTTTTTTTGTCCCATGCAGTTCTCATTCATTGAACTTGGTGGTCAGTGATGCAGCATCAGCTTCTAGTGAGGCTGCTGAATTTTTTAATGTAATTCAAAGCATCCATGTATTTTTCTCTGCATCAACTCATCGATGGCAAATATTGAAGCAACATCTGGGAACATCCTCTCTGACACTGAAACCACTGAGTGCCACACGATGGGAAAGTCGAGTGGAGGTGATAAAGCCTATCAAACACCAAATTGGGAAGATAGATGATGCCATAGTTGCCATTATGGAGGATAATGCTATGACAGGAACTGTTCTTGGGAGAACAGTGGCAGAGGGAAATGGAATCACCAGAAACATACGTAACTTCAAATTTCTGTGTGGCTTAGTGTTATGGCATGACATACTGTTTGAAATAAATGTAAGCAAGAGACTCCAAGGTGTTGATCTTGATATATCTGGAGCAATGGAACAACTGGACAAAGCAAAGTCATACCTACAGTCTTACGGTCAGATGAGGGATTTCAAAACGTTCTGAAAAGTGCACGGAAGTTGGCAGAGGAACTTCACACTGAAGCTATTTTCCCACCCATTCAAGAATACAAGAGTCACCGAAGATGATGACATTTTAATTACGAGGCACGGGATAATCCCATAAGAGGCCCCAAACAACAATTCAAAATTGAATTCTTTAACCAGGTGCTAGATTGTGTAATACAGTCAGTTGAAGAACATTTCATGCAACTCAAGGAACAAGGAATATTTGGGATGTTGTATGATATTCCAAAACTCCTCATTATACCTGAAGAAGACCTACACCAGCAATGCAGGGCACTAGAGACAGTGTTGACACATGATGACATGCGCGATATTGATGCGAGTGATTTAGGTGATGAACTGAAAGCCCTTTCAAGATACATTTCAGCAGGATCAACTCCAAAGGCTGTTCTGGAATATATGTGCACAAAAAAGATGACCACCCCCTTCCCAAATGCTTTTGTTGCTCTGCGCATACTTCTAACACTTCCTGTAACAGTTGCCAGTGGAGAACGCAGCTTCTCCAAGCTGACGTTAATAAAAACACATCTACGCTCCACAATGACACAGCAGAGGCTGGTTGGCCTTGCAACCATCTCAATAGAGCACGAGCTGGCCCAGACTGTGGACCTTCAGCAGGAAGCAGTTCAAACCTTTGCAACCAAGAAGGCACGGAAAGCACCACTTTGATTATTCAAACAGATAAAAATGCCAGTGTTTACTATGCAGACAAAAAGAGTTACATTTGCTGTTCAGGCGTTTGAAAGTTAAGTGTTACTTAAAATTTTTGAACAAGGCGTTTTAAGTTGTTAGTTCTCCTTTATTGGGGTAGGTAGCAGAGCAGTACCGTGAGGAGTAGAAGAACAGGAAGAGGACAGAATTGAGACCTTTCAAAGTTTTGGCCCAAGCAAGGGGGCATGGGGGCGTCATTTGAGCTCCCCACCTCAGGTGCCAAAATGTTGTGGGCTGGCCCTGCTGGTGCACCACTTTTGTACAGACCTGACTCGGACAAATGCAGGATTATTCATACTGGTGTAGCTTACCCTGCTTTGAAATTGAAGTAAGGAGCCCTGGTGTAAATCATATCTATGCTAGGGATTTGTACAGTGCACCTACACTAGTTGCTAAAAGCCCAAGGTAAACAAGGTCATAAAAAGTGTTACCTATTTACATAAATCCCACATCATTTTAAGTTTCCTGCATTCATACATTTTATTTCCCTCATTTAGGGTCTTTGTCACACACTACATCTTACTTTCTGGCCTGGGTAGGTTGAGAGGTCTGGATCCTCCATCTTGAATCCCCTCACATCCCAGCCTCCATAGCAGACAGCCCTTTTATATTTAAAAGGCGCTGTACAAAGGAAACAATCCTAGCATACAGTGATGTGTAGGTCTGAAATGCAGGAGCATTTTCCAACTCTACTGTGTGTATAAAATTGAACAATTTTGAAGAACCAACAAAAACACTTAGTGCAGATAATTATCTGCCTGTGAAAAATCCAGAAAGGATACCATCTCCCCCTGCAAACTGCTGAACTGGAAAAGTGGTACCTTCCTCAGTGAGGAAAAAGGGTGGTTTTTTTGTATTTTCCAGCTACAGGAGATTCTAAGATGGACAATGCACTTCAATTACTACCTTCAGTTTGAATATATAAGCCATTTGGTGGGGCGGGGTCTTACAGTGATGCTTACCCTCCCTTTTAGAAGCAACAGTGAAAAATCTGGGGAAGAAGAAATCTTTTCTTGATAAGAAAAAATTCTACCCTGTCCATCTCACTTTTGCAATCACATTCAATAGCCAGGGAGAGAGACAGAATATCTGTCTTAAAGTGCTTCTTTATCGTCTCCTTTCTTGATCAGCTGAATCATAGAGTCAGAAGTGAGAATGATGTGGCGTTCAAATCAAGCAACTAGCAGTGCTTTTAGTGAAACAGCTTCAAAAAAAGTGGACGCTTAGCCAGATAGTAATCTGCCATATAGGGCCCCATATTCTTCTTTTTCCAACCCTCTCTCACATCCACCAAATGACAATCAAGGGGAGAAAGAAAATCCCCACTCTGATACTCAGAGAATACCCTACACAGCAGTGATGAGGTCAAAAGGGCTTTTTAACTACAACAGTGATAGGCGCCTCCTACATCATGTGATGGAAAACTAAAATTATTTTCTCCTAGTTTGGGCCTACAGCAAGGGCGGGCAAACTTTTTGGCCCGAGGGCCGCATTGGGTTTCGTAAATTGTATGGAGGACCGGTTAGGGGAAGGGGTTGTGGCCCGGCCCCCACCTCCTATCTGCCCCTGCCCCGGGACTCCTGCCCCATCCAACCCCCCCGTTCCCTGACTATCCCCCTGGGATACCTGCCCCATCCACACACCCACGCTCCCTGTCCCCTGACCGCCCCAGACCCCCGCCACCCCATCCAACCCCTCCTCTCATTCCTGACAGCCCCCCGGGACCCCTGCTCCATCCAACCACCCCTTCTCCCTGTCCCCTGACTGCCCTCTGCTGCCCCATCCAACCCCCCCTCCTTCCTGACTGCCCCCCCAGGACCTCTGCCCCCATTCAACCCCGTTCCCCCCAACCCCTATCCACAACCCCGCCCCCTGACCACCATCCCAAACTCCCCTGCCCTCTATCCAACCCCCCTGCTCCCTGCCCCCTTTACCGTGCTGCCTGGAGCACTGGGGGCTGGCAGCGCTACAGCCGCGCAGCCCAGCTGGAGCCGGGCCACGCCGCTGCCACCACGCAGCACAGAGCACCGGGTCAGGCCCCGGCTCTGCAGTTGCGCTGCCCCAGGAGCTCACAACCCCACCACTCAGAGCATTGTGCCGGTGGCGGAGCGAGCAAGCTGAGGCTGCGGGGGAGGGGGGACAGCAGGGGAGGAGCCGGGGCCGAGCCTCCTGGGCCAGGAGCTCGGGGGCCAGGCAGGACGGTCCCACAGGCTGGATGTGGCCCGCGGGCTGGATGTGGCCCACGGGCTGTAGTTTGCCCACCGCTGGTGTACAGCCTTCAATTAATAGATATGGACATTTTCAGTTGTTAAATTGACCACTAGAGGGGGCCCATATTATTTTATGAATGCAATAGAACAGGGGTCGGCAACCTTTCAGAAGTGCTGTGCCGAGTCTTCATTTATTCACTCTAATTTAAGGTTTCGTGTGCCGGTAATACATTTTAACGTTTTTAGAAGGTCTCTTTCTATAAGCCTATAATATATAACTAAACTATTGTTGTATGTAAAATAAATAAGGTTTTTAAAATGTTTAAGAAGCTTCATTTAAAATTAAATTAAAATGCAGAGCCCCTTGGACCGGTAGCCAGGACCCGGGCAGTGTGAGTGCCACTGAAAATCAGCCCGCGTGCCGCCTTTGGCACGCGTGCCATAGGTTGCCTACCCCTGCAATAGAAGCTTAGTGAGAATTACAAAGAGAAATTGATAGTAGGTAAGATCTACAGAGTCCTAAGTATGTGTGTTAAATCATAGCATGAAATCTGTAATAAAAATTTAATTTAATATAGGCAATGTCTACATTGCAGAGCCCATGCTGGGATAGCCCCTTAGTGTCGATGCAGCAGACGCTGACAGGAGGAGTTTTTCTGCCAGTGTCAGAACACAACCTCCCCGAATAACATTAGCTACGCCAACAGAAGCACTCTGTTGTTGGCATAGCTGCATCTACACTGGGGGGGTTTGTCAGCACAACTATGTCACTAAGAGGGTGTGGTTTTCACACATGCCTGACTGACCTAGCTATGCCAGTATAAATGTTAAGCATAGACAAAGACGCAGGGGCATGTCCACACTACAACTTTTTGCCAACTCAAATTGTGTTGGCATAAAGCCGCTGCAGTTAGTATATCGCTTGTGTGCGTCCATACTTATCTCCTTGTGTCAGTGCTTTGTGTACTCACCAGGAGTACTTCTTTTGATGCACGATGCAGTGCACCATTGTTAAGTAGTTATCCCAGTGTGCAACTTGCCATCGTCCAGTGTCCTGTCTTTTGGAAAGTTTTGGCAATGCATGATGAGGCAGAAACAAGTCACGCAGGGGTGACAGACTGTGGGGTCAAGTTCCCATCATGTAACTTTCTCCACCTCATAATGCTATCTCTATCCGATAATTTTTTGCCTATTTTGAAGATCCCATGAAGCCACACGGGACAGAGGTGCAAGAACTGCAGGAAACATGATGATTTCCTGGAGGATAGATTGCTGTGGGACATAGCGAGAACCAATGTAAGGTTGTTGGTAGCATTAACAGAGCAGCTGCAAATGGTACAGCACCACTTTTGGGCCCAAGAAACAAGCTCTGAACTGGTGGAACTGCATCATAATGCAGGCTTAGGATGAGGAGCAGTGGCTGCAGAACTTCTGGATGCTCAGGGCACATTCCTGGATCTGTGTGCTGAGCTTGCCCCAGTCCTGCACCACAGGGACACCAGAATGAGAGCTGCATTGACAGCGGAGAAGCAAGTGCTGATCGCACTGTAGAAACTTGCAACAACAGATTGCTACTAGTCAGTGGGAAATCATTTTGGAGTTGGAAAATCCACTGTGGGGGCCATTGTCATGCAAGTGTGCAGGGCCATCGATCGACTCCTGCTATGCAGGACTGAGACTCATGGCAATGTGCAGGACATAATGGATGGATTTGTAGCAATGGGGTTCCAGAACTGCGGTGGAGTGAGAGATGGCATGTGTATCCCTATTTTGGCACCAGAGCACTTTGCCACAGAGTACATCAAAAGAAAGGGTTACTTTTCTGTGGTTATGCAAGTGCTGTTGGATCACCAGGGACGCTTCACCAACATTAATGTTGGCTGGTCTGGGAAGATGCATGATGCTTGCATCTTTAAGAACACAGGACTGTTCTTAAAAATAATAAGCAAGGACTGGTGGATTACCATTGGCAAAATTGAAATGCCAGTAGTGATCCTGGGGGACTCAGCCTACCCATTGATACTCTGGCTCATAAAGCTGTACACCAGCGAGCTCAACAGAACCAAGGAAAGATCCAGCTACTGGCTCAGCCCGTGCTGAATGACAGTTGAATGTGCTTTTGGTAGATTGAAAGGACGCTGGCATTGTTTACTCACAAGACTGGATATCTGTGAGAAAAATATCCCAATGGTTATAGCTGCCTGCTATGTTGTGCATAATATCTGTGAAGCAAAGGTGGAAAAGTTGCCGCCAGTGTGGAAGGTGGAGGTGGAGCAGCTCAGGCTGTCTGCTGAGTTTGAACAGCTAGACACAAGGGCTATAACAAGAGCTCAAAGTAGAGCTATATGGCTCAGAGAGGCTTTGAAAGAGCACTTTAACAGTAAACCACAGTAATGCATTGTGGTGTACTGTGCTCTACCTGGCCCCACTGTTTGGGGGCCTGTTGGAATAGTGTGATGCGTGGTGCACATCTATGAATATAATACTGACAATGCACCTATTAATTTTGTGGTGCTTGCCTTAGATTTATGATTATTACAATGCATTTGTCACTGAACTTATGAGTTGTGTCACAGCATTCAATAACTAAGTGGGTGCTTTCAGTACCACTAGGCATTCTCAGCATATGTTGGAAACTGATAAAGATGAATTATTTTCCAAACAATAATGTTTTACTGAGTAATGAAAATACTTCAAAAAATTCTGTGCAAGTTAAAAGCAAATGCATATAAAACCTTAATAAATGTATGGAACAGAGCTTAAAGAATGGGAAGGAACATTCATGTCCATTTTAGCTACACATACTGTGATGCTGCACTCTATATGATTTTATGAAAATATGCTAATGAGTGTGAATATAATGTAACTGGAATATGCTTCATGCAAAAGGTCTCTCGTAAGGTATCATTACAAAGCTTATAATCTACTGAGTGTGGTCATCCTATTTGTATAAATGTATCATTCTTGTATCTGAAACTAGAAATATGAAATATAACTCTGAGGTCATATTGTAATTATGCAAAGTGTGGGCCATTAATGGTGGATTGGAATCTTGATGGCTCCCATCAACCAGGACAATTGACTGTAGATGGTTCTGTTTACTTGTAAGTCTTCCTGTATACATGTGTGCTGGCAAGTGGGTAATGAAGTCTTACAGTGACATGTGATCATGTCACCTGAACTGGAATCCATCTTTAACCTGGTGCTTTTCCATTTAGAAGGAGGGATGGGAACTCAGAGAGGGAGAAAGGATTCTCGCCTTGTGCAAAAGGTATATAAGGGGGTGGAACAGAACAAAAGGGGCGGTAGTCATGAGAAATCCCCTAGCTACCACCTGAGCTGGAACAAGGACTGTACCAGGGGAAAGGATTGGGCCCAGACTAGGAGGAGGCTAGTCTGTCAAAGAAGCTTACTGGAACATCTCTGGGGGTGAGATTTAACTGCATTTAGTTTCTACTGTATTAGGCTTAGACTTGCGTGTTTTATTTTATTTTGCTTGGTAATTCACTTTGTTCTGTTATTACTTGGAACCACTTAAATCCTACTTTTTGTATTTAATAAAATCACTTTTTACTTATTAATTGACCCAGAGTAAGTATTAATACCTGGGGGGGCAAACAGCTGTGCATATCTCTCTATCAGTATTATAGAGGGCGAACAATTTATGAGTTTACCCTGTATAAGCTTTATACAGGGTAAAACAGATTTATTTGGGGTTTGGACCCCATTGGGAGTTGGGTATCTGAGTGCTGGAGACAGGAGCACTTCTTAAGCTGTTTTCAGTTAAGCCTGCAGCTTGTGGGGGACGTGGTTCAGACTTGGATCTTTGTTTGCAGCAGGCAAGCGTGTCTGGCTCAAACCAGGCAAGGGACTGAAGTTCCAAGCTGCCAGGGAAAACTACCTCTGAGCCTGTCTCAGCACATCAGGTGGCAGTTCCAAAGGGGTTTCTGTGATCCAACCTGTCACACATACATCAACCATGACGCTCACAGCATGTGAAGCTGTGGCTGTCCTTAATGTCCCCTGGTATGGAGTGGTAGGGGTAGGGCTGCGGACCCTGATGCCACATGGAATGTTGAGGAAGCGTGTAGGGTACTATACTGGAGCTCTCCATGGATTGCAAAGTGAAGCAAGACCAGGAATGTTGAACCTATAGGTCCACAAGCGTCTGCAGCATCTGTTTGCTGACGGAGAAGCCCCATTATGTCCTGGTGCATCTTCCTCTCCTACTCCTGGGCCTTCCTCCTGTCTGCTCTTTCCTTCTCTATAAAGTCTGCAGTACTCACCCTTCAGGCCCTCAGCTCACAGACTGACACAGCACTGGCTTGCAGGATCTCACTGAATATATCATCCTGAGTCCTCTTCTTTCTCCTCCATGCCTGGATCAGGCATTCTGGCGGGGCAACTCCTTCACACCACAACAGCAGCAGCTACAGATAAAACACACATAACATTGTCAGTATAGTCACAATGGAAAGCAAAAGTTAAGATTTAGAACTCCCTTCCCTTGCCCCCCAAAGTTTTAAACAAGACACTGACACTTCTGCTTTGGAGTGTGTGTGTAAGGCACTATTCATAGCTCGAGCCATAGTGAGTATGACACGCCAGGGTGAAGGAAATGAGGAGGGAACTGCTTGGTTGCATGAAATTATGAGTATACTGTTGCCAGATTTGCCCATTACTTTGGGGTATGCTCGTTTATTCGGGTTACTCTTCTGGGGGAGGAGATTCTGTAATTCTATCAATATACTGCTTGTGCCACTTGTGTTTTCATATGGAGCTCTACTTCTCCCTTCTGCAAGTCCCCTCCCAGAGGAGCTATCCTGCAGAACCTAGGTTCCCTAGGGCTGGGTTTCTCCAGCCCCAGAACCAGATGAATGAACACACACACACAACAACAGAGCAAGTCTGAGCGGACCGGGTCAATCAGCACTGTCAGGCTGACCCCTTGTATGTCTCTGGACTCACTGGGCTGGATGAAGCAGCACTTTCAAGCTGTTACCCTTATGCGTACCAGTTTCAGCACGTCCCTATCCCCACTCTCACATCACAATTGTACTGGCAGTAACCTACTTGATGAGCAAACCCAACAGTATTTTGGGCGCTGCAAGGATCTTTAGCTTAGGTCAAAGAAGCGTTGCTGTAGAGTGAATGGGGGAAGCTAAAAACACAAAAGAGTAAAGTTCAGCAAGAGAGAGAGAAGCAACCAACTTAACCATAAAAGTTATTTATTGAATAATAGTGATAACTACACAAGGAGAGCCTAAACCAACATAACATACATTATTAAAGGTTAATACCTAAGGTACAAAGGAAAACAGAGAGAGAGAGAGAAAGAGGGTGAATCTCACCCACTCCATGAGGCTTGAACTGGTCGGGGTTCCCAGGTGATGGTGGTAGCTCAGGATCCCGAGTGCTGGAGACAGGCAGAGCCCCCAGCATGATCAGTCAGGAGAAGATTGAGTCCCAGTGGAACTGATGCATAGTTTGGATCTAAACATCAGAACACTGACTGGAGGGTGAGTAGGGATTTTTGTAGAGAAACAACAATGGTTCAAGGGAGAACACTAGATTTGTTTATAGGTAAGCTGATGACTCCAGGATTTTCTTTAGGCTAGACAATAGGAGCTGATCACTCTTGGGTATGGGTGGTGTTTTCTTCCAGGGAGCTCACAATGCAACTAGGCTGCTTCAGTATGTTGGATATCAATCAACGATTCATTACTAGAATTGGTCTGATAATTGCTGAGCTGGGTGTGTGCAGGCGTAGGTTCATTAGCATCTGGAGCAGAGATTCCCATGGTGCAGTGCTTCCCTGTTTTTCTGGTCCCAGAGTTCAGTGCGGTTCTCTGTTCTCCATTCTGTATGCAAATTGAGATGTCTCCCTGTCCCATCTCTCATGCAGATGAGGCTAGGGGAGTTCTCTGCTCTCCATTCTGTATGCTAATGGATATGTCTTAATCTTGTCAGGAGGGGTCTAGGTGTGTCTCCCATCCACCCTTCATTGCTCTCTGCAAGTTTTTTCCTCTGATGGGCTTTGGTTTAAGCAGAGGCTGGGAGGTGGGAAGGTGTCTTTCATGAGTCGGGCTGGATACTGCACCCTGGTTCCCCAAGAACACAGAGCTGACTGGTATCAATAGGGCAATGGCACTGACTACTGGCACCATTTTTCACAGACTGTGGTGATTTTAGCTGATATCTCACTCCTGAAGGTAAAAAAGGCACAGAGAGCACAGCTGCTGCTGGTATCCAGAAGCCACCTGGGCCTGTATGCCACTAGACTGTTTACTGCCACGGAGCCTGCTGAAGTTAAAGCAGAATGGCATGGGAAAGTGTCCCATGGGCATGGGCTGCCATTCCTAGAAACCTTTGGGAGAGGACTGCAGAGTACCTCCATGGAAGTTTCATCAAGATCACTCAGGAGGATTCAAGGGACATCCCTGTGTACATAAACAAAGTGCTCTGCATGTCCCTGTTCTCCCCCCCCCCCCCCGTCTAATTACAAGGGAATGAAAAGCAGATGGCTCCACCTCTGTCCGTTGTACCACTATCTATTCCTGCACAAGTAAATTAATGAAAAGTCAATAGCTATATCCTGCTAAGTTGGGGATACCATCACTGCAATGGGAAAAAACGGTTACCCATCTTTTGTAACTGTTGTTCTTCGAGATGTGTTGCTCATGTCCATTCCATTCTAGGTGTGTGTGCGCACCTATGTGCGCGGTCATGGGAGATTTTTGCCATAGCGGTATCTGTAGGGCCGGCCATGGCGCCCCCTTGAGTGCCATGCCCATGCGTCGGTATATCAGGCGTCGCTGGCCCTACGCCCTCTCAGTTCCTTCTTGCCGACAACTCCAACAAAGGGGTAGGAGGGCAGGTAATAGAATGGACATCAGCAACACATCTCGAAGAAGAACAATTACAAAAGGTGGGTAACCATTTTTTCTTCTTTGAGTGCTTGCTCATGTCGATTCCATTCTAGGTGACTCACAAGCAGTATCAACGGAGGTGGGTTCGGAATTCACAGGCTTGCAGCACAGCTCTGCCAAAGCCAGCATCATCTCGAGCCTGCTGGGTCAGTGCGTAATGCGATGCAAACATGTGGACAGATGACCAAAAAGCGGCCCCACAGATTTCTTGGATCGGCACCTGTGCCCTTGTTGAGTGTGCCATCATGATCACCGGCAGGGGCACGTTTGACAGATCATAGTAGTAATGGATACAGGCCGTAATCCAGGATGAGATTCTGTGAGTAGACACCGGACGACCTTTCATCCTGTCCGCCACTGCAACGAACAACTGCGTTGACTTACGGAACGGCTTCGTTCTATCTATGTAGAATGCCAACGCTCTCCTGACGTCCAGGGTGTGAAGCCTGTGTTCCTCGTCAGACACATGGGGCTTCCAATAGAAGACCGGTAAGTATATGTCTGGGCCAGTATGAAACTGAGAAACAACCTTGGGCAGAAATCCCAGATGCGGTCACAGCTGGACCTTGTCCTTGTAGACCATATAGGGCAGCCCCAAGGTGAGCGCTGTGATCTCAGACACCCTGCGAGCCAACGTTATGGCGACCAGGAATGAAACCTTCCAGGAGAGAAGCAGGAGGGAGCAGGAAGCCAGAGGCTCAAATGGAGGTCCCATGAGCCTGGACAGCACAAGATTCAGGTCCCAGGACGGGACCGGATCCCAGACATGTGGATAGAGGCACTCCAGACCCTTCAAAAACCACACCATCATAGGATGGGTGAAGAGAGACCTGCCTTGGAACGGAGGATCCAAGGCTGAAATGGCAGCCAGGTGGACTTTGATCAAAGAGAAGGACAAGCCTTGGAGTTTGAGGTGCAGATAATCCAATATGCCCTGTAGTGAGGCCTGCTCAGCCACGAGACACCGCTCCGAGGCCCAGCACTCAAACCGTTTCCACTTAGACAGGTAGGTTGCACTGGTGGAGGGTTTCCTGCTACCCAGCAAGACTTTTTGGACACTGCTCGATCACGCCCGCTCATCCGCGCTTAGCCACGCAGTAGCCAAGCTGTCCAATGCAGCGCTGCCAGGTTCAGGTGCAGCAGATTGCCGTGGTTCTGGGACAGAAGATCCAGCCAAAGAGGCAGAGGGGCGGCTGCCAAAAGGCTCAGCAACATGTCGAACTAGTGCTGACAGGGCCTTGCAGGGGCTACCAGGATAACCGTTGCCCTGTCCTGCTTGACCTTCACGAGGTGAATTAACGGCACTGGCGGGAAGGCATACATCAGTGCTCCCAACCATGGAATGAGGAAGGCATCCGAAAGGGAACCTCTGTCCAGGCCCCGAATGAAACAGAACACATGACACTTCCTGTTCTGTCTGGACGTGAACAGGTCCACCTGGGGATTCCCCCACCTCTGGAAGATTACGTTGATCACCTCTGGATGGTGAGACGAGAAGGTCCTGCTGAGGCGATCTGCCAAGATGTTAATGGTGCCTGGCAGGTGAGTGGCGACCAGATGAATGGCATGCCGCACACAAAAGTCCCAAAGGCTGAGTGCCTCTTGACAAAGGGCCGAGGACCTGGCGCGCCCAGCCTGTTGATGTAATACATCATGGCGGTATTGTCTATCAGAACCTGCACCACCTTGCCCTTCAGGTGGGGCAAGAAAGCCTGGCAAGCCAGGCGAACCGCCCTGAGTTCCCTGACATTGATATTGGGAGCGAGATCATCCCGCAGCCAATGGCCCTGGGTGCTCAGCTCGCCCAGGTGGGCTCCCCAGCCCAAATCCGAAGCATCGGAGACCAGGGTCAGCGATGGGGACAGGGTTGCGAAGGGAACTCCCTGCAGCACTGGCTTGGGGTCCAACCACCAATGCAGGGACAACTGGACATGGTCCGGCACCCTGACCACCTGGTCCAACCCATGTCTGTTGGGGATATAGACTGAGGCCAGCCATGCTTGCAGAAGTTGCAGATGGAGCCGAGCATGGGTGACCACGTATGTGCATGTGGCCATGTGGCCCATCAGACATAGGCAGGTGTGGGCGGGTGGCTCTTTAAGTGGGAGATCAAGTCTGACATGGCCTGAAAACGTGCCTCCAGGAGAAAGGCCCTGGCTCGCATGGAGTTGAGGACCGCCCCGATGAATTCTATGTGCTAGACTAGCATTGATGTGGATTTCTTTATGTTTATTAACAAGCCCAGATCGTGGCAGGTGGAATTAACCAGATCAAGGCTCCTCTGCACCTGCTCCTGAGACCTGCCCTTGATGAGCCAATTGTCGAGATATGGGAAAATTTGGACCCCTCGACATCTCAGGTAAGCTGCCACTGGTGCCATGCATTTTGTGAACACCCTTGGGGACAAAGTCCAGCCAAAAGGCAGCGCCGTGAACTGGAAATGGCGCCTGCCCACTATGAAGTGAAGGACACGCCTGTGACCAAGGAATAGGGAAATAAATGTCCCGTAAGTCGAGAGCGGCGTACCAGTCTCCCGGATCCAGGGAGGGGATGATGGAGGCCAGTGAAACCATGCGAAACTTCAACTTCTTGAAAGACTCGTTGAGGTGTTGCAGGTCCAGGATGGGTCTGAGGCCTCCTTTCGCTTTCAGGATTAGGAAGTACTGGGAGTAGAACCCCTTTCCTTTCATGTCCCAAGGGACCTCCTCTACCTCCCCTAGGCGCAGAAGATTCTTGACCTCCTGAATGAGGAGTTGCTCATGAGAAGGGTCCTTGAAGAGGGATGGGGAAGGTGCGGGGGCGGGAGGGAGGGGCGCCGAAAATTGTGGGGTATAGCCTGGAGATACTATGTCCAATACCCAGCAGTCTGAGGTAACCCACGAACAGGCCGAACGGCAGGGGTGGAGCTTGTTGAGGAACAGGAACGGTGGATCTGGGGCGTTGTTCTTGAGCGCGCTCTCAAAACAAGCGTTTCTGGCCTCCGGACTGTTTCGCGGGCTGGGCTGCGCAGGTGAGCAGGAGGTAGAAGGGCGGCGATGGCTAAACCCAGTGTCTCTGTCCCTTCTTCTAGCAGACCCCGGACGAGGCTGCCATGGCCTTGGCAGAGGAGGCGGACAGAATCGCTTATGCGCCGACTGCAGTGTGTCCATGCCCAGCAAGCGAAGGGTAGCTCTGGTGTCTGTAGTAAGTGAAGGCCCTGATAAAGGCCCAGTATGAGGCCTGAGGCCTGAACTGAAGTAATGGTCAAGACTTTGCTAAGCATAAAGCAAAGTTAAGCTGTGAGCTAGAGGCAGGCCCTGCTCACAGAAGTTGGCAAGGAAAGGGCTAATGCTGCAAGAAGATACATACCTAAAAGGTACGGCACACTAGGGATCAGAATGTAGACATTCCACACAGATAACATGGAACAGGCCGACCCATCCCAATGACGGGGGCAAAAGGGTAAAATGATGAATAGAGTTGTTTTGATCGAACCAATCTGTACAAGGTGAGAGGCGGCACCTTACTACGTAGAGGGGTTGTACCTTGCTGCGTAGAAGGGTGGCACCTCAATACGTCAGGAGTGATGTGTAACTTGTTTGTACCTGTGTATAAGAATGTATCCCTGGGGCGGTGGCTTTGACCAGCCGAGGGGGCAGTGGAAAGTCCCGCCACTGACTGAGCTGGGTCCATTGCCAAGAGGCACTTTCTCGTAGTATGCCCTGAGTTAGGCTAAGAAACCTACAGGGAACTGCAATTGTATCCGAGGTCGCAATAAACCTACTCGACGTAGCTTTGCATCTTACTGGACTCTGTGGTTATTGGGGGTCCTCGTCGGGTCTGCTGTGCCAGCGATCTGCAGAGCTGGGGCAGCACACAGAGGGAACACACGCACGCAGCCGAGTGATATCAACATAGGAGAAAGCAAAGCACCCCACCGGTAGCATCTGACAGCTTCAGCCCATGAAGCCTAGCATCCATTTGGTCAGAGAACAGACTGTTCCCATCAAATGGGAGGTCTTGGATGGAGGTCAGCATCTCCTGGCAGAGTCCAACGGTTTGAAGCCAGGAGCTGCGCCTCATCACCACAGCGGACACTACCACCCTGGCTGCTGAGTCTGCCGCATCCACACCATTTGCAAGGAGCACCGGGCTGCCATAGAGCCTTCCTGCACCAGAGTATCAAACTCTTGGGCCAAGTCCTGCGGAAGGGACTGCTTAAACTTACGGAGGGAGTTCCATAAATTAAAGATGTAATGGCCCAAGAGGGCCTGATGATTTGCCACCCGAAACTGTAAACTGGTGGTGGAATAAATTTTCCTCCCAAACAAGTCCAGTCGTTTGTCCTCTTTATTTTTTGGGGTTGAGCTGGACCGACCCTGCTTTTCCTTCTCATTGGCCACTGAGACCACCAGTGAGCCGAGAGGAGGGTGGGTATACAGATATTCAGAACGGCACAAAGTATTTCTTCTCAGCCCTTTCTGAGGCGGGAGGGATGGAGGAAGGGGTTTGCCAGATTGACTTGGCAATTTTGAGGACCCCGTCATGTACCAGTAGTGCAAGGTGGGTCAGAGTAGAGGCCAAAAGGACGTTGAATAGGTGTCCGTTGGCTCAGCCATCTCCTCCACCTCCAGGCCCAAGTTTTCGGCCACCCAACGAAGCAGGTCCTTAAAGTTATCTGGCAGACCCACCCTAGAGGGGCCTGCGACTGCCTTGTCCTGGGACGAAGATGAAGACTGTACTGTACCATAGGCGGGGGGCTCTGGTCCTCCTTCTCTGCTGGGTAGGGTGGCTTACGAGTGGTCACAGCTTCCTGAGCCTCAGTCTCTGGGTGTGCTTCCCGCGCCGAGCCCAGTGCTGTTGCTGCTGGCAGCTGCTGCTCTGAGGCGGCAGCCAACGAGTGAAGCGACAGCTGCGTGGCCATGACCGGAACTCCCCACGTGTTCCAATCAGGCCACTGCACTGGCCACTGACCCGGCTGTCACTGCACTGGCGCTACAGTCTCGGTCGCCCAGTCACCCCATTGGGTTCTAGCCGAGGGGTTAAACCTTCCCTCAGTACCAGAGGAACCGCCCTACAGAGACCACGGAGGTGCCGTGGATGCCTGGGTCTGCTTAGAGACCACGGATAAAGGTGTCTGGTGCCCAGTACAAGAGGACCGGTACCGGTGGCGTGGAGACCGGTGTCAATACCAGGGGACCGGGGGCGGGATGGAGAACACTCCCACGGTGTAGGCGACCTGGATCGCAGACGAGATGGCGACTGGCTGGGAGGTGAGCAGTAGTAAGGGGATCTACATCTCCCTCTTGGTGATCCACGTCAAGACAATGGGGACCGCGATCGCGGTGCTGGTGACGAGCCCCAGACAATCTCGGCAGTGGCTCTGGTGACTGGTGGTGCGGAGGTGGGGAACACGTCATTGTCTCAGGGATCGGTGGCGCTCCACTGCTCCCTGAGGAGTTTTATTGGCTGGCTTGCCCTCTAGGGGAGTCTTTGCCGAAACCTGCAGCCCTTGCTGCATCAGCGGCATGGGCAGAGGCCTTTGCTCCTTTGATGCTGGGGGAGCACGGGAAGGCGTCGGTGCCGGCATGGGAGCTGGTCCGATACCGCTCCCAAGAGTCGGAGGAGAACCTTTCACAGGGCTAATGTCCCCAATGGGAGAAGGCTGACTGCGGGGCTCCATGGTAGATGGGCGTCCCGAGGCGGGTCTTTTGCCCACTGCCACATGACTCTCTTTCCCGCTGCCAGGGAGCCTTCCTTCTTGGCCTTCTTCAGTACCAGTGCCGGGGAACAGCGCCGAGTGGGACTTGGTGCCAGGGGTGCACATTGCACCGATGCCAAAGTGCCTGGCATATTATGACAGGACGGCTCGGAGACCAGGCGGAGGGCGGACTCCACCAGGAGAGCCCAAATTCGAATGCCCCGCTCCTTCTGTGTGCGGGGCCAAAAG
The DNA here is from genome assembly GCA_003942145.1 of Platysternon megacephalum. NCBI lineage: Eukaryota > Metazoa > Chordata > Testudines > Platysternidae > Platysternon > Platysternon megacephalum. The sequence continues at coordinate 3,999,201 of QXTE01000110.1, read as the reverse complement.
TTTTTGCAGATACGGCCTTTGTCTTTTATGTGTGCCTCCCCCAAGCACTTGAGACAGCTGCCATGGGGGTCACTACACAGGCATAGGCCTATTACAGTCTGCGCAGGGCTTGAACCCCGGAGACCAGGGCATGTCCCACCAGGGGCACAGTCCCCACTGGGACTCTAACTACAGTAACTCCTCACTTAACGTCCTCCCGTTTAACGTTGTTTCGAAGTTACGTCGCTGCTCCATTAGGGAACATACTCGTTTAACGTTGTGCAATGCTCCGTTATAACGTTGTTTGGCTGACTTTACAAGGGAACATTGCACAAGTTCCTCTTCTCCGCCACCTCCTCCTCCCTTCCTCCCAGAGCTTCCCCCGCCGCCAAACAGCTGTTGAAGGGGAAAGCGCCGCTTCTCTCCGGCCGTTGGCTGCGCGGCTGCCCCTGCTCCTCCCGAGTCCTCCGGCCTGTGCTTTCAGGGCCGCATTCCGGAGCCACCTTAGCCCAGGGCCCTGCAGCCCCTAAAGCCCCTGCGTTCTGGGTGGCCCTGCCTGCCGGGGGGAGGGGGGGGAAGGGAGGGAGGCAGGCAGCTCCCAGAATTGCGGCTCCCAGAATTGCGGCTATGGGGGCAGTGCTGCGCAGAGCCACCTGCACACCCCCTGCACCAAACAGGAGCTGCCCCAGGTAAGTGCTCTGCACCTCCTGCCTTCCCCACCCTGAGCGCCCTCCCACACCCTAACTCCCTCCCAGACCCCGCACCCCCACCCTGAGCGCCCTCCCACACCCTAACTCCCTCCCAGACCCCGCACCCCCACCCTGAGCGCCCTCCCACACCCTAACTCCCTCCCAGGCCCTGCACCCCCAGCCCTGAGCCCCAGGGGTAAGCCAGGGGCACCTTCCCACCACAGTACAGTACAGTATATAATACCTTTTGTCTGCCCCCAAAAAGTTTCCTTGGAACCTAACCCCCCGCATTTACATTAAATCTTATGGGAAAATTGGATTCGTTTAATATCGTTTCACTTATGTTCCTGAAAAATGCAACTTTAACTACAACATTAAGTGAGGAGTTACTGTACTAACAACTAAACAAACACTAACTACTGGAGAATCAACTATAAACAAGGCCTTAAGGCACGAAGTCCAAAGGAGAAAAAACTGCTAGCCCTTGCTAAGCAAGGAAAGGCGCTCTAACTAACCACCATGCAGGGCCGGCGCAACCCATTAGGTGACCTAGGCAGTTGCCTAGGGCGCAAACATTTGGGGGGCGCCGGCGCCCCGGTCGTCAGTGTAATTTTGGGGGCGGGACCTTCCGCCGCCCCTGTTGGGGGCGGGATTTTGGGGGCGGGACCTTCTGCCACCTAGGGCGGCGAAAAAGCTGGCGCCGCTACTGCCACCATGGGTGGTAAGAAGGAACTGAGAGGGCGTATGGCCAGTGGCGTCTGATATACAAGCACATGGGCGCGGCACTCAAGGGGGTGCCACGGCTGGCCCGACGGATACCGCTAAGGCAAAAATCTCCGATGACCGTGCACATGGGCGCGCACACACTTAGAATGGAATTGACATAAGCAAGCACTCGAAGAAGAAATACATTTACACACTTACCCAAGGTTCCTTTCCTTGCATTGGGTTTACCTGTGCTCTACTGCCAGGACTGACGTGGAATTTCAAACAGGTCATGGCTCATATCATAGCTGGACCCTCCATTTGAATGTCCCCCATCCTTCTCTTCTTCCTCCTCCATCTTCTGCTCACTGTTCATGGCAGAGATCTCTGTCTCAGGCTCCTCGGAGGTATCTATGGTGACGTGCAGGGTATCGGTGGGGTTTCTGCCAAGTATGACATGCAGTTCTGTGTAAAAGCAGCAGGTCTGCAGCTTGGCACCAGTTCAACTATTGGCCTCCCTGGCCTTCTGATATGCCTTACGCTGTTCCTTCATTCACAAAGCACTGCTGCTGGTCCCTGTCATACCCCTTCTTCTGCATCCCCTAAGTAATCTGCTCATAGATATCCACATTTCTGTGACTAGTCCGGAGCTGTGCCTTTACAACCTCTTCTCCCCACAGACCCAGGAGATCCAATATCTCCTGTCTACTCCAGGCCAGAGAGCATCTGGAGCATGTAACTGACATGATCAGCCAGGCACGGTTCCACCCCCTTCTCCTCCACCCCCAATCTCCATGATCCCTGGGCAGTGGAGTTCACAATTGTGTCCAGAGTGGTCAGTGTTGGGCATTGTGGGACAGCTGCTGGAGGACTGTTAGGGTCAACATAGTTAATGCAATGTCTACATTTGCACACTGCCAACCTCAATACATTGACCCTGGCTCAACACCACTCAGAGAAGGTAGTGTTACTACGTTGGCATAATGGAGAGCTTACATTGGTGGGAGACAAATTTAAGTGTAGACACAAGGTCGACTCAAGCTGGCTTATGTGGACCTAACTTTTTAGCGTAGACCAGGCCTTGGTGTGTGTGTTAATCTTAACACAAAGCATGAAGCTAAAACATGCCAAGTTTGGGGGACTGGATTGCTTTAAAAGTAGATTTCTAGAGCCTTTAATGAGTGTTTCACCTATACATTGCTTGTTTAAATGCAAACCAGAAAGCTCCCAGCCTCTTAAGTCTGTTCAGTAGCTAGTATGTCAAAGGAACTGATTTCCTACGGCAGAAAAAGCCATCATCAAAACTGGGACTTGTTGGCAGCCTCAGCACGACCGCTAAGATTTAACTGGATGTGGGGACTGAACTATCTTTTCACCAGCTGCATGTGGTCCCTCTGGGGCACACTTAGGGCACATTATTGAGCCAGCTTATATTGTTTTTTGACCATACGGAACATGTATGAGAATCAGAGAAATTCAGTATTCAGATGCTTCTTTCAATACAGTAAGCAGATACCTTTTGCAAACTGCTGGGGGGGGGGGGGGGGGGGGGGAGAACACCCACATTCCATATACCAGATAAGGTCCAAACTAACCACCTTTCTGGAGTTTGGCATTATTAACAGAGAAAACACTAACATAACAAAATTATTAACTCAAACTTTCTCCACCGGCCTGGCTGCTCCTATAGTTCCTCCCTCAGGACTGTTCAGCCTTCACCCTAGATCCCTTCTCCTCCAAGGGGTGGCTAATTTCTGAGTAGGCAGCTCTTTCTACACAGTTCTTGCCAGGCTGGATTATACCCACAGCAGTGTTATTTCTATTCATGTCTAAACTTTCTGTTGAAGCTTCTGCACCCTAAGTGACAACACTTAGTTTAAAGGGAGAATAACTCAGTAACAGATTAATTTTGTTGTTGGAGCAGCAGTTTACGCTGTGGGAGCAGCATCGAATGCCATAAGTAGAGCAGTTTCAACACCCACATACCCATCTCTCTCTCTCATATTCTGGTGGGATAACAAGTCACCATCCTCAGTGAGTAAGCAGAAACCACTTAATTCTGTTGCAATACATACACCTCTACCCTGATATAACACGACCCGATATAACATGAATTCGGATATAACGCGGTAAAGCAGCGCTCCGGGGGGGGGGGAGAGGGGGGCTGCGCACTCCGGTGGATCAAAGCAAGTTCGATATAACGCGGTTTCACCTATAATGCGGTAAGATTTTTTGGCTCCCGAGGACGTCGTTATATCGAGGTAGAGGTGTAGCTAGTAGAGCACATCAAAAATTTTGCATAGAATGTTCTTTGTAAAAAAAACCCAAACTTTTTAAAATGCAACTTTCAAAATTATCAAAATCTTCTGTTTGTCACAAAATGTCCTTGATTTTTTTTATTACAGAAGTTACTGGATTTTTTTAAAATTGTTTTTGAAATTTTACATGTTTTCTTACTAAAAGCCAGATTTTTGTTAAATGTCATTTTTCAAATTTTCTACTTTGGTAAATTTGGTAAATTTGTTCCAGTAAGAACAAATTGTGGAAGTTTTCACAAAAAAATTGAAATAGGTTTGTTTTGAACCCTGCACAATGGAAACAATTTCACATTTTTTCACAAAGTTAGTTTTTTGCTTTTCAAACCAGTAATAATTATTATTGTCATTACTATTACTTATTTGGTAAGTATAAGCATATGAAGTCCCTGCCACAGAGAATTTGCAATCTCTAGGCAATGGACAAAAGAATAAGATGCACTGGGAGATCCAGAGGAAAGTTACCTTAAGTTAAGATTAAAAATGCTCATATTCCTCTCATCTTAATTTTAAATAAGAACATAAGAATGGCCATACTGGGTCAGACCAATGGTCCATCTTGCCCAGTATTCTGTCTTCTGATAGTGGCCAATACCAGATGCTTCAAAGGGAATGAACAGAACACGGCAATCATCAAGTGATCCATCCTCCGTCGTCCACTCCCAGTATCTGTCAGTTAGAGGCTTAGGGACACCCAGAGCGTGGGGTTGCATCCCTGACCATCTTGGGTAATAGCCAATGATGGACCTATCCTCCATGAACTTATCTAATTCTTTTTTGAATCCAGTTATAGTTTTGGCCTTCACAACATCCCCTGGCAATGAGTTCCACAGTTTGGCTGTACATTGCATGAAGAAATACTTTTTTGTTTTAAACCTGCTGCCTATTAATTTAATTGGGTGACCCCTGGTTCTTGTGTTATGTGAAGGGGTAAATAGCACTTCCTTATTCACTTTCTCCACACCATTCAGGATTTTATAAACCTCTATCATACTCCCCTCCGTCATCTCTTTTCCAAGCTGAACAGTTCCAATCTTTTTAATCTTTCCTCATATGGAAGTTGTTCCATACCCTTAATTTTTGTTGCCCTTCTCTGTACCTTTTCTATTTCTAATACGTCTTTTTTAAGATGGGGTAACCAGAACTCCATGCAGTATTCCAGGCATGGACATATCACGGATTTATATATTGGCATGATCTTTTCTTATTTCTGTCCCTTTCCTAATGGTTCCTAACATTGTTAGCATTTTTGACTGTCGCTGCACATTGAGCAGATGTTTGCAGAGTATGATCCACAATGACTCCAAGATCTCTTTCCTGAGTGGTAAAAGCTAATTTAGACCATCTTTTGTATGTATAGTTGGGATTATGTTTTCAATGTGCATTACTTTGCATTTATCAACATTGAATTTCATCTGCCATTTTGTTGCCGTCACCCAGCTTTGTGAGATCCCTTTGTTGTAGTCTGCTTTGGACTTGAGTAATTTTGTATTATCTGCAAACTTTGCCACCTCACTGTTTACCCCTTTTTCCAGATCATTTATGAATATGTTGAACTGCACTGCATGTTTTTGTTCTATAGGCCTCATGAAAGCAGTGAGTCTGAAGAATTTGAATAATAAAAGTAGGGTGGATTGAGATTGGGAGTGTGTTCCCATAAACAAGGCAGCAAAAGAAAATATGAAAATGAGATTGAGAAAAGGTAACAAGGAGGCATCAAGATTGGCACAACTGGCAGCAGGAAGTGAATGAGGAAGAACACTATAAAGAGATAAGATCTAAGGGCCAGGGTGGAGTTGTGTAAATGTACATTTCATATTTATATTAAAGATTCATTTTCTACTGTCTATATTTCAAAGATTTGTCTGGGCAGTGGTTGTCTCTAAAGAGTAATCATAGCAGCTAGCTGTCTGAATTACATGGGATAGCCATCATTGATTGTCTCCCATACCCATCTCCTTAATCATCCTCTCCAAACAGTTACAAAATCTGGAAGTTTGACCTCAACTGGAAAATCTGGTTGTGGGGTGGAATGGAGTAGCCAGGCTCTTCATCTACCTTGCACTGCAAGGATTGCTATCCTGATGAAATTCTCTTTCTTGGCTTATATTTTTGCCTGAATGCAGAAAGCTCAGTTCTTGTACTGAAGAGAGATTTAGTTTTGCTTTCCGTTCTGGGTGTCATTTGGGAAATATACTTTTCACTGTTTGGGTTACAGGCATCGGAGAATACAACAAATGCTTTCAGTTCAGAGAATTACTTTTCTAATAAGGTTTCGAATTTCTTTAGAGAAAGCTTTTTATGACATGTTGTTTAGACGAGTCAGCATTCCACAGCTTGAGATGCAGATAACATCTTGATCTTCTACACCCTGCACCACCATTTATTTCCCTAGTATGTGAATAGGCATTAACTTCAAAGCCTAGTTGGGAACACGGACATTATGCTAGGCAGTATAACACTGCCCGATTAATCCTTGTCAAGTGCTTTGAAGATGTAACACTCTGTGTAAGTGCTGAGTAGTAATATCTAACACCCAATTCAAAATCTTCACAGTACAGCAAAATGGTTCTCCCATGGACAGGCATGGAAATTCCTCTACTCATGCCATGCAGTACTGCTCCAATGTGAGCTGCTGCTCCAGCAACAAAATTAATCTTTCACTAAGGCTACATCTACACTAGCACTTTTGTTGGTAAAACTTTTGTCAGCCAAAAAGTGAAAAAAAAACACACACCCTGACCAACATAAGTTTCACCAACAAAAGCACCACTGTGGACAGGCCCCTCTATGGACAGCACCCGTTGCCATAGAGTGGCTACACGGGAGACCTTACAGTGTCACAGCTGCAGCAGTACAGCTGTGTGGCTATAAGGTCTGTAGTGTAGACATAGCCTTACTGAGTTTTTCTCCCTGAGAATTAATAGTCTTTCCATTTAGGGTGAAGAAGCTCCACAAAAGATTTAGACAATTAGAAGCAGCCCAGCTCTGCGTATAACCTGGTGCTCCAAGAACTGTATATGTATTGCTGCCTACTCAGAAATTAGACTTCCCTCTGGCTTCCAGGAAACTGCTTTTATAGAGATCCCTTGTAGTGTACGACGGGGACTTCAGCCCATTGGTGCAGGGACAGGGGAAAAGACCTGTGCCTCCCCAATTCAAGTCAAAGAGTGTGATGGCCTAGTTCACGCACCACCACCATAACTACAGACTTTAGTAACTGAGAACTGACCTAATAGACAGGCCTCTTACAATAGTTTGCATGAACAATTGCAGAGATGCAAAATTGCCCCAGACACACCATTTCAAATTTGCCTTGAGTCCACACCAACATGCCTTCTGCTACAGAGGCAGCACAGAGGTGGCTCTGTACATGTTGTGTGGGCCATCTGTGCTGCTGAGGCTCTTTAGCAGTACTGCCACAAACATGTCACAGGGGACCTCTGAATCTAGTCTTATCTCCATCTGTTTCCTCACTGCAGCCTGTATGCTGCTTAACAGCAATAATAAAAATATGATCTCTGCCCAGAGATTAACAATGACATAGAATGAATGTTTAAACATGTACATAATAATTCACCTAGAGACAGGAAAGGGAGATATATTTGCCTAAGCAATATGGTTGTACTATTTATCGTAAGCAGCAGGTGAAAATGTATTTGTGATTGCGGGTGAGTGTTCACCACTTCTATGCAGTCAGAAAAAAATCCTCAAACATTTTACATTAAAAAAAGCACTTAGAAAAAGAATTCAGGCATATAATTAAATAAAAAGACACATAGCGCCCATCCTGCAAGAGGTGCACCCTATACAAATATGGCCCCTACCCCAAAGAGCTTACAGTCTTGTAAACAAGAAACAAAATTGCATTCAATGAAAAACTATCTCCATAAATTAGAAATAAATGTAGCTTTGTTACTGGTTTCTGTAAACATGCAAATTAAAAAATGTTCATCATACTATTATTGAAGTATTAGATACTAAAGGGAGAGGGATATAAAAATGTCCTGTTGGAAAAGTTACTATATACACATTTAAATGTGTGGATCTAAAAATTCTGAAGCAAAAGTGATTTTTAGGTCAGTTCTCACAATTCCCTCTAGCTCATGGCAGCTTCGTGTAATCAGCCCTTAATGCCATCGCTGGTACAGATCGTACATATTGCCCACACTAGGGCTTGGGAGAATGTAATTTTTGGTTTACTAAGGATGTTAGGAAGAACACATGTATCTGATGGGTTATTTTAAAAACCACAAGCTGTGTGAAGCTGTTCAAATGTTAGGAATGTTAACAATAGACTTGATAGGGCTGCATCAGAAGACAGAGAAGGCAGTAAAAAGTACATAAGTCATAGTATCCGATGATCAATTTTACGTTTAAGATGGCTATTATCACACAGATCACACTACCAGATGTGACCAACCATATCTAAAGCTTGAAATTATTTAATTTTTAAATAAATTGTAGTAAGTAGTGTCCATCCTACATTCAAGTTGTTTTCTGTAAGTAAAGCTCCTTCACTGTACTTGTGATGTTTGTTTTAATATTACTCAAATGTATAATTAAATATACAGAAGTTTGGATTTGATGTTGTACAATTGTTGTACATTTGTACAATAGATTATTCATCTTCTGCTAGTCTTGCTTCTGCAGCCAAGCCAATACACAAAAGTTTGTTGAAGGGGGATCCACATAAAACCAATTTCTATTCCCCCATGCTGTTATACTTCCACTTGTTAAGCTCCTGTACAGTGGTGTGGATTAACATTACATAGAGGAGAGGGCCCCAGCATAGAACTCTCTCTCCCTATAACAACTCGCCTTGGTTGTCTCTCTGTCCAGTGAAACTGCCTCAGTTCTACTGCTTTTAGAACTCTGTGCACTGAGAGATGAGACAGGATGCAACTAATTCTGGTGCTGATCTCTGACCCAGAATAGAATTCAGCTCACTTCTGTACCTGTGTTAGCTCTGCAGTGCTGGAAGACAAAAGTACCATAAAAGCTTAGTCAATAAAGTAAACAAAACGCACACAGAGCATCTGTTGATGAAGTGGCCATTGCCACTTCTCTGACTACAAGTGCACCTTAACAGACCAACATTTAAACTTACTGCCATACCTTTTTCCTCCACTGAGTTATGCCAGGAACATTCAGCAATGATGGCTATGTTCAGTGTGGGTGGATGGTCCATTTACTTGACAGGTCTCTACCCAGCACTGAAATCCTAAATTTTTAACAACTAGATAGATGAATTTTGAAACCCCATCTTAACTTTACTCCCCACTCTCTTTAAAGGGACACTTGTTAAAAATTGTCAAAAACAAAAGGAATGATTCACAGGAGATAATAAAGCAATATTGAAAGTAAAACTGTTACTATTTAGCTAGTTGAACTACAGCACTCAAGTCATCCTTGGCAGCCTTTGCATACTGTAGTCATTACACATTCAGTATTATACTTCATTTCAGAATCTTAAGGCAACATTATGGAACTTTAGTTTTTGCATTCAAATTCAATGTTACATTACAATGTAAGATTACTAAAGTTGTGCAAGTGGTTCCGTTTAGAGGTAAATGAGTTCTGCACATAAACAATGAAGAATTTACAGTAAGTTTTTTAAATTTGACACTGTTTCAAAGTGATTTGAAGATCAACAAACATGTACTATTATGCATATAGAAGAATCTTCTTTAATGAAGGCACTTTTACAAAATCTGACATGCACCATCTACCACTTGAGCTTTCTCCATTCCTAGAAATGTGATTTTTTTTTTAAACATATTAACAACGAACCTGTAACAAGCACTTCCGTACGAACACGAGACATTCAAATATACTTGTAAGGGGGATTCCAGCTTAAGTTTTTTGTTTTTGTTTTTTTAAAAATTCACTGTTCATTTTATCCCAGAAAATCAGTATTAAAAGGAACTACTTTATTCACCATGTAAAACGTCATGCATACACATTCCATTGGAGTGACAGAAAACAGAGCTTTATTCAAATTCCATAACAGCCTTGAATTGAAAGCGTTACTCAGCAATGAATGTCTTCTGCTGAGATATACTGTCAGTTTAATGCTATGCCAAGCTTGAAAAGAATCTGCTACACATATGACAAGTGACTAGGTAGCAAACAACTCTGCTCCCTCTTTCTACTGGTTTCTTATAAGTATTACCTTGAGAAAGTGTCAAAGCCTCACATTTGGTACTGAAGTTAATTTCAAGTTTCACTCTTTCTGAACTGTATTTTGGATATTGAATAGAGAGCCTAATTCTGACATGAGAGAATGAAAAGTTGCCTATGGAACATTCAAGGTTTATATTTGATGATAAGCTTAAAAAGAACAACTAATTTTTGTAATGTAACTTATTTGCAATATTCTTTGCACCTTTTCTTTTCCCACTAGGACTGCACTGATTTCCTGACACACCTATTTCAAATAGAGACTAAGTAGTGACATCTGATTTACTCACCAAACTTAAATTTATGTCTTATGCCTATTTATTATTTGTGTACCAGCATCATAGCTTTAGAAATAGCTTTGTCTTTGCCACCCAGCAGAAGGAGGCAAGACATAAATGCAGTAAGTCCTACAAAAATAATGGCTAGTTTGTTCAAATTAAAAAATTCACAATAAAAATTTCTTCTCACCATAAAACTCTAAAAGATGTAATAAGTAATGTGTATCTGACCCTAGAGGTTTTGACTGTCCTTTTAGCACTGAAAAGCTGGAAATGCAGTTTTTAAACAAGTGAACCTGTTCATTTTACAAATATTGCAAATAGGGAAAATATACTTCCTGGAAGGAGAGTCAACATGACAAATCAGAGATACTGTTTGCAAGTATATAATTAGCCCAACTGAGCAGGAATATCATACAGCAGATTTTGGGTAGCATTATCTTTGTCACAAAAATTGCTCACCAGTCAAAATGGCAGCAGTGCTTAAATAATCTTAAATTTCTTCCTTATAACATTGCAAATGCAGTGAAGAAAAGTGACTATTCAACATTAAATATAAAAACCATTTAAAAAACACATCAGAATTTTATTGCTTGAAGAATACAGCATATGAAAAAAGCACAGGAACGTCCAAAGAAAAGGTCACAAGGAACCAAACATACTATCCCATACATACCAGATGCAGTAAAATGTTAACCTGAATTCTGCATCAGAAAAAACAAGTGTGAAATACCTAATTTTGTTTACTTAAAAGAAAAAGACTCATTTAAAATAGAAAGTGTAAGGTGTTACAGTACAAATTAGAAAAGCCAACACTGCACATTAACATTGTTTCACTAGACTAGATTTACTACCTTTGGTACTTAAGTCTTTACAGAAAACCACTTCCTTAGTCAAATCTTGTCCAACATATTTCATGAAAGTTTTTCAACTTAACATTCAACAAACTAATCTTTACTTTTTGAGCCATCACTGCACGGATGCATTTAGAAAATGTGCAAGTTTATTAAATATGTAACCTAACGACTCTAAAATTGAAATCAAAAGCCACTGGGCAATCCTTTCAGATCTGAATATATGCCAACTGTACTTGTTCAGATCTCTACTTAAAATGGGCACACTGTTTTCTGTTTATTTCGCTATGTAAATTTAGTCAAAAATTTTTACTAGAGAAACTTGTCAAGAGCATACTAAAAGAAAAGAGAGTGCATTCTTACACAGCTATCTGATCTGATCGTCTGCACTAGTATGCAAGTGGCTTTTCCATTCTGCTGGAAACAAGAGTACCAGAACATAGGCCAACATTTCTTCATTCAACATTAAAATTCTATAACGGACACAACTGTGGTCTATTTCTACACAAAGAACAGCTGCCCATCCATTTATATAAACAGAATTTTCAAAGTCAACCTGTCAAAAAGACTCCTTTCTCTTTCCTGATCCTTATCGTGCTGATTACTCTTGCATACTTTCCTAACTAAACTTGGACAGAATCATTTGCACCTACTAACCTGTTTGAATGAAGTAAATGTTATTGTTTCACAAGGTAGCTGAGGAATCCATTGGTAACCTAGTCTGGAAAATGTTAACATTATGCTGACAACAATAACTAACTAATCAGGGTTAAATAAAAATCCCTCTTTTACTGAAACCATGTTCATTAGCTTCAACTTTTGCCTTTGTAGGCTTGAACATTTATTAATTCCCAGTTAAGTCAATGGAACTAACACAATTCTGGTTCACCAAGTTCCAGCTTTACATGTGAACAATATGAACATGTCTGGACTATGCAAGTAATACCATCAATAACAGTTAACATTAAATTGGAGTGAAATAATAAGAATTATTAGTTCTCTACACTGGTCAGTCTTTGAAATGAAATATCCATTGGTTCAGGACTCTTCATAGATATCATAATAAAATCATGGGTTTATTATTTCACCCCTATACAAAAAAAAAGACAGAATTTCTACAACTCCTATTAAACATACCTTTTCCTAGCTTAGTGAAAATGTATCTTTTCAAATTTGTAACAAATGTGGTATTTGAGCACATATAATATTTATTGCCATATATATATATCCTCATTTTTAAAAAGACAAAGAATTCAGACTTTACTATGCTGACCTCTTTGCTTTTTTCCATTATGCAGATTAAGTGTCTACTGAACCACTCCCACCCCCCCCCAAAAGAAAAACAATTAAAAATTCTCTATGTAAGATTTTATAGTTTAGTTAAAAGGGAAGAGAAATGCAAATGTGGATTTAGAGCTTCTGTATAAATCTCACTATTGTATAAACTTGTTGTTTATTTTAACACTGTTTATTGATCAAATAAATGACGCACTGCTATCTAAAATTTCCATATACACCATTAAAAATCCAAAGTTGATATGATATTGAACCTTAAATCTTTAAGAGTTCAAAAAAAGACAGTTTTTACATGTACAGCACACAACAGCAGACATCCCTAGAATACCATGGCCAGTCCAAGATGCATACAAAATTACAGGTAAGCATTCATTTCACTGTTTTCATTGTGCAGGAAAGATATTTCTCAGTGGGAAGAGAAACTCAGCTGGTGAATTTCAGATATCATCTTCATCATCTTCATCCTGAGAGGATCCTGCCTGATTGGATGCACCGGCTGACGCAGCAGCAAGCTGTGCTTGTTGGGCTGCTTGTTGCATCTGTAGCCATTCCTGCTGGGCCAGTTCTGCTTGCTGCTGTCTAGCCTGAAGACAGACAAAAATTAAATTGTTAACAAAACCCAAGACTTCCAAAGTACAAGATTTATACCTAAAAATAATAACTGTACATAAAGGGTGTTCAAAATACTGCAATGCTTTGTATTGATATTAACATTTTTTCTTCATGTTGGCATAACCTATTTTTATGGTATGCTGTACAACCATCATTTGGAGCATTTATGCTCAGAAAACCAAAGAGGTTGGGGTAAATAAAAATGTACTTGAAAAAAACCTCAATTTTGGGGGTTGCACAGGATCAGAGAGGCACCACTTTCAAATGAAAAATTAACCAGGAATGTTGCAGAGTGGCAAGAAGTGCAACAAGTACAATTAGCGTTAACAAGTCCTTCCACCACTTATCCACACTGCCTAGGACAGGGGTCCCCAATGCGGTGCCCGCGGGCGCCATGGCGCCTGCCGGGGCGTTTAAGTGCACCCGTGTACTGGCCGGCGGATGAGCATCCACTGAAATGCCGCTGCTTGTCGGCGTCATTTCGGCGGCGACGCCTCTGGATGACGCTGCTTGTCGGCGTCATTTCGGTGGATGCTCGTCCGCTGCCATGGTCCTCCGTGGCTCGTCATCTGGCGCCCGCCAGACGAAAAAGGTTGGGGACCACTGGCCTAGGAAATACTGACCAGGAAGTCCAGGCCTTACTTTAAGCAAGACATTATTAAAATGGTAGTTCTAACTAAGAAATCTTAGACCTTAAATGCAGTGCACACAGATTAGGATGGTGCTGACTAATACTTCACATGTTTAGAAACCAATTCACTCTGAACATATGTTTGTTACGTGTGTCCTAAACCAAGGCATGAAATTAAATTAAAAGGAAAAATGGAGGGTGAGGAAAGTGAAACATGCACAATATGTTATAGTTTGAAAGTGTCAGAACTAGCCAAGTGATGTAACAATATTCTTATTTTATAAGGGCCTAACCTTTGCAGCTGAACCTAAATTCAGCCCGATCATCCTCCACCTCCCAACACCATTTTTGCTTCTTTCTGAAATAAGAGTATCAAAGATTTCCCCATCTCCAAAAGATTGCTTGGTTTTGTTACATAAATATCAGGAATGTTAAGTCTAGTTTTGCTAGATGAATTTTCAAGGTTCTCAGAAGTTTATTGTGAGTTCATCTTCCTCAATTCAAGGAGAGAGGATGTTTGACATTTGATAGGAAGTCTTTGTTAAATGATTGTTAGGTACTGAAGTTGAGAGGATAAAAAGTGCAAACAAAGTATAAAGAGTTTGATTAGAAGTCCCTTCTCCTCTTAACTGTCAGCTTTCACTTGCTTGTGATGTCATATTTTTTCTAGTACTTTAGTCAGTATAGTCACCTCCAGGATAGTTAAAACTAGGGTTGGGCATTTGCCCGGACCAAAAAAAATTGGCCAACTGACCAGTCAAACATTGGCCAAATATTTTAAAGCACTAATTTATTAGAATAGTAACAACAGTAAGAAAAAAAGAGTAAGCCTTTATGATCTCCAATCAGCTTAACCTTAGATAGACACTTATGCCTAATTACAACAACAACAAAAGTTCTTAACTGAGATATTTTAACTCAGAAAAATGTGGAACACAAATAAATGAAGTTCTAAAAAATGAAAGAATGGTACAATGGTGAAATCAAAAAGGTAGGCCACTGCCTAAATCAGGGTATTCTCGCAGGAATATTTGAGACTATTTGACAGTTGTCATATAGGTGATTACTTGAACAGCTTGCCAAGTCCACTTAAAACCTGAATTTGCACTGTAAGAAAAAAAACCAGCAGAAAAAAATCTTTTGAAACAAAAACCAGGTCTTTATATATATATATAAAAAGCAAAATAGAGCAAAAGCCCATTTCCCTCCCTCTATATAGGACACTTTTAAAGTTAAGTTCACATTTCCATTCAAATCCCCTTTTCATTTTGAATTTTCCATAACTGGCCTATCAGGCAGAAATTTTCTGAACCTACTGTCTACCTAAGGATAATATTTTGGAACATTTCAGCAAGGACAATTCAGTCAGTCAATAAGAGTACAAAAAGATACTGTCCCTATTCCAAGAGTTGTGACAATTCTTTGAAAAGCTCTAGCACAAATGTGCTGAATTAAAAAAAAATTGACATCTGCAAAGGAAATAACCCTCACTGAAAAGAGGCTTTAAATGTTTCAGTTAAAATTATTCATATGCAGTCACTAGGGGTTGAAAGAGAATCAATTTATTCACAGTCGATACTTTGGTACACTTTTAGCCATTTTAACCAAAGTTCTAAACAAATGAAAGCAACACCTGAACACATTAGTAGTGGACATGCATGTCTAAGATACACATTCAATGTGGCAGTGCTCCATAAGAGTCAGAAGCTCTACAGCAGTTTCTCTCAACCTTTCTGATACCAGGGACCAGCTTGCTGCCTTCCCAAACTGTGTCAGGGAGATCTCGGGGACCAGAAACACTGCTCCACAGGACTGTGCACTTTCTGCTGGACACATAATTCTGAAAATATTAGGTGCCACCAGATTATATAACCACTTCTTCACATTCTTTTTCTTTTGAAAATACTAGGAAACTCCATAAGGTTGCATGGCTAAGAACTCAGAGTCAGGAATTGCCAGAGTTAAAGTGTCCTTAATTTTAAATCTGCCTCTTCATGCCATAATGCAATATGCCAGTCTTTTAATTGCACAAATCAAGTCACTTCTCAAATACTACAACATAATTTTTTTCCTACAAACTTCAACCTAACGTTCACAACGAATGAGGATGCCTCTTGATTTGGATTTATTCATTCATTAAGGAAGTTACTTTTACAAATAAAGGAAAACTAGGGCCCTGATCTTACCAACACTTATACACATAAAATATTCATCTACACACCTGAGAAATTATGTAAGAAGTGTGATTGTCATTTAAGCAGCCAGTATTCCTTCTGCATATAACCACTGGTAAATTCTGGATTATCAATAGGACTAATCACATGCAAGAGTTATGCACATGCATAAGTATTTGCAGGACTGGAGTGCAAATACAGCACTTGTTCCAACAATACATCCACAAACTACTTTGATATATTGTTGAATAAAATAAAATGCACTGTTTTAGAATCTGATCAGAGATTTTTGTACAATATCAAATGAGGACCATTTTAAGTTTCATTTATTGATCGAATACACAGACTAGTGCAACTTGAATGCACTAACAATTTTATAATGCATTTTTTATTAATCTCTAATAATTAAAAAATTTAATGCATACCTTCAGAGGACAGTGTCTACTAGATTAAACAATTTTAAAGTAGGTCAAAATATCAGGTCTAAATTGATAATACCTCTTTAAATGAAATGTCAGTTAATTATTTTAATTCCTCATTGTTTATATTACTCTCTCAGGAGAGTAAGAATATCCCGATCTCACCCATCCTCTACTGCTTTTGACCTGTGTAGAGTGTAGTTTTATTTAAGTTATCCACATTAAACTTCATTGCATTAAGCTTAAAAGAAAATAAAAAAACTTAAACTAACCAGTTTGTTATAAAACCAAACACTGCTTCTGCAGCAGCCATATTGGCTTTTTTACTCTTAGCATGAAGGGGAAAAAAAAGTATCTATACGTTAATTTGTCACAGGACTATACCATTACATGTGTTAGCCATGTGATAAATTTCCAGAGCTGGTGAAAACTTCAACTGTCTCATCATCCTCTATTTAGCTATAATGTACTTGGCACTTTACAACATACAAAAATAAAGTTTATCTGGGTTTTGGCATGAGACGTGAGTTTCAGTAAGGCCAGCGAGGAGAAGGTTGCAACTAAGATGTGAGATCACAAGGACTGAATAAGCATTTTCACCATGGGAACGGAAAGGATAGGATGGATTTTTAAAATATGCAGAGGACAAAAAAAGCAATATGATTTGCATATGGCCTGGATATGAGTGGTGTAAGAGGGAGGAGTTGTAGATGATTGCCACATTACGAGTCTGGCAGAATAGCGGTGGTATCAATAGTAACAGAATGGGAGAAGAGAAGACTGTTTAGGAAGATACATAATCAAATTTAGTCTTAGCCAGTTACACTTGAATTGTCTGCAAACCATCTCAGAGGAAGTGCTGGAAAGAAAGGCTGAGTTGCAGGACCTTGTCTCACATTAGGTCAGGCATGGAGAAATATTTTTGAATTATCATCTTAGAGTTCATAAGTAAAGCAACATGATTATACAGTGTCACTCAAGGGTAAAGGGAAAACAGCTGGGAGACACGTTGGAGATTTAGCATTGTTGTGACAAAAACTACTAGAGAGATGGAAATTACCCTTTTCCCCCATGAAGTGATGGAGCCAAAACCAAGAAAGACATTTAAACTGAAATGATTAAGACACAAAATGAGTTACGCCTAGCAAGGGACATAAAAGGCAATAAAAAGAGGTACTACAAATACATCGGGAGAAAGATGAAGGAAGATGTAGGTTCTCACTTAGTGGGGAAGGAGAGCTAATAACAGATGACATCAAGGAGGCTGGGGTGCTCCCTATTTTGCTTCAGTCTTGGCTAAAATATTAAGTTGTGACTAGATAATTAATATTAACAACAATGGGGAAGGAACAAGCTAGAACAAGGAAAGAACAGGTAAAAATAGTTAGATAAGTTAGATGTTTTTAAGTCGGCAGGGGCCAATGAAACTCACCTGAGGGTATCTAAAAACTAGCTGAAAATCTCAACCATTAGCAATTATTTGTGAGAACTCATGGAAGATGGTGAGGTCCCAGAGGACTGGAGAAGGAAAAACATAGTTCCTATCTTTAAAATGAGGAACAAAGAGGACATGGGGAATTATAGACCAGTCAGCCTAACTTTGAGACCTGGGAGATACTGGAACAAATTATTAAACTATAATTTGCAAGCATGTAGAGGATAAGGTTATAAGTAAAACTGAACATGAATTTGTCATGAACAAATCATGACAAATCAACCTTTCCTTCTTTTATGGGATTACTGGCCTAATGGATGGGCGGAAGCCGTAGATGTGACATATCTTGATTTTAGTAAGTCTTTTGACACAGTCCACCTGACATTCTTATAAGCAAACTAGCAAAATGTGGTCTAAATGCAATTATTATAAGGTGTGTGAACAACTGGTTGAAAGACCCTACACTCAAAGAGTAATTGTCAACCATTTGCTATCAGACTGGGGGGACATTTCTAGTGGTGTCTCACAGGAGTTTGTCCCAAGTCTTGTACTATTCAACATTTTCACCAATGACTTGGATAATGGACTGGAGTGTATGCTTATAAAATGTGCTGAGCACACTAAACTGGTAGGGGTTGCTAGCACTTTGGAGGACAGGATTAGAATACAGAACAATCTTGATAAATTGAAGAATTGGTCTGAAATCAACAAGATAAAATTCAATAAAGATAAGTGGAAAGTACTACACCTAGGAAGGAAAAAAGCAAATGCACAACTACAAAATGGGAAATAACTGGCTAGGTGGTAGCACTGTTGAAAAGGATCTGGGGGTTATAATGGATCACAAATTAAACATGAGTCAACAACGTGATGCAATTGCAAAAAAGGGTATATTAGAGTGTCATATACAAAAGACAGAAGGTAACTGTCCTGCTCTACTTAGCACTAGGGAGGCCTCAGCTGGAGTACTCTGTCCAGTTCTGGGTGCAATGCTTTAGGAAAGAAATGGATAAACTGGAGAGAGTCAAGAGTAGAGCAACAAAAGTGATAGCAGGTTTAAGACCTATGAGGAAAGGTCAAAAAAATGTGGGCATGTTTAGTCTTGAGAAAAGACAACTCAGAGGGGACCTAATAACAGTCTTCAAATATGTTAAGGGCTATTATAAAAGTTGGTCTACAGGTTGGACAAGAAGTAATGGACTAATCTGCAGCAAAGGATATTTAGGTTAGATATTAAGAAAAACTGTCTAATTATAAGGGTAGTTAAGTTCTGGAATACGTTTCTAAGAGAGGTTGTGGAATCCCTGTCATTGGTGGTTTCTAAGGACAGGTTAGACAAACACGTGTCTGAGATGGCCTATGTATACATGACCCTGCTGCAGTGCAGGGGGGTGGATTAGATGACCTCTCAAAGTCTCTTCCAGCACTACATTTCTATGATTATAGTTTAAAGAAATTAATCATTTTCTAAAATATTAGTTGCCATTTCCCTTCATATATACAATTAGACTAAAGAAAATGTGGTAATACAAGTAAAGGAATACAAAAAGTAGTTGAAAATAACTTTTTAAAAACTCCAACATTTGTAAAAGTTTCTGTAAAATAGAAATACATGATTGAGTGGCATGGCTTTGATATCACCAGTGGTAAAGGAATACATTCATTTAAAACTCAGACTAATAAAACTTACACACTTCTATACAATGTCTCTGGCGTGTCAGATCGCAGAAGTAAAGAAAATTCAGCATCTTATTTATCCATTTGCATTTCTTGCCAGGTATATTAACTTCGCAAGGTCAGATTCAGTAAAATCTTTCATGGCCATGCAATCCATAGAACAGGGGATTCTTCTGGACTTATGCATGTTTCTGTGGTACTAAATCAGGGAGTGTCTAGTTCATTCAACCTCACATTAGATTTCTTAGTCAGAAATATTGCCTCACTCACTTTTGCAAATAACTCCTGTTGCTGCCTTAGAAGTTCTTCTTCAGGAATGCCAAGATTTTCCAAACGAGAACTGGCCTTTCTTCTTTTTAGTGCTACTGTTTTGCACTCTTGTAAGACTTCTTTTACCTCACTGATATAGGAGCCAAAACCCAAACTTTCTAGTGCTGGAAAAAAGAAAACATGTTGATCAATTAGGATAACTAAAATTTGTAGTCACATCAAAACAATTTCCTGTAATAAGACACCGACTTGTTCTGTCCTATAGATTCCTTATTTAAAGCGACCCACAACCTTTTTTTTTAAATTTGCATCTTTTTACTCTTCTGTAGTGCATAAAGGCCTAAGCGAGAGACTTTCAAACTGGGGGGCACAGTGGAACATTCAGGGGCCAGCAGTGTCCCCAAGCGGCTGGGGCTTGGGGAGGGAGCACCACCTCCACCCCCCTGACTCACATCAACAAGCCATCCAACCTGTGGGTCAGTGTCAACATCCACTGATGCTGTGCTGATTTCTGCTCCTGGCAGCCTCTGTGCCCAGTGCTGGCTCCGCCCCCAGAGACAGTCACACGTGCCTTCCCACACCCTGAAAACCTGAGGGGCAGGTATTGTGTCTATATTTGTCTGGGTTGGGGCAGCACAACCAAAAATTATAACGGGGGGGGGGGGGGGGGGGGGGGGGGCCCNGCTATATTCCCCTACTCCCTTCCTGCACCAAAATCTTTAAAACTTGAGACTATCAAGTGTACTCTTCCCTGGTTTTGCTGGTACTTTTACATTTCTTAGCTATATTTCATAAAGGTGAGGGAACTAGTCAGAGAAAAACAGCAAGACAAGGAGACAGTTTAATTTCTTAGTCATAAATTTAAAATAATTTCATATAAACCAGACAAATGAATGGAACCGATGCCATATTTCCCATTTTGCTTAAGAACAGATATACGGTAACATGTACCATATACACCACATCTGCCCAAAGTCCCATCCTTCCCCCATTTAAGCATAATGGGCCAACCAGAAAAGTATGTTTTCTTAACAGGCTGAAGTTAGCACCGATATGCAACAACTTGGCCATTTCAGGAAAGAAAGGATTGCTAATTTAAGACCCCACTCCCAATGTAAATAATAGTGTGTTGCATACCTAGTTGCAATTCAGTAACTGTCCTCCAACCCTCCCTAAAATGCTAAGACACTATTCCATCTTGTAGCATAGCTGGGACCTAATCATGGTTTTAATAGTCTCCACAAAATATACAACAGGTTGGCTAGACAGCATCAGGGAACAACTGTAGTAACCAGGTTCCTAAAAGTTGTTTTACTGTAGATAGGATCCAACTCTTGTCCACATTGAGCTTTGAACCATGCTTTAAAGTAGTTTGAACTACTGGAAAAAGGGGTTCTGGATACACTGGTTTCAAACATTCAGCTAGCCACTGAAAATAGGATGAAAGCTACAGAAATATTTTGAAGAACTTGCCTCTGTACTACAGAGAACATCTGCCTTTAGATTGCTAAATTGGCCTGCAGCCATGGGCTCCTTAAGGACTCTTCAATGCTATTAGATGCCCAAACAGCAGCAGTAACAACCATCTATTACTAGCCAGAAAATTAAACCACATTTTAGCAGACAGAGACCTGTCACAGTGATTGATTCATTAGTGACCTCTATGCTTGATTATTGCACCTCATATCTAGGAATGAAGTCAAATCCAGAAAAAACTCCCTGTGGTATAAAACACATCTGCTTAACAGAGGCCCTCCCCGTTATCACCCCCACCCTAGCATTCTGCTCTCAGACTCTATTCTGGATCCTAGTCTGTTTTAGACTAATCCCATTGAGGGTTTTGAGTACCAAGACACCTGAGAGATTCTCTCTCAGCTCCATGAGCATCTACAACAGCAACATTCCAGTGAACAAAGAAACAGATGACAAATGAAGAGTGGGCTTGGGAGTGAGAGAGATAGACCAGCTGCTGGGAAAGATCTTATATTTGATGAGAAGAATGACTATGGACCTCTCCGCTTTCAAAAGTCAGTGTAAAACTAATTTCTTCAATTTACTGAGGGAAAGCTTAGTTCTTCACACACACAAAAGGTCTCAGATTAATTAAACTAAGAAGATAGATTATCTGTTTTTAATATACTTTGTATGCATTACAAAACTACTGTGATGGTGGCCACATAAGTACCTGGATAAATAGCCCCTGACTTGAATTTGATTTTTAAAAAATAGAAAAGGTTTGGTCCTTTCTTCACCAGCCAAAAAGTGTTTGAAAACTAATTTTAAGCAAGTTAACTTAATAAGACAAACAAGTACATTTCTTTATTAGTAAAATCTTTGATTATTAAAAATGAAAATTGTAAAAATAGAATTTACTTGTGACAATTCATGCTCTAGTTATTTTGTACATTTTGCGAACCTTAGACAATGAAAATCCATAAAGTCAGTCTTCCTTTTGTTTATTGTCAGTTTCACTTTTAAATTGGCAAATTTAGTTGACTGCATCTTTTATCTAAATTTAATTTTTTAATAAAGTTTATATTCTGTTTTCAAAATTGGTTTTAAAGCCTATTGTAGAAAAGGCCAACTGACATACCAGTATTACTTTATCACTGACAAATATTTTCTGATGAAGTTAATGGCGCAACCTTCAACAGCTTTGTTATTACTATTTGCACATGTAGATATCAGTGCTCTGATCTATTTGGTTTACTTTAAATGCTACAGGTTTAACATCCTCCAGATGTCTTAGTTTCAAAGCCAAGCAAACAGGTTTGACATTCTATTTCTAGCAAATAATAAAGTTTCCATAAATCACTAGATTTTAAAATTTGAATGCACTAATTTTAGTTTATTACTTATTCTTAATATTTGTATTGCACTAGCACCTACAGTCTCAACGGAGACTGAGGTCCCATTGTGCTAGGCACTGTAAAACAGTGAGAGACAGTCAGGGTACATCTACACAGCATTTTGGAGAAAGCCCAGGTTGACAGACTCGGGTTAGTGGGGCTCACACTAATGCTCTAAAAACAGCTGCATATGCAGCACTTTGAAGATGCAGCTCAGGCTGGAGCTCAGGTTCTGAAGCCCATTACCTAGGTTTTGAATTTGCCAAAGAAACCTTGGCTCCCATTATGAAAAACTATGCAACCAAGACAGGACAGGTAACATGCATGAGTTTTTGATTTTGTGATGCCAGTTTTGGTCTGAATATGCAATGCATGACTTCATGCTTCTCTTAGTGGTATATGCCAGAGCTGGTTAATATACTGAGACCTGAAGGAAGCTTTAGGCCCAGTTTTGTCATGACTGACTAATACAATTACGGTCAGACATCATGAATACCTCACCATAGGGAGAATGCCTGCTATTCTTAAAAAAGTGTAAAGGTCAATATCTTCAAAAAGCCATGTCTGCAGGCTAGAGTTTTTGTTAATTAGAGCCCATTCTCAAACTTTGCTTTCTTTTAAAGGAATATGATTCAGAAGGCTGTGGTTTTGATGTTTCAAGAGCACTTGAACACCGGTGGTAGCCTATGTAGACTGCAGTCTGACTTAAGAATTATCTACTAGTTTTAGAGTGGTGTCTGGTGGCCATTTTTGGTCATGTTGGACATCTAAGTGACCGAAGCTTGTTGTTTCAGTGACTAAGATTACTGGTGTGTCCAGATCTGCCCTCCAGTCAGAAAATGCAGTCAATCTGCAGTGATGATAGACAATTTAGATCGCATCCCCTTCAAATATTTGTCAGGTGACTCATTTTATTGAATTATACAAAAAAGCCTCGTAGAGAGTTCATTACTGATACTCTACCTGTTCAGAAAACTGATAACTAACTCTCCTCCCCTGTGGCCTTTAAGTTTGGCCTCTGCTCCACAGATACAATTGAATTGCTCTGCCAACTAAAGGGGTAAGAGATGTCTCAGAATCAACCATGGAATCTTGCTGTTGATTAGAGATAGTCTATGTAAAAGGTTCACTCTTGGTCTTTTCTGTTCCTGCATGTTGGAAAGAACTCTTTCAGAAGAGTGAGTTTGAGAGTCTCAGCATCAATTTTGACCAGTTTGGATCTGAGGCAATTTAGTTGTGGAGCCTTATTCTTTATGGTGGTTTTTATTTTACAGTTGTATTATGTAATGGGTAGGATACGTGATAATGCAAGGTACCTTGTGCATAGCAGCCTGTTTGAAAGTTTGTACTTTAATTTTAAAATATTAAATATTTTGTATTTTAATCCATGTACAGAACGTTTCAGTTTTAAGTATTTTATTAAATCTAAAGAAATACAATAACAAATACATTATCATGTGTGGGCTTGCATTTTACATACTACTTATGCAATGCATTATTTAGAATAAGAAATACAACGATGAAATCTTCCAAATAAGTGTTTTTTCTAGGCTTGGTAGAGACTTGAATACTTTTAAATGTATCCTGTCATTCAACAAAACAACTGAATTTTACCACAGCATATTGAAATTAAGAGATATTATACTGTCAATATTGAGTACAATAGCGTGTAAAGCATATAGCACATCTGCCATTGACTTCAGTGGGGCTCTGAGCAACAACAGGGATCAGCCCACATAGATCCAGTTGCACAGGGGTTCTCAAACTTCATTGCATCATGACGCCCTTCTCACAACAAAAATTACTACATGACCCCAGGGGCCGGGGGACTAAAGCCTGAGCCCACCTGAGCCCCACCGCCCCGGGCCAGGGAGGCAAAACCCAAGGGCTTCATTCCCAGGCAGAGGGCCTGTAACCTGAGCCCCACTGCCCAGGGCTGAAGCTCTTGGGCTTTGGCATCAGCCCCGCGTGGTGGGGCTCAGGCTTCAGCCCCAGGCGCCAGCAAGTCTCAGCCAGCCCTGGTGACCCCACTAAAATGGGGTCTTGACCCACAGTTTGAGAACCGTTGCAGTATCTTGCTTTAAAAACTAAATCAGAACTTCCATTAATTGAAAGAAACAGATTAAATTTGCTTTGGACAAGGAATCATACCAAAAGCTAGTAGTATTCCATTAAACTTCAGAAAGGAGACTTCAAAAAGAGGAGGAAACTAATTAATAAAGACATTAAAATCGAAAGTAAATACATTAGAATCCTTAGACTCAATGGAGGCCACTTAAAACATACCATAACAAAGTCACAGGCACCTAAACAGAAAGGACCTAAACAAAAAAATAGTTCAATTACAAGATGGCAATGCACAAGATGTTACTTGAACCAAATAGGTATCTTTCAGAAAATGCAAATCTAACCCCAGTGAAGCCAACAGAAAGAAAGCATGAACTACGGCAGGGAAAATTAGTAGAGTATAAGGGATTTTGAAGAGCAAATAGTCAAAGTCATAAAAAAAAGCTACAAGGAATTCTTTAAATATATATGAACCAGAAAGGTTACAGAAGAAATGGTGATCTTCTAAAATACTGTATAGCAATTCGGATTTTAAAAAAGCAGAGAAGCTAAATTATTTCTTTTTTCCAATTTTTCCCACAAAGGATGTTGGTGATACCTACCCTAGACCTACTCTTTTCAGGTATTCAACTGACATACTGATGTGTCAAAAAAAGATAGTGCAGGAACAAGATGATAAAGATAGTTCAGGAACAAGAGCCATATAGTATGGACCATGATCTCTGAAAAAATGAATGAAGTGGCTGAGCTGCCAATAAAAAGATGCAATCTCTCATTAAGATTAGCTACTATACTGGTGCTCTGGAGAGTAGCAAATTTTAATCAAGTAGGGGCGATCCTGGGAATACCCAACCAGTAAGCCTCATTTAAGTTCCAAGTAAATTGATTTAAGTGATAATTATAAAAATCTAGATGAATATGACAGAAAGAGCAAACTGCAGCTTACTTACTAAAAAATTGAGCATATCAAAGAAATATTTCCTTTAGTATATTGATAAAATAGTGGGCAAAGGAGAACTTACTGAAATGTATTTGAACTTTCAGGAAGCTTTTGACAAAGTCATTGTAGACAACTTAAAGATAGTAGTAAAAAAAAAGCAAAATAAGTTTTAGAATACAGAATTGGATAGAAATATTTAAATTATATACACCACATAAATCTTAAATAATGTTCTTTAAAATAGTGATATTAACCCTCATGCTTCAAGGAATCACCTGATATGGTAGTAATTCCTTCCTAACCTATGTATTTCTGAAGGATAATAAGCATAATAAGGATAGCAATGAAGGTAGACGCAGAATATAAAATTTTATGACAGTAACATCCTCCTTACCACATTTGATAAACATCAACATTCATTTAACAAAATTTGATTAACATTGACAACCTGGAATTCAAGAAGAGCTTTATATCAAAAATTAGAACTTTGAACATACTAGCAATTATAACTTGACAAAATAGTTGTTAGTAGACAACACGCAACAGATACAGTTTGTCTGTGGTAATCTTTTCACTTTTTAAAGTCTGAGTTTCAGAGGATTTTTAAGAATCAATTTTACTGCAAGGCACCATTTTCTTAAAATGTTAACTATAACAAAAGTTTACATATGGTTCATATTTTCTTATACTGCTCTTTATTATAAGTCATCATAACCAGAGCTTGAAAAATCCACTTGTATATAGCAAATAGGAAACTTTTTCTGGTGAGTGGAGTTAGCATACCCCATCATAGTCTGCAGAATCTAATTAATTGAGCATTTAGTACTTATAGTTTCAAAAACAACTTTCCATGTGAACTGATACAGACTAATACTGGATTGTTTTCCTGAGCCTGAAGTTCTACTGCTTATGCCGCTATTCATTGACTTGCCAAGCAGCTGAGTAAAACTAAAACTCTGATCACTTTCACTTCTACCTTAATTCATAACTTTGTGGGCAGCAATGAAACTGTCAAGAATTGTGGTAGCTTTCTCAAGTATCTGAGAAAAATGAACATGATTCTTGATAGGAGCAGCCCATGTGTCTTTCAAAAGCAGCTGTGGAAGTAACCCAGGTCATTAGTTTCATTCTGTTACTGCTTGAGAAAACTATGAGCAGCAGTGGCAGGCACTGGTTCTATTCACAGTGAAGGAACTCACAAAAAAGAAGGCTGGAGAGGCCTAGAATAGCAGATACTCATCAAAATCAGGAGGCTCCGAGATTCGAGAGAGAACAAAAAAAGAACCAGAAAACTTTTCCATCAAGCAGCCACAGAAGGTGGGAGCCAACAGCCAGAATAGGGTGCAATGGCATATTTTTAAGTGTACACACCTATTACACCAGAACTGATACAAAAGATGAAGCCACAAAGCAAGTCCAGGGACAGTTTGGTAGGAATCCCAGTACCTTTCTTCTTACATCAACTAGGGGATTGGTTTATTATCAGGGGCAAGAGCCTGGAACTCTCTCGTAAAGCCCACCTCCCATCCCCATCTTATATAGAGTGTCAGCCTCTCGTTTGCAAGTGCTTAGTATTTTATTTCTGTAAGAAACAGGGAAGTAATCTGCACAACCACCCTGAGAGATAGTCCTCTTTTCACAGGTATAGAAACTGAAGCACAGAAATATAAATGACTCACTCAAAGTCACACAAGAAGAGAACAAGGGCAGGAACTGAAAACTCCTGCCCCCCCCTTCACCACAAAAGTAGCCTCCCTCTTGCAATGCAAGGCAACAAATAATCTTACTCATGTTCTTAAAAATAGTGACTTTTTCTGCCAATACTTTTAGAGAAACCAATTTTAGGGTCATAGACCTGAAGAAGAGCTCTGTGTTGTTGGAAAGCTTGCCTCTCTCACCAACAGCAGTTGGCCAACTAAAAAAATATTACCTCACCCACCTCTCTATTATCCCGAGACCGACGTGGCTACAACACTGCATTAAACGAAATGGTCTGTCATCTACCAGATGACTGCCCCCGAGGAACTCACCTTGTATGACATGCTCTGGGGAGATGGTTTTCTTCTCAGACTTGTTACAGATCTCATTGGCCTCCGAGGAGATGAGGTGGATGAATTCAGTGCAGCAGTTCACCACCAGCTCCCGGGCATCATTAGCCACCCGGACATTGGGGAGAGTTTCTTTGATCATCTTGTTAATAGCAGCTCTAGGGATGGTGAGGTCGTCGTCGTTTCCAGACGACGAAGCCATTATATTTCACACTCACTCTCCGAGACTCTTTTAACTCAGATCTTCAGATCCAGAGCAAGACACACAGGGCACCAGAGACCCGCTGCTCAAGCAGACCCGGGGCGGTGTTGCCGGGGCAGGTACCAAGCAGGGGATGAGAGCAGGTGCCGTGAGTCTGCGGGCTGGAGGACGCTGGGTGCGGGGCGGGTGCTGAGGGGACCGCGCACTGGGGGAGAAAGGGAGGGATCAGATTCACGCCCGAAAGCGGGAGAGTGCTAGCGGGGGCCGGCGCGGGGCCCGCTGCCAGCTCCCCAGAGCCGGTGCCAGGAACTTGGGAGCAGCCGCGGGAGGCGCTGCCCGGAGTTCAGGGCTCCCTCGGCTACAGCCTCCGCCACATCCTTCACGCGCCGCCGCCGGGTAGCCGTGCCATGCTGGCCGCCGCCTGGTGAACGGGAGCCGCAGGAAGCCGTCCGAAAAGCCCGCGCACGGCTCGGCTCCGGCTCTGCACTCACCCAGCGGCGGCCGTTCCCTCAGAACCGAGGGCGGCCGGGCGAGGGAAACGAGCCAGCGAGGAGCACAACCAACGACTAGCGCCACTTCCGCCGGAAGCCGTCCTCTGACACTTCCGCTTCCGGGACCCCATTCCCCGGAAAGAGCTCTGGCACAAGCCCCGCGCCCACCCTGGGGTACACCCCGCGCTCCCCCCGCCCAGCCGGGCTTCGGAATCTGAAGTGGGGCAGCACCGGGCGGACGGTGCCGGAGCCAGGCTGGATCCGCGTGCTCAGTAGCCTCGTGGCGCTGCTGTGTGCGCAGCCCAGGCAGCGGTGCCTGCCCAGGGCAAGGGGGGGCCCCGCACACGTGCAGCCGGCGCGATGCGCCCTGTGCGACAGCGTCAGCTCTGGGGCCTTTCTTTTCCAGCAGAAAAGGTGGGTTTTAATGTGGTGGACAAGACGTGGGGACGGCCCCTGTGGACCAGACGGGGGTAGTTTAACACGCATGAGCAGGAACTACCACTGCCTTGTCTGCATGCGGATTGTACTGGTTGTTACCACTTCCATGTGAACTGACACGTGCTAAAACCCATCTTTTTTCCTAGTGTGGGCACACCTTTACTCGTTAACAGTGCCCCTAGCTCGGGCTACAACAGGCCCTACTTCACTGTCTGCACTGCATCCCCAATAGATGACAAGGCGTGATAATTTGTTTCTTGTATTCAGTGCTGTGACCTGACTAGGAGCCCAGTGTGCACGGTCAGTACCTTCAGAATAGTTTGCTGCTGCCGGTACTTTATAGGCATCAGCAAGAGATTTATTTTACCATAGTTTTTCAGGACTTACAATGAAAAATGCCTTTCAAAATAAATTCAATCCTCTTAAAAATAAGAATAACCCATTTTGATATCTATATTAGTAGTTTCAAGGTTGTAGTTTGATGCAGCACACAGACAATAGCACGCAGTATTTCGTGTCTAAGTTTGGGCCATTTGACTAACCCACACTGCTACACAATCTCAATTTAAGCTAGTGGTTTGACTGGAGTTCTGCTATTAGTCCCACAGCTCCAACATTAATTTTTATTCCCAATGTGACACCATCAGCAATTCCATATTTTAGGTCTACTATTTCAGCAAATAGGAGAGAGTTTCCCACCCTGTAATATCTGATGTATTGCTTAGAAATAGTTAATCAGGAATGACTTCCCAGGTAACAAGCCCTTAACTGCAGACCTGTTGGTGGATTCAGCAGCAGGTACTACAATAAACCTAGATTTCAAAATGCATTTCTGAGACATTTTGCAGTTGTCGTTATAAAACTTTTCAGTCACTGTTAATACAGTTTGACCCATCTTCAAGACAATTTTTAGCCATCAAGTTGCACAGTATTCTACATCAGACAAATGATATGTTGACTTTAGAAAGCTGAATAAGATGGCAACTTCTGGATCTCTTTGTTGCATTTTATTGAGCAATATAGTAATAGGAGCATCTTGTGGACAAAGTGACACTTTTTTTCTCCCATGTATTTCACAGAAGTAGCAGCATGGTCACATAGAGGTAGGGAATCTATTCCAGACGTCTCCCACCCTCCAACAGGGGTTGGGAACCAGGAGTTGTTCGAGGAAAGGCAATGAAGAAAAAACAGAGGAGAGACAAAAACATTAAAGGGGGAAAGAAACAAAAATGAAGATGGGGAAGAAAGAAATGAAGGGCAGAAGTAATAGTGGCTTCCAAGGTAAACATATTTGCTCCACTGAATGATGCTGAATGTAATAATTAGGTACAGAATAAATAAGTTCAGTTATTAGATAAAGGCCACATTCCCCTCATGAGCACTATGCAAACTACCCATTGACATCCGTAGGAGAGCTGTGGATTTAGGGGGAGTACTTAGTCCTAAACATATAGGCTGGGTAAAAAACATAATTAAAAATAAAATTCAGACCTCTCCCCAGAATAAGAAGAACATAAGAACGGCCATACTGGGTCAGACCAAAGGTCCATCCAGCCCAGTATCCTGTCTGCTGACAGTGGCCAATGCCAGGTGCCCCAGAGGGAGTGAACCTAACAGTGATCTCTCCTGCCATCCATCTCCACCCTCTGACAAACAGAGACTAGGGACACCATTCCTTACCCATCCTGGCTAATAGCCGTTAATGGACTTAACCTTCATGAATTTATCTAGTTTTCTTTTAAACCCTGTTATAGTCCTAGCCTTCACAACCTTCTCAGGCAAGGAGTTCCACAGGTTGACTGTGCACTGTGTGAAGAAGAACTTCCTTTTATTTGTTTTAAACCTGCTGCCCATTAATTTCATTTGGTGGCCCCTAGTTCTTATATTATGGGAACAAGTAAATAACTTTTCCTTATTCACTTTCTCCACACCACTCATGATTTTATATACCTCTATCGTATCCGCCCTTAGTCTCCTCTTTTCCAAGCTGAAATGTCCTAGCCTCTTTAATCCCTCCTCATATGGCACACGTTCCAAACCCCTAATCATTGTAGTTGCCCTTCTCTGAACCTTTTCTAATGCCAGTATATCTTTTTTGAGATGAGGAGACTACATCTGTACGCGGTATTCTAAGGGCAATAAGATATTCTCCGTCTTATTCTCTATCCTTTTTTAAATGATTCCTAACATCCTGATTGCTTTTTTGACTGCCGCTGCACACTGCGTGGACGTCTTCAGAAAACTATCCACAATGACTCCAAGATCTCTTTCCTGATTAGTTGTAGCTAAATTAGCCCCCATTATATTGTATGTATAGTTGGAGTTATTTTTTCCAATGTGCATTACTTGACATTTAGCCACATTAAATTTCATTTGCCATTTTGTTGCCCAATCACTTAGTTTTGTGAGATCTTTTTGAAGTTCTTCACAGTCTGCTTTGGTCTTACCTATCTTGAGCAGTTTAGTATCATCTGCAAACTTTGCCACCTCACTGTTTACCCCTTTCTCCAGATCATTTATGAATAAGTTGAATAGGATTGGTCCTAGGATTGACCCGTGGGGAACACCACTAGTTACCCCTCTCCATTCTGAAAATTTACCATTTATTCCTACCCTTTTTTCCCTGTCTTTTAACCAGTTCTCAATCCATGAAAGGATCTTCCCTCTTATCCCATGACAACTTAATTTATATAAGAGCCTTTGGTGAGGGACCTTGTCAAAGGCTTTCTGGAAATCTAAGCACACTATGTCCACTGGATCCCCCTTGTCCACATGTTTGTTGACCCCTTAGAAGAACTCTAATAGATTAGTAAGACATGATTTCCCTTTACAGAAACCATGTTGACTTTTGCCCAACAAGTTATGTTCTTCTATGTGTCTGACAATTTTATTCTTTACTATTGTTTCAACTAATTTGTCCGGTACTGACGTTAGACTTACCAGTCTGTAATTGCCGGGATCACATCTAGCGCCCTTTTTAAATATTGGCATTACATTCGCTATCTTCCAGTCACTGGGTACAGAAGCTGATTTAAAGGACAGGTTACAAACCATAGTTAATAGTTCTGCAATTTCACATTTGAGTTCTTTCAGAACTCTTGGGTGAATGCCATCTGGTCCCGGTGACTTGTTACTGTTAAGTTTATCAATTAATTCCAAAACCTCCTCTAGTGACACTTCAATCTGTGACAATTCCTCAGATTTGTCACCTACAAAGGATGGCTCAGGTTTGGGAATCTCCCTAACATCCTCAGCCGTGAAGACCGAAGCAAAGAATTCATTTAATTTCTCTGCAATGACTTTATCGTCTTTAAGTGCTCCTTTTTTATCTCGATCGTCCAGGGGCCCCACTGGTTGGTTAGCAGGCTTCCTGCTTCTGCTGTACTTAAACATTTTGTTACTGCCTTTTGAGTTTCTGGCTAGCTGTTCTTCAAACTCCTTTTTGGCTTTCTTATTACATTTTTACACTTAATTTGGCAGTGTTTATGCTCCTTTCTATTTACCTCACTAGGATTTGACTTCCACTTTTTAAAATATGCCTTATCTCTCACTGCTTCTTTTACATGGTTGTTAAGCCACAGTGGCTCTTTTTTAGTTCTTTTACTGTGTTTTTAATTTGGAGTATACATTTAAGTTGGGCCTCTGTTATGGCGTCTTTGAAAAGTGTCCATGCAGCTTGCAGGGATTTCACTCTAGTTACTGTACCTTTTAATTTCTTTTTAACTAACCTCCTCATTTTGCATAGTTCCCCTTTCTGAAATTAAATGCCACAGTGTTGGGCTGCTGAGGTGTTCTTCCCACCACAGGAATGTTAAATGTTATTATATTATGGTCACTATTTCCAAGCGGTCCTGTTATAGTTACCTCTTGAACCAGATCCTCCGCTCCACTCCGGACTAAATTGAGAATTGCCTCTCCCCTTGTGGGTTCCTGTACCAGCTGCTCCAAGAAGCAGTCATTTAAAGTATCATAGACTTTAAGGTCAGAAGGGACCAATATGATCATCTAGTCTGACCTCCTGCACAACGCAGACCACAGAATCTCACCCACCAACTCCTGTAACAAACCCCTAACCTATATCTGAGTTATTGAAGTCCCCCAATCGTGGTTTAAAGACCTCAAGGTGCAGAGAATCCTCCAGCAAGTGACCCGTGCCCCACGCTGCAGAGGAAGGTGAAAAAAATCAATACATTTTGTCTCTGCATTTCGTCCTGAGGTGAGATGTACCCAGTCAATATGGGGATAATTGAAATCCCCCACTATTATTGGGTTCTTTATTTTGATAGCCTCTCTAATCTCCCTTAGCATTTCATAGTCACTATCACTGTCCTGGTCAGGTGGTCGATAAGAGATCCCTACTGTTATATTCTCATTAGAGCATGGAATTACTATCCATAGAGATTCTATGGAACATGTGGCTTCATTTAAGATTTTTACTTCATTTGATTCTACATTTTCTTTCACATATAATGCCACTCCCCCGCCCCCGTTCTGTCCTTCCAATATATTTTGTACCCCGGAATGATTGTGTCCCATTGATTGTCCTCACTCCACCAGGTTTATGTGATGCCTATTTTATCAATATCCTCCTTTAACACGAGGCACTGTAGTTCACCCATCTTGTTATTTAGACTTCTAGCATTTGTGTACAAGCACTTTAAAAACTTGTCACTGTTTATTTGTCTGCCCTTTTCTGATGTGTCAGATTCTTTTTTATGTGAATATTTGTCTGATCTGGTCCTTACTTTATCCTCTCCTCCTGACTAAAACCTAGAGAATCTATATCAATAGACTCTCCTCTAAGAGAAGTCTCTGTCCGATCCACGTGCTCCTCTGCAGCAATCGGCTTTCCCCCATCTCTTAGATTAAAAACCGCTCTGCAACCTTTTTAATGTTAAGTGCCAGCAGTCTGGATCCACTCTGGTTTAGGTGGAGCCCATCCTTCCTGTATAGGCTCCCCCATCCTAAACGTTTCCCGAGTTCCTAATAAATCTAAACCCCTGCTCCCTACACCATCGTCTCATCCACGCATTGAGACTCAAGCTCTGCTTGCCTACCTGGCCCTGCGCGTGGAACTGGAAGTATTTCTGAGAATGCCACCATAGAGGTCCTGGATTTCAGTCTCTTTCCTAGCAGCCTAAATTTGACCTCCAGGACATCTCTCCTACCCTTCCCTATGTCATTGGTACCTACATGTACCGTGACTAGCGGCTCCTCCCCAGCACGACACATAAGTCTATCTAGATGCCGCAAGAGATCCGCAACCTTCGCACCAGGCACGCAAGTCACCATACATGAATATGATACATGTGTGTATACACTTTTTTTCCTATAACCTTGCCAAGTGTCAGAAGTAATTGTGTGAACATCAGTACGACAATACTTAGCATAGAATATTTTAGCAATTTCTTGGAGCTGCTTTTTCTGAAACCGACAAGGGGAGAAGGAATTCTTGATTTAGTCCTAAGTGAAATACAGGATCTGGTTCAAGAGGTGAATATAGGTGAACCACTAGATAATAGGATTAATGTAATTAAATTTAACACTGTTGTAGGGGGGGAAATGCCAAAGAAACCCACTACGTAGCATTTAACTTCAAAAAGGGGAACTGCACAAAAATTAGGAAGCTAGTTAAATGGAAATAAAAAGGAACAGTCACAAGGATGAAATGCCTGCAAACTGCATGGAGGCTATATATGCATACCCCAACCAAAAAAATTCAACAATGGGCAAACAGCAGAGTAAAAGAAGCAGTTAGATTAAAAAATACAGCCTTTAAAAATTAGAAGCCCAATCCTCGTGAGGAAAATAGAAACTGGTAAATCAAGTGTAAAACTATAATAGGGGAGGCCAAGAAAGAATTTGAAGAGCAACTAGTTAAGGACACAAAAACTAACAACAAATTGTTTTTTTTAAGGACATCAGAAGCAGGAAGCCTGCCAACCAGTCAGTGGGGGCACTGGATGATTGAGGTGCTAATGGAGCGCTCAAGATGAGGCTTTTGCAGAGAAGCTAAATTAATTCTTTGCATCAGTCTTGACTGCAGAGGATATGGGGGAGAATCAGACATCAGAGCCATTCTTTTTAGGAGATAAATCTGAGGAACTGTTCCAGATTGAAATTGATTAAATAAACAGTAATAAGGCACCAGGACCAGATGGTATTCACCCAAGAATTCCGAAGGAACTTGTACATTAAATTATAGAACTACTAATTATGGTATGTAACCTACTGCTTAAATTAGCTTGTGTGCTAGAGGGTAGGTAGCCTAATGCCTGTTTTTAAAAAAGGCTTCAGAGCTGATCCTGGCAATTACAGGGTGGTAAGCCTACTTCATTACCAGGCAAATTAGTTTAAACTATAATAAAATTATCAGATATAGTTGGGGAAAAGTCAGCATGGCTGACCTTTTTAAAGGGAAATCATGCTTCACCAACCTATTAGAATTCTTTGAATGAGTCAGCAAGCATGTGGATATAGTGTACTTGTCAAAAGCTTTCTGAAAGTCCAAGCTCCCTCACTAAAGGCTCTTAAGCAAACTAAGCAGTCATGGGATAAGACAGAAGGTCCTCTCATAAATCAGCAACTGTTAAGTAAGCTAGGAAACAAAAGGGTAGGAATAAATATTTTCACAATGGAGAGGTAAATAGCAGCGTCCCTCAAATATCTATACTGGGACCTGAGCTGTTCAACATACTCAAATGATCTGGAAAAAAAGGATGACTAGTAAGGTGGCAAAATTTGCAGATGATACAAAGTTACTCGAGAGATTAAAATTGGAAAAAGTTCAGGAAAGGGCAATGAGAATGATTAGTGGTGTGGAGCAGCTTCCATGAGGAGAGATTAAAATGACTGGCACTGCTCAGCTAAGAAAAGAGGCAACTAAGGGGGGCTATGATAGAGGTCTAGAATGGTATGGAGAAAGTGAATAAGGAAGTGTTATTTATCCCTTCACCTAAAACAAGAACTAGGTGTCACCTCATGAAATGAATAGGCAGTAGGTTTAAAACAAAAGGAAGTACTACTTCCCACAAACTTGTGGAACTTGTTGCCATGGGATGTTGTGAAGGCCAAAAGCATAACTGGCTTAAAAAAAAAAAAAAAAAAAAAAAAGTTGTTCATGGAGGGCAGGTCCATCAATGGCTATTAGTCAAGATGATCAGGGATGCAACCCTAAACCTCCAACTGCCAGAAGCTGTGACTGGACGACAGAGGATGGATCAGTCAATAATGGCCCCATTCTGTTCATTCCCTCTGAAGCATCTGGCACTGGCCACTGTCAGAGATAAGATACTGGGCTAGATGGACCATTGGTCTGACCCTGTATGGCCAGTCTTATGTTCAGTTTTTGACAATGTTTATATAGTTAAAGTTCTTCAAAAAAGCAGGACCTTATAAAAAGCAAGTGTTATAATAGCATGTCTTGATCTTAATTATGTAATTTGTATATTTAAATTCTGTTATGATTAATTGATTCTGTTATGTGGAAACCAAATTTTTCATACCCATTTCAGTAAAGCAACATGAAATTTAAAGGAATACTATTGCATTCAGTTTAAAATTTGACTTAGCTTTAAAATTATTCTGTCTGATGACAAACATTCTTTGAATTCTAAATATTAAAAAAAAAAGTGCTGTGTTGCTGAGATATTTAAAAAAATCCCACTATGTATAACCCAAGCATGTCATATAGCAGTCAGCAAATCCTATTCCCAAGAACACTGCCAAACTTATCAAAGGTACTGGTACATCTATGTATGTACATACATACAAACACCCATGCTCCAGACTCTCAAATATAGCTGTAAATGAAGTGGAGCTACAAGCCAACATTTTCAAACCTGAAAGCCTAAAGACATTTAGTTGTCTAGCCAACTCCTATGAAATTTTCAAATGTGGGTACCTAAAGCCAGTGTCTTAAATCCACATTTTGACATTTAGATCAGTAGTGGGCAACCTGTGGCCCGTGGGCCGCACGCGGACCACCAGACAGTTTGTTTACATTTGCACAGCCACCCGCAGCTCTCAGTGGCTGTGGTTCACTGTTCCCAGCCAATGGGAGCTGTGGGAAGCGGTGTGGCCACAGGGACGTGTTGGCCACCACTTCCCACAGCTCTCATTAGCCGGGAACGGCGAACCGCGGCCACTGGAGCTGCGGGCGGCCGTGCAAATGTAAACAAACTGGTGGCCCGCCAGCAGATTACCCTGACGGGCTGCAGGTTTTCCACCTCTGATTTAGATAGTGCTCTGATTTTCAGAGGTGCTGAACACATGTAACTCGCACTGACTTCAATGGGAGCTGCAGGTGCACAGCACCATTGAAAATCAGATCACTTCTATCTAAATATGGATTTAGGAGCCTAGCTTTAGGCCCTCAGGTTTGAAAATTTTGATTATATTTGTGTTCCCTAAGAAACCACAGAAATAATCATAAGCCATTCACCACTATCATAGAAGTTGACTATAATATGTATGTCCATATTTTAGGCAGCTTCAATACATTTTAAAACTCTAAAAATGCTTGCACTTCTTAGGTTTCTAACAAGTAGTTTATTCTAATCCTTTTAAATAGAAGTATAGCACTATAGAACAAGGTGTTAAGTGATTTAAAAATCACTAGAACATTAGCAAAGCAATTCAATATGTTTTACAATACTAACATGAGATTTTTCTACAAATAAAATATACACAGAGTACTAATCTCAGTATCTTTTCTTTTTAATTCTAATAAATGCTGAAGGGAGCTGTTTGATAATTGATTTGTTGATGTTCAGAAAAATAGTGGTCATAAATTTCTACCAGGAACAACTCTGGAAATAGAATATACGGCCAAGATTACTGACAATAACTGACGTAGGTCAAACATTTTACTTTCAAAGCATTGGAAACTTGAAGTTCAAAATAAAAGTTAAACATTAATACCTCAATTAAGCTCACTAACCAAACATTTTGAATGTCTTTTTGTAATAATTATATTGCAAAGCTATTTTTCAAAACAGTATATCAGCAGTGACTAGAACCAGTGATCCAAATGCACACAATAGCATACATATATTCATTGTGAAGGGTTTCCCAAATCAAAGCTTTTTCTGCTTCTCCACCTTAGCAGTTTGATGAAGTTAAGACTTGCACTGAAGATTTTATCATGCTGAAAAACCATTTTGTAGAAAGTATCAATAGGTAAATCTCCATTTGGATCTGCATATTTCAAGGTTGTCATTGGTGTGTACAGGGTGTTGGTCTGATGGCGAAAAGGTGGATTTTCTGCAAGAATTATCTTTACTGTATGCTGTTAGAATGAGAAATGGGATCGTTAGAGAACATCATTTATCCAAATAGATGTGCAAGAATCAACAAACAGAATGACTGAGCAAAGTGCAAAAGGTAGCTTTGTAAAATCCTTTAGGAAATTTGACCACATTTTAATCAGGCAGTTAATCCATTAAGATTTTCTTAGGATAATTTAGAAACCTCAAAAAACATGTTTCTCTTTGAGGCTAATCAACGTAATTTTATTTTCCAACTTTATCAGAAAATATAGTGGAAGTTTATATTAAACAAAAGTAATATATTTACTATTTAGAACATTTGAATTTGGGATCAATGGTGGAATATGTGATTAGAAAACCAGAAATCTGTTTTTTCCCCCACAGGGATTTTTCTCTAAAACTTGCTATGTGCAGCAATAAGACAAGGTAGGTAAGGTATCATCTTTTATTAAACCAACTTCTGTTGGTGGAAGGTACAAGCTTTTGAGCTACACAGACATTTATCAGTGACATTTTCAGAGCATCTTTAATACTAATACTGCATCTAGTGCCAACATCAGTCCTATTTCTGAGTACAATCATTTCCTGCTCTTGGAAGTATTGGGCAAGCAGCATGGAGGTGATCAGTATGTTTGCTTGACCCTTTTATTCTTTAAAAAGCGTCATAATGATTAAATTCTGGCCCAAATATCTCCAGTTTGGTATTATGAAACACATAAGCTTCAGTGGGGCTCCAAGGGCTAAGCATTTTGGTTTTCCTTTTTTATTCCAAATGTGTATTGAGGGAACTTCAGCACAGAGTGGTTTCTTGACTAAAGCTAAAAACTACTATGTAAACTACCAAAAAAGGCTCTAATACTAATTCCCAATTTGGTGCAAAACAGTCAAAAAAAAATAAAAACAATTGCTAGCTGGCTCCAATCTACTGCAGCACTGAACTTGGGTCTCCTACCTTTATTCCTTTCCATCTCTTTGATAGCTTTGTATGGGGTTCTATATGTAAGGGGTTTGTGACTCCAATGATCACTGCTGGTTAGCAGTTCTGTGCTCATGCCCAAAGGCTTGTGTGTCTGTGTTCTTTAAACCTGTACATAGTGTTGTATGATATGCAATGCATGCTGAACAAATGACAAGTTCCTGTCTCAAAGACCTTAAGAATCTAAAAACAAAAGAAAAGTAGAGTAAGCAAGTGGTGACTAAGCAGGAGCACTTCATGGAGCAGGTTTTCAGGATATTTTTGAGGGTCAAGGAGAAACTTCTCAAACATTAGTTGAGAATGTATGGAGGTGGTAAGAAAGAGGACATGAAATTAGATTTAGGCAAAGGAGAGAAAGGAGGTGGTCAGATAAGCATGGGTGAAGCAGAGAAAGTGCAGGGTGAGACCCAGGGAGCATCTTCACTGCGGAGTTATCTTGGGCTCATGCTTGGGTTTTGCCCCATCCCATCTCTCTCTCACACGCACCCCTCTGACCCAAGTTTGGTTGTGCTTTGCACCCAAGCTACCTGGCTCATCTGGCGCTATACACTAAAGCCAGAGTGGTACTTTCACTCAGGCTGGTGAGCTACCCACTTTGCATTGAGGACACACCCTGAACCCCTCAAGTGCCGATAAATGTCCAGTGCTTTCCCACAATTCCCCGTGTGTGCCCAAAAGGACAGACAAGTTTTCCCAGAATTCACTCAGAGAGAATCAGACTGGCTTAGTGTACTGCAGTGCTAAGAACCATAGGATATAATCCCAGAAGTTTTAGCACCTCAAGCGGGTGAGTACAACACTAACTCAACTCAAGCGTGGCTTTGCAGTATGGCCATTCACACCCAAGCTAGGCAAACTTGCATGTTGATCCACTGGGTAAATTCTGCAATGAAGACATATTATGCAGGTTGAAGTGAGGGCAGGAGTCTGATTCTGAGTTAGAAGCTCTTGCTTAGAAAAACTCAGTCTAAAGGATGGGTCTCTGGCTGATTTATTGTTTGTCTAGGAAGCTGAAGACAGAGATATACTTTCAACTTGGCAGGCAAAGAGCGAGTTATCTCAATTTCAATTGGAGTAATACACATATCCTTGTACGCCAAGATCAGAATGTAGTTGTAAAGTTCTAGCTGCACTCACTTATCTGGAAGAATTAATTGCATGCATCTAAGTTTTCCAACTGTATATTGCTGTAAATAAAAGCTACTAAAGTGCTTTCTCATTCAGAAAGTGATTAAATGTGGAATTATTAAAAATAAAATATTAAATACAGAACAAGTCTGAATTCACAGATATGGTATCAAATGTGTGAATCAGGATGTTTCATATTTACCAGTTTACAAACAACATGAGATTCAGGAACCTGACACTATTTAAATCAAATACAAATTAAAAAAATATAGTGTGTGGGATTTTCAAAAGTGCTCAGTGTTGGCCTAACTTTGCTCCCATTGAAGTCAGCGGTAAAGCTCTCATTAACTTCAGTGGGAGCAGTGTTATGCCAATGCTGAGGGTGTTAAGAATCACACCCTATAGGTCTAAGTTAAGACACAAACAAAATCACTGGGACTCTATGTAGGTTTCCGGATCCCGCACAGGCAGATCCTTATGCCAAGGCAGAGTCTTATTGAAGTGAATATGGCTGTGTAAATGCATACAAATCTGTGTGCGCAAAACCAGTTGCAGGATCAGGGCCTTAGCTAGTATTTCATATATTGGAGGTGGACTGTGTGTCTGACCTTCACTAATGCTGCTCGTAAACGTTTAGAATCCATTTCTGCTCTTAGATTACAAGATGCCCTCAATCACACACTGTCATTTTTAACTTATGGTTGATCTGAAGGCTGCAAACTTACCTGTATTTCCACCTCTCCACAGTGATTCAGGCCTTTGTAACCTCAAGCATTCATTTACCCTAGAGTTCTACTTTGGCCTACTTTTGAAGAGCATGTCAGCTGGCACAATGCAACAGCTTAAATTTGAGATGTAAGTCTATAAGACTGATGTTCCATACTCTATGTTGTCTACCTATTTGCTTCTAGAAGCAGTTCATGGTGTTGGTTGTGGTCTATAAACCCTCAAATGTCAGAGATTGCCTCCAGCTATGTTCTGCTGTGACCTGCTGGTGCATTTCTGTTGTTGGTTCCTGGGATAGTCTGCTGGACTTCACATGGGTGTAGGGGTTTGCACTAGTGGAATCTGAGCAAGAGAGGGGCCATAAACAATGGTAGTAACCCATCTAGATTTCTGGTGACCATGCACACTAGTGTCATTCTGAATTCACTGGGTAGTTAGATCACATTTCAACTATCCACTCAATGGTATTACAGATTAAAAGTCACAGTTGCCTTTTAAAACTGGGAGAACTTCATGTTCTTTCTAAATTCTAGATCCAGTAATTTCTTGAGGTTGTGTTTAATAAAGTCTAGTGGGTCGACAACCAAACAGAGCATTCTAAGACTGCACAAAATAATGTGACTAATTACCTCTGCTATGTCCTCTGCACTCTGTCCCAGGCTTTGGAAAATCTGTTTGTAATTTTTAAGGTAAATATTAGTAAACATGTCAGCAGTTTCTTCATCAGCAGCCGAAAGATCCATTTTCATTCCATCTTCAAACACCTTTTTTTCAAATTCTGTGATCACTGGGCCTGGCTCAATCAGACTTAGCCTGTTACAAGAACAATAACATATTGATGATCTGTCCTCCTATGTGGGAAATGTGTAAAGCTATCCTTTATATAGGTAGTGAATGGCTGCAAATAAATCAGCACTTGTTAACATTTTTTAAATAGTAAATTCTTTAAGGGGGAGATCCATACCACAGCTCTTGCCCTGAGTATCTCAGACAGGCACTGCGGGTTTCCGTGGGAGAAGAACACTGGCTGCACTGCTGGGGAGCAATGGAACTATCAGTCTATGACAGAAGTGGAAGCAGGAGACAAAGCCCTCTCAGCTGCTGGCTCACAGCTGTGGATCTCTGCAACAAGACTTAAAAATGATCATAAACCTCACTGCCTTCTGGACAAAGTGCTAGATGGATCTCCTTGCCATCTCTCCTACATAGTAATAATAGTAGAAGTATTTAAAAGAAAGAGAGATATCTCTTTGGTTACCTCTTGGGTGTATATAATTCTGGAAGGCACTCTTATTCTGTGGTACCCACAAAGTACAGTATAAATGCTTAGGCAGAAAGTCCAGCTGCCCAGACTTATGCTGCTGTTGAGCTCGCTGGACCTACGGAGGAGGAGCAGGTTTTGCCCAGAAGTGCATAATAGTAAAGCTTAGAAATACTTAAGGTCCCTGCACCAGTTCTTTCTCCAGCTCCATTCTCAAGTTTTAAGTATGCCAAGTCCTTCCTGTTTACAACCGTAGTTATCTATTGAACAAGGTTTTTGTACAGCAGATTTCTGGCCAGTTCTGTGGCTGGGTTAGACTGTTAATGAATATCTGTACTTTGCCCCTTATTCCTAAGGGCTATACCATGCTACTGATTTTTAAGCAGAACTTCAAATTAAAACTTCTGCACAGTGCTGCCCCTGCTTATGTTATCACTGGTCACTAGCCAATTTCACATTTCTCCATGCAACCTTTTTCTTCTTCCATGCTGCCTCCTATGCCTGGAATGTCCTCTAACCCTATATGTCACAAACATTTCTTATCTCCTTTAAACCCCTTCTCAGAGCCCACCTATTTACCTATATACAGTAATTCTCTAATGAATTATCATTAAAAATAAAATTAAATTGTAAGTAATGATATACAAAAATTATGAACTACCATGTACAATCTTATTTTGTGCATCCCTCCTGCTCATGCTCTATTCACTTAGACTGTAGGCATCTCCTCTTTCTGTCTTGCTTTGCTTGATTTCCATTGCAAACTCTTTGAGGCAAGGCCCATGTTTTTATTCACTATTGAAAGTGCTACATACCACTATGTTGTTATATAAACGTCTCCAGTAATCATTATAATGAAAGTCATTATTGATCATTCTCACTAATGTATCTGGGTACTACAGATTAGAGAAAACATTCTCTTTGAGGCACACATATTACATGACCACATCCCCACAGTACTGTAGATGAGAGTCCAGATTTCCAGGGATGTATATGAAAGCGATACATATTTTTTCAAAGCTAAACATGTTTATTTTGTCATTTAAACATTTGCAGTACTTTGGTGGGGAGGGCAAGGGAACTTCTATAAGAAGGTTTCAGTGGCTTCTTGTGAATTTATAGCTTCAATTCAAGAGGAAAAATTCTTCATCCTCTTTCTCCGGGACAGCAGCCTGCAATATCATGGGTGTACTACTGCTACTAGCTCAAGATATATTTTAAAGCACAGTCTGATATGTAGCCCACACCTTTGGGTCAACACTTACTGAAGTTTAAACTTGAGTGCTTGTATGGCTAAACTTTCACAGAATCCTTCCACAGCAAATTTAGATGCAGCATAAACATCATTGAACAAAATACCTGAAGGCAAAAACAAAATTGTTACAGATCATGTTAAGATCATTTTAAGTTTTTGAGTGGCTTATATTTCCTAAAAAAATGTATAAGCTGTTTGTGGTTATGAGAGCATGAAAAAAAATCGTCATGATTTATGTTGGGCTAATTCAAGTTATGAAGATGTTAAAAACACTCCTACTAAATACATTGGGGTGACCAAACCTTTTTTTTTTTTTGGATACCTGCTGAGCAGTGATTGTCTCCTTTGCACCCTGGCTATTATGGTCCCTAGGTGCCATTGGCAACTGGCGCAGGTTAGAGCAGCCTTCAAGCTGTTCCTTGACCATAGCTGAGGCTCTAGCACATGGTATTTATGTTAGATATTTTGTGGTCTAATACAGCCATCTACATGTGTAATACAATCTATCATTTGGCATGGCAGCTGTGTTGCAATGCATGCAAGAGATATAAGATTTAAAAGATTTGGTTTTTCACTTCTTGGTGACTCAGAGGAGGCAATATACAACCCTCT
The DNA here is from genome assembly GCA_003942145.1 of Platysternon megacephalum. Taxonomy (NCBI): domain Eukaryota; kingdom Metazoa; phylum Chordata; order Testudines; family Platysternidae; genus Platysternon; species Platysternon megacephalum. The sequence continues at coordinate 3,955,422 of QXTE01000110.1, read as the reverse complement.
AAGACTGATGGTGAGCATCATGTTGCTCATTAGCAACTCTTAGTAGCCAAGGTCTTGACCCTACAACTTCCCACTCACATGAATAATCCGTAGGTGAGAGGCCCATTAAAGTTATTGAGACTATGCATACAAGTAAGATTATGCAGGGAGGAGCACCAAATTAAGAGCAACATTATCTGGCTCTAAAATGAGGTCCATTTGATGGTTCCCCCTTGGGGGTTAGTGGCAACACCAGGGTACCTAGTAAGAGGGAAAGCCTTACAGAAAGGAAATACTGATTTGACAGTCTGGGATATGAAGGATTTGGGACATGGAGGACTCCAATGGAAGTGGGAAAGGACCCACTGATTAAACAATCAGAGTATTTCAGTGTGGAACTGTTGATTCCATCTTTTTGTTCTGTTTTTTTTTTGTGGGGGGCAGAGAGAGAGAGCAGTGTTGGAAGGCCAACTTTGTATATACTGCTTGGAATACTTTCCTGTGTCAAATATGTGAATTACTAACAGACTGCATATGTACTAAACCTTTATAAGGCAGAGCTTTTCATAAAGCTAGTTTCACAAAATATCTGTGCATAAAAAAGTGTATTAAAATGTGTTGGTCTTTCCTCCAGTCCCTTCAAGCGAGACACAGAGACAAGTTTCCTATGAACTTACTTTGTGGAAAGAGCAAAATGCTACTTTCCAGAAAACTCAAACATAGTTGTTATGGTCCTAAATCTGCCAGCCTTACTCACAAGCAGTAGTACTTTACTCTGCAAGTTGTCCCATTAAAATTAATGAGAGTACTGACAATGTATTACTCAGCGTGAGTAAGAATGTAGAACTGAAGCCCATGTTTGTAAACTGGAAACAATAGCTTAATATACTAGGTTGCTTACATTTTTCAGTTCAGAAAAATGCGAGCTTTAAATTATGAATAATTAGTACATAATAATACTTTGCCTTGTATTCCCATGACACTACTTATTATAACTATATGTCCACTCTTCCTCTTCTTCATATCAGGTAAAATCTCCTTCAAGAGTCGAACCAATCCAAAGAAGTTTGTATCCATCACAGTTCTCATCTCATCTATGGTCTGGCATTCAATAGGTCCAATGAGCCCCATTCCAGCATTGCTAACTGTACAGATGCAAAACACAGTAGTGAGTAGTAACTGCAATAAACATTAACTTGGCACTTTCACTGGAAAACACATGGTGGTATAAATGAGTGACTGGAATAAGGGATTAAAACACACAAGAGCAATTAGTTATTCAGCTTCTTACTGAAACCTTGAGATTACATTTGACATGGAATGTCTTTGCTTTTACTCTAATACATTTTAAAATATCTGCTATTCTGAAGTTTTTCTTGTTTATTTCTGATTTATGCCTTACTTTTTTTCTTTAAATCAGGAAAGGGTAAGGGAAAAAATGAGCGAAAACTTCTCTATATTTGCTTATAATTCAGTATTAAGAATTAGGGGCCCAATCAAGTCAAACGGAGTCTCGGTTTACTTCACTGGGTATTGGATCAGGCCTTAGTATGTTTGATATTTTTGGTCTACTTTGTGTTTAGCGCCTCATAATGTCAGTTTCTTTTTCTTTTTTTTTTAAATGAACTGGCATCGGTTGAGAACTTTGCCACTATGTGGTGGTCAAGAGAAGATTCCATTTGAGTGCTTATGGTTTCAGAAATGCAGAATGGTCATGCCATAATATGAGCACTCCGTAGTAAGAAGTGGAATGTCAAATTGGAGCATAGTGCAATTTGCAGAAAATCATGTTAATTTGCACCTTGCTGTTCTGCTGCTCCCCCATCATCTCCCCCAAAAAGGCAGGCTCTACTTCCTCTTAGCCAAGATTTAAAAGCTGAGGGTGTAGTTAGTTGCCATATTATGTTATAATTTATTTTTACAAAATGTATTACAGATAATTTACTAGTAAAGTATCAAATAAAATGGAACTATAACTTATTATGTGCATTTGATGATGCATTAGTCTTTCTTTTAATTATTTATTCACTTACTTGCTAATTCACAAAGGATCACCCTATTGTTAGTGTAAATAAATAGGGGTCTACTGTGTTCAGAGGGTAGAGGTGGTCTTGGGTCTCAAGTGCAGGATGGAGAGTCAGGAGATCCAAGTTCTGTTCTCAACCTTGCCACAGACATATTGTGTGATTTTGTAGAAGTCATTTGATCTCTTTGTGCCTGAATTCAGTTAATTAGTATTTGTAAAATGGCTTGAGAACCTTGAATGGAAGTCTTTATACTGTAGAAGTGTACAGTATTATTGGTTTTATTCATATATTTATACTGAAATCCATGAAAATTTAGAAAGAATATAGGTTACTGAAACATCTCTGAAATATTTAAAAGGATCCTTAAATCTTGTATCCTGACTTCTCGTCCATCTTTCATTTGTGTTCATTACTTGCCTAGGATATCAATCCTTCTGTCAAGGATGCTACTGATGCAAGTTTTAATAGACTCTTCACTGCAGACATCCAGTTGTTTAATTTCCAGGGTTTTACCCAAGGTTCTGCCTGCAGCTTCTGCAAGTTTGTCCTTCCTGGTCAGATTCCTCATGGTAGCATACACTGTAAAGTATCATAAATAAGTAATCAGAAATGTAACTGCAGAGAAAACTTTTCCTTTGAGAATGACAGCAGACACAAGTTACAGTGCATACAACCTTTAAGTCCATATTTTAGTGCTTAGATATCTTGGTGATAGGGCGTTGATAACAACTTAAAACAGAGAATGTATTTTAAAATTTTTTGTAGTGCTTCTAACTTCCCTAAATCAGATTTTGGGAAGGAGCGAATGGAGAAATAAACCATTTATACAGCCATGTTCATAGCTATGTGTTTCTATATCAGGGAAGATACGGTAGAAAAACTAAGCCCAAGATTTTCAGTAACAGGTGCCAAAGTTAGGCTCCTAAATCCACATTTAGGCACCTAAATAATGAGTTAGAAGCCTATCTTTAGGCACCCATTTTTGAAAATCACAGCCAGTGTGTTTAGAAAAGCAGCCAGAATTTTACATAGAAGTGAAACAAATGATTCCTCAGACTGCAAAATTGTTGGATTTTGCAAGATATTTATCAACGTATAGATCAGCTTTAATATTACTGTGGCCTAATCACTCTAACTTCCATAAATCCATACAATCGTTCCCTGGTGAGTAAGACACTTGCTGAGAGTAAACCTGATCTGAATTGTTAAATTAATTTAGTCAGCTACATACAATTGCAACAAATATTTCCATTTTGTAAGGCAGACAGTGGAACCAAGTTTTCCTTCTCCTCCCTCATGGGAGTAAATGCAAGGAAGAAATACTGAATCCTGCCTCTCAGAAACAAATTGCTAATTTAATTAAGGGCTCCAAGACACAATGTTTTTTCTCCTAAAATTAGCAATTGCATTTACACCAACAAGACTTTGCTAAGTACCAAGTAAAGCTAGCTGCAGCTGTGTGAAGGACTAACCTGTAAAAAGGTACATTTATTTAGCGTGCTGCAAATGCATCTTTTTTTTTTTAATTTAAAGTTTCCCTTTTTATACCACTGCCACATTTATCATGTTAATTTCAGATAAATATTTCATTTCAGTACAGTCACGGAATCACCATCTGTTCATAGAAATTAGTACATTTGATTGCATTGTATCTTCCTGTCAGGAAAGGGAGAATTAATGAGTGGAGGAGAAGGGAAGCTGAACAGAATTCAGGTACAGACTGGTGAAAATCTATCCATCAGATGGTGAGACACCCAGCACTTAGTACAGTCCACTCTGTCACACCACAAAATGAAAGTGACTTAACAACATGGAAGACGCAGTAGTGTGTGATATTTAATTTCAGAAATATTACCTTTAAATCTTTTCTGTTCATCTCTGGCCATTTTTACAGCCAAGGCCAGTCCGATTCCTGAGGAGCAACCTGTGATGAGTACAGTTTTCTGAGCCATTATTTTCAGCTGGATGGCAGCAGATATAGTGGGAAGTCTTGCTACTCTGATGAACAATCACCTAAATGTCGTGGCTACAGCTGAGTATTACTGGCCCTTTATGCTTTATCTACAACTTCACTGAGCCAACAAAACTGAAAATGCACACCCGGACATTGTATGATTAGGGGGATAATCTCCAAGTGGACACTAATAAATAGGAGCAGATGCTTCTGCCTGGATACATAATCTGGATCAGAGGCTACTCTATGTACAGGAGAGCTAGACAGCTGCCAAGGTCAGTAGATTTTGCGTGGCCACCCCTCTGTCAGGATGCAGGGGCAACTGGGCCAAATTTGAGTGGCATAGGGGACAGCACACTGACATTTTGCTTAGGGTGGAAGATTGTCTTGAACGGCCTCTGATATGGATTCAACACAAATATTACATCTATTTTAAAATCTTGCAAAACATTTGTGCCAAAAAGTTTTAAATAGTTGAATAATTAGGCCATGCATATCGGGGGAGGGAGGAGTCACCATCTCCCTCGTGTCATACTCTGCTGCCTCTATCACAGCCCCCATGGGGGAGTACCAGTCATGCACAAGAGAGTGATGATTAGTGATCCATGCAGTCACAGATAAACTATCCACCCCTACTCTACCCTCCACATTAGGGTACAAAGGGTGCACATGGAGCATAGCTCCCTGCTGTTCAGGCCTCCTGTGCCAGGGTATTGGCTTCCTCCCTGTTCGTTTGTGTAACAGGACAACACTTATCCAAATTATAGTCAGATCTCTCCACAGCCACAGTGATGGGGTCAGATTTTGTCCCTCAAAGAGGCACAGAAGGATTTAACCACACAATGCCAATTGACTACATATTATTGAATGTTTGCAACTAAAAGTCCTAATACAGGGGTTCTCAAACGGGGGGGTCACAAGGTTATTACATGGGGAGTCACAAGCGGTCAGCCTCTACCCCAAACCCTGCTTTGCATCCAACATTTATAATGGTGTTAAATATATAAAGAAGTGTTTTTAATTTATATGGGGGGGGGGGGTGTCGCACTCAGAGGCTTGCTATGTGAAAGGGGTCACCAGTACAAAAGTTTGAGAACTACTGTCCTAATAGAACATCTGGAAGAAGTGAAATGGAAAAAGGAGTGTGGCTTTGAAGAGAGAGAGACAGAAAGATGACTGAACGCTCTTCAGAGTTTCCCCAATGTCCCACTTGCCTCTGCTCCCATCCAAAACATTTTATTGTTTTTCCCTATTTTTGCAGCTTTCCCTTGTTATTTGCAGTTTGCCTCCTTTCCCCATTAGTTTCCAATGCTTTTACCTTTCCTTTTTAGTAAGTTTTTATATTACTATTAATTTATAACAAAACATGATACTCATATGGAGAAAAGCTTAATTTAGTCACATATAGTCATACATTTTAGTCTTTCACTAAAATATAAAGATTACTCACCTGTAACCAGGGTTCTTTGAGATGGACTCTGTCTATTCATGCTCATGGGATGTGCCGACTGCGTGCAGCTTAGACAGTGGAACTTAAGCAATGATTGTTGGAACACTCCTCTGCCCCCCTTCTTACTCCCGTCAATGTTTGCAAACATCCTGAGGGCGAAGTTATGAAAAGGGGCATAGAACTCCAACCACCTCAGTTCCTTCCACCACTCCGTCAGGTTCCATTTAGAAATTAGGACTCCAAGGAAGAGGGTAAGGTGGGCAGGGAATGTGAATACGCACAGGAAATCTCAGAGAGTTCTAGTTACAGGTAAGTAACCTTCATTTCTTCCTCTAGTGAGCGACTTCTGCATATTCCCACTCATGGGATAGTTTAGCAAATAGTAATCTCGTAAGGAAGGATATGGAGTCTTAATTAAACAGAGACTGCAGAACTGCCCTGCCAAATCTAGCATTTGATTTGGATACCAAGTCTAGAAAATAATGTCTAGTGAAAGTATGAACAGAACCCAAGGTTGCTGCCTTACATATAGTAAAAGCCATGTTTTACAAACTAATCAGGGATTGAGGAATTTAAAATAGAAAAGTTTATAAAATTGAACATCTCAAAATTACAGTAAATGTGGTGCATAAGTTGCAATATGGTGCACTGCAAAGCAATTTCCAATACACTGAAGACACTGGAATGTGAAGCAACGTTGACTTGTTCTTCATCAACATCACTTTCATTATATGTTTTTTTTTTATCCCTGCTTTGAAAAATAGTTTGTGTCACTGGTCTTTTGTAAGACTGGCATTTGTAAAATTGAATCTGTAAGACAGTGGTTCCCAAACTTGTTCCACCACTTGTGCAGGGAAAGCCCCTGGCAGGCCGGCCAGTTTGTTTACCTGCCGCATCCGCAGGTTCGGCCGATTGTGGCTCCCAGTGGCCGCGGTTCGCTGCTCCAGGCCAATGGGAGCTGCTGGAAGCGGCGGTCAGTACGTCCCTCGGCCCGCGCCGCTTCCAGCAGCTCCCATTGGCCTGGAGCAGCGAACCGCAGCCACTGGGAGCCGCGATCGGCCGAACCTGCGGACGCGGCAGGTAAACAAACCGGCCTGGCCCACCAGGGGCTTTCCCTGCACAAGCGGCAGAACAAGTTTGGGAACCACTGCTGTAAGGTATTTCAATGAGTGGGGCATGTTTTTTAAAAAAATCCATAGATGCTGCTTTGGCTGTAGTGGAATGGGCTCTTATCCCTTGAGGGAGAGAGACTGGTGCTAAATTATAAACTTCGTGGATATATAATTAAACCTATTTAGAAATTATTTGGCCCTTTTTTCTGCCTAAATAAGGGAGAGTACACTAAGAATTTTTTAAAATGTACCAAAACTCTATCTAAAACCTATTGAAGTATTGGTCTGAAAGGCACTGAAGAGAAGGATTGGGTTGATGCATGGAGCATTTTCTGAATTGTCAGCTGTACGGGATAGAATGGAACGGAGGGAGCTCAGCTGGAGTGCCACACTTTCTTTTTATAACCTAGCCCTCAGAACATTCACAAATGGTGAGGAGAGGGGCACATTAGATATTTTAATTGCTAGTTCCACCGTCTAAACCACACCTGGCCAGCGCATCCCATGAGTGGAAATATGTAGAGGCCACTCAAAGAACTATTAAGTGAATTGAGGGAGGGAATAAATAGCAATTAAGCAAATAAAGACACTATTTCAGAGGGAATTGTAAGAAAGGGAGTTCACAATGCACCAGGACTAACACAAGTAATTGTTGGGGTACTTGATTAGGGGAGTGATAGTCCCCCAATAGCAGCAGAATCAGATTGGAGAAGTAACTCTCTGGTTAATTTCCATCTATCCTCATCAGTGAAAGAAGAGAAGAGCCACACCCAGAGGAAGTGAAAATAAAGAGATATCCTAAGGGGGGAGGAAAGGAGGTTACAAGACAAGAGCTGTAGTAGAACAGTTCTAACAGTCACGCAGATGCAAGAGCCCTTTGCGTTTTGCTTACTGAACAGGCTGAAAGAACTCAGATGCCTTGAGATCTTACTACCACAACAAAACCTTTGACTAAGAAAAGAAGATCACACACACAGGTTTGGCTGAAAAGTTTGGATTAGATCTGAATTCCTCCAAAATTTGGAGACAGTTAGAGCTGGGAATTTGGTATGGGTCCACCCTTAATGTTACAACATGTCAATATACATGGTTAACAGCTAGATAAATTACAATTCAGTAAGAAATGTTTGAGTGAGTCCCTTGCAACTTTAGAGCTACATAAAATGATACTAACAATTACATTTCTAAATAGCATTCAGGATGACAATATACACAGAACAAGAATATTTTCCAAGAATCAATAATCCCATATTATCTAATACAGTTTGGAAAAGTGCACTCAATATTCCAGTATTGTTAATAACCATTTTATATAGGCATATAAAGAAATGGCTTGTTTAGATCCCTACTAAAGTGAAATTATGATTTGGCACAAAGGCTTTCCCTACTTTCCAAACCAATAAAAATACATTTGCTAATGTAACAAGCAGAATAATTAGATTTTCAAACAAGGCACAATATGACAACATCTAAAATTAATGAGATAAATGTAATTATAATTTAACCTTGGCTATCAGGTTTGATCCTGACTTCACTAAGGAAGCCAAATGGTCAGATAAAAAATTTCAGCTCACACTGTATTTAGCTGATTCAGCTATTAGACAAAAATGCCTCTGCTGTTCATGCACATTTATATTTAGCACATGTAAGAGGGGCAAGCTAGGCTTTATACAACCTACGATGATGAAATTCCAATGATGTGGTAATGCAACTCTAATTAAGGGCAGGTTAAGCCTTCCATTTGAAATCCTGGTTTGAGAGGTCAAATGTTTAAAGTTCTATTGTTTTAAAAGAGATCTGTCTGAAACTTGGCACACACATTATTAGCCTAGAGGCCTACTGGTTTGTTTAGAGAAAAAATGGTTTAAATCTTTTGAATTGTTTTTCAGTTATTACACTGGCCAAGACAGTTCTAATAGATTTTATTGTTGTTATTCTGTAGGGAAACAAATGGCTTGATTTAAAAAAATGTAAAATGTAGTTATTTCCAAAAGTAAACTAAGTCCTTTTGTTACAGTGCATAAATCTTTCCAAACAGCCAAAACAACCAGTTATACATTATTTGGAGCTGTAGGAACACGTACCTTGTGTATTTAGGCCTTGTTTATGTGAGCAAAATCTGTACCTGTATTTCAGGAGCTGCCAGCAATGGTGTAGTTGCACTGGTGGAGCAGGTTTTCCTGACACTGGTAAAAATGCCTAAGCTCTGTGTCTATATAGCAATTTCATCTGCACAATTGCTGAAATACAAGTGCTAGTTTTACTGGCTGAGATGCACCCTTAATGATTTCTAAATATGCACATTTTGGCCTTAAATCCTTAACAGCATTATATTATTTTCTGCTCTTCTGAAATACTTTCATTGCTAATAGCTTTGCTGATGCATTTTTCACGCAAGTACATTTTTAGCATGATTCATTCTGAGTGATTTAATACTTTAAAGCTTTGGAATCTCAGCTGTGTAGATTCAGGATTGCATAAGGGCATGAAGTCTGAATCCCTTACGTCCACCTAGTTTCCGGATTTGTTGTATATGATCCCTACACATCTGTGTTGTTGTTGTTTTTAAACTTTAGAGACTGGGGGCATAGTGAAGACATTTTTAAGGGCTAAGTTGAGTGAGATTTTGGGAAGCCAAAAACCAAATGACATAACTTCATGTATTAATTTACAATTTAAAATAAGACAACTTAAATACACAATTCTGCTTGCACTGAAGCACATGGGAACTTGTCCATGGACTTCAAAAAGAGCTGGATGAGGCCTTGAGTTTCCTTCCCCTAAAGATGAATGAGCTTACTTGTGGGAGTGAGACAAGCAAGATTTTGTTTAAAGTCTTAACTCAATATTGTGCTCAACCTTTATTCTAAATTGCCTTATATTTGACAGTTTGAAGAAAAGCCTCTTTTGTTAGCAACAGTACATTTGCACTACACTAAAGATAAAACGTTCTCAACAAAAATTGAGAATGAAGCAATGAATCAGGAACACTTTTAGGTAGAATTTAGATATAAAGAGTAAGGACTCTGATTTTAAAAATCCTAGTCACAAAGGACCACCCAAATTTATCCCTATAATTTAAGGAAACTTTTTAAAAAACAACAACCCTTTATTTCCAAAGCAAAAAGTTACCATACAAATTATTTCAAAGCAATAATATTAAAACTAAAATTGGAAAAACAAGAGGGTTGGGATTTACAATCAATATAAATATATTTAACTATGTACATCACTACTAAATTAAAATTTCCTCTTTGAATGGAATTGTTGCAACACAGCATAGCACTTATAGTTTATTGCTTGTCAGACGGTGATAGTCTTTCTTCACAGTCCCTGAAATAGATATGTATGCTAGTTAAAGTAGTATTTGTAGTCAGAATCTTACTTGCAACTTCCTTGTTTAATTTTCCAGATCAAAATCCATTTGTATTGAGGGTGGTCTTGCAGTAATATCTCTTTATAGTTTTTCTCTTAAATAAGCTCTCTCTTATGGAACTGATCAAACATTAAAATAAACTAGTTACAGCATATTTCATGTCCACAGTCTCTTTCTCACATCCTGCAGCCTTGCCTAGAAACATTAATAGGTGTTGCTTTATAATACTTTCTACCACAATAAGAGACAACTTCTCTGGAAATCCATAAATGCCAGCATTTAGATACATAATATAATACAAAAGACCCATAGACTAAACTATCTCAATATTTAATAAATAAATATATTTATATATAGTCTACAGGTATCCAACAGTTGCTCAGACTCCACACTGACTTATACAGTACTTTGATAAGAATACAAAAATGGTAATCTTGTAAATAAGAAAACAAATTAAGCAGAATGATTTGTGAAGAAATACTCATATTTATAATCCTATTAAACCCATAAAGATTATACATTTTAAAGGAATAATGTCATTAGCAACATTACCGTAACACTATCAAAATTGTAAGAATTTTAAAAATCAGATTTTTCTCCAGTTGTGCCATTTGTATTCTGCACTTCACTCAGCTTCAATAGTGAACGTGAACTAGTCAATTCATTTGGTTTATAAATCCGTTTCACTTTCCATAAGGAAGTGTTGGCTGCTAGGAGTCACTACTAGGAATAGTTATGTTGTGCAAGACTTTAAAGGCACCAAAGTAAAGGCAAACAAAAACTTCACCTCAAAGAGTGTTGTATTCAAGTCCCCAGTACTGTAGAGGGAATGTTTTTTTAAATAATTCTATTTATTGAAATGCTAATAAAATATATGAATTATGAAATATTTCTATTGACACGGGGGAAATATCTGCTGTCATTTACACCAATATAAACTGGGAGCAGTTCCATTAAAGTTAGTGGAATTATTTTGGTGTAACTGAGAGCAGAACTTGGCCTATTATGTTGTCTGAACAGTTTAAACAAAAAGTTAAATTTTGAGCTTTCGTTACTTGACAGTGTATCTTTAATTAAAAAAACCCTGGGTGATCTATGATATGGTCTCACTAAAATGTGATCCACATCCTGGATACATTTGGGAACTTGCCGCCATACATAAATACGAATGTTAATGAGCCATCCCTATATAAACAGTCACAGTTAAATTAAGAATTACTGTACCACAAACCAGATTCTTGATTCTCCTTTGAGTTTGTACCACATGATATTTGTACAGAAGCATTTTCAGACTGCCTCATTTCTTTGTTGATATATTTTAGCATTCCACTAAGTGTCTGGAAGTCATTACTGTCTGATGTCACATCTTCATCTACAATGTATGTGAGGGGATCGAATGAAGATTCATTCAAACTGTTTGGTGGAGTATGAAGAAAATCCTTTTGACTCTCTGGAATCATTGAGGGCTTTAATGTAAGCATTTGTTTGAAGTCTTTTAACATTGTTTTTGATAAATCTAGAGAATCATCATCTTTAACACCTAGGTCACTAGCACTTATAGAACGACGCAGTTTTCTATGTTTGAAGTATGACGTATGAGAATTTCTGGAAGAATCCTGTTCCTGAACATCGAAGAGCATATGATCTGATAATACAAGCGGGATTGGTAGCTTCTTGATGCCTTCTGTTCTTTCATGCCCAGCAATTCTCGTTTGTAATCTCGTTACTTCAGATTCCTACAATGCAATAAAACAAATATTTTGCATTTTTTTAAAATGCCAATGTCCATGTAAATGTGCGGGACTCACCCCTGTGGCGCCTCCTGCTGGTTGTCTCAGGGAATTAGCTCTTTTCCAGCCTGGGCGCCCTCTGCAGGCCGGTGTCCCGCTTGTTTCCGGCCCCGTGTCCCTCCCGGACCCTGGTGCCCTTTTATCTGGGGTGCTGCCCCCTGGCAATACCCCCCACACTCTGCCTCTGGGTCTCCCCTCTCTGGGGAACCCCCAACCCTCTAATCTCCACCTTGCCTCAGTCTGGGCTACTGCCAGTCATCACTAAGCCCCCGCTCCCTGGGGCGGACTGCAGTGTAAAAGCCACTCATCATAGGCAAGGGGGTTCGGACCTGCTGCCTTTGCCTGCCTCCCAGTACCTCTATGGCCCTTGGACCAGGCCCTGCAGCCTGGGGAATTGCCAGCCTGGAGCTCCCCTGGCCTTTCCCCAGCCCTGGTTCACTCCCAGTACCCTTTCTGTAGGCAGCCAGGCCCTGCTCCCTCCAAGACTAGAGAGAGCCTCCTGGGCCTCTGGCTCACAGCCTTTTTATACAGGCCAGATGTGGCCTGATTGGGGCATGGCCCAGCTGCGGCCGCTTCCCCAATCAGCCCAGCTTAGCAGCTCTCAGCCACAACCTTCTCCCAGGGCTGACTTTCCCCTTTTCAGCTGGAGTGGGGGAGCCACCCCCCTAAAGTCCATTAGACCTATCCTCTGTATTCTGTGCCATGTGTAAATACATTTCCCACTATCTCCTTAATCACTGTGGAAACATCATAATCCTGCCTGTCACTCAATCCCATAACCTGGGCATCATCTTCGACTTGGAGCTCTCTCTAGGTCTTCATGTCCGGGCTATGTCTAAATCTTGCCTATTCTTTCTGCATAGCATCTACATGGCTAAAACGGTCATCCAGGTTCTCACCTCATGTCTCAATTACTGCAATATCCTTTTCTCTGGCCTTGAAAACTGCAGTCTTGCCCTGCTCATATCCATTCAGAATGCTGCTGCAAAGATAATTTTCTCACTCCATCATTAACACCTCCTCTTTGCATCTCCTTCTCTATTACATCAAACACTTTCAAGGCCCTTCGGGACCTATCCCCACCCTACCTATCATCTCTCACTCACTATAGAGATGTCAAATCTTGCCTCTGACTGGCAAATGATGCCAGCCTCCATCATCCACTGGTCACATTTTCAAACAAGCTCCTTCATTTCATGCTTTCTCCCATGCTGCCCCTCATGCTTGTAAGGAGCTCCCCTGCAAACATTGACGAAGCTACCTCATTATCCTTCTTCTAAATCCCTCCTTAAAACTCTCCATTGCCATGATGTCGACAAAAAAACTGAATGGTTAGGCCACTAATGTGCTGAGACCACTGCCATTCATGCTAACCAATACTGTCTCATTTCCTTGTACTCCTCCAGCCAACAATCTGTTTGTAGATAGACTGTAAGCTTTTCTGGGTCTTTTTATTCTGTGTTTGTACAGTGCCTAGCACAATTGGTCCTGGGTATGACTTGCACTCTTAGGCACTACCGTTATACAAACAATAAAATGATGTTTCTCCTGCAAAGTCTCTTAGTATCAACATCAGGGTCAATTTTTATTTGGTGCCAAACAGAAATCAGCAATATGATCAAAAGCATACAAAAGGACAGAGTTATGATATTTCCAACATACAAATGCCTGGAATATCATGTGGAAGGCAATCTCACTGTAAGCATCTCTCATTCGAAAAGTGTACTACCATTTTTCTGGCTTCAAAAACTCACTCTTTGAAAAAAATCAATTTCTAAAATGAAGGACATTAGAAAAAAAATGGAGAATGATTGCCATCTTAAATCTACAGAACAAGACATTCACACCAAGATGGCCCATTTGGGACATGCTATAAAACAATGGAAAAAACCTGATACCCGGATTGGGGGGAGGGGAATTAACTGCCACACACACTCAGCACTTCCATGAAGGAAGCCCTCAGCTAGAGCTGGAGTGTACAAGAGGAGACAGAAGTAATGTTTGCCGTAAAAACAGAAATTTTATTAGAGTTGACAATCCTCAGTGATATCAATAGTTAATCAATAAAATTTCTCAGAGAAAAAGATGACTACTGTGACTGAGGAACTCCATAATCTATCTAGCACAATGTGAATACTTGTGGAGAGAAAAGTCTGAAAAACTCACACTGCATTTTTAAAGAGATATTATGGGCAGCGAAAATCAGTATAAAAGATGAGTCTCTTGCCAGCAGTCACTGCAAAAATTATAATAAAGAAAATCAAAATCACAAGTTTGAGGCAGTTGGGAAAATTAAGATGAGTATAGAAGTAGAATTTGAGAAGCAGTACCTCAAATGTCAACAGACTTGAACAGGGAAGTGAAACATGGCCCTTCTCCTTTCAAAGTTGTAACTAGTGGAGTGGACAGTGTACTAGCAATAGGCATTAGCAGTAAAGTACCATCTTCTCTCTCAGGGTTTTACACTGCCATCCACAACTAGAGTATCTGAGTGCCTTCTACATAAACTAGATTTAGCAACAGTTATGTCCTTAGTAGGCTTCATGGAGTCTCTGGCTTTCCTCCCTTACTGGGGAATGGGAACTGTACTTGGGGTAGGTTTTCTATTTCTTTCCTGCGAAGAGGAAAAGCAGATGATTGATGTTATGAATGTCATTCTGCTTATGGTGGAAAAGCTATATCAAAAAGTAACACTGGCATTATCTTTGAGAAATCATGGAGGATGGGTGAGGTTCCAGAGGATTGGCGAAGGACAAACATAACACCTATCTTTAAAAAGGGGAACAAAAAGGACCTGTGGCATTATAGATCAGTCATCTTAACTCTGATACATGGAAAGATACCAGAACAAATTATTAACCAATCAGTTTGTGAATATCTGGAGGATAATGGGGTTATAAGGAATAGCCAAGCATGGATTTGTCAAGACCAAATCATGCCAAACCACCCTAATTCCTTCTTTGACAGAGTTACTAGCCTATTGGATAGGAGACAAGCAGATAATATACTATATTTTGATTTTAGTAATGCTTTTGACACAATCCATATGACATTTTAATCTACAAACTAGGGAAACATGTTAGACAAAACTACTAGGTGGGTGCACAACTGGTTGAAAGACCATGCTCAAAGAGTAGTTATCAATGATTTGCTGACAAGCTGGGTAGGGGGGGATGGAGGGGTCCTATCTAATAGGATCCTGCAGGAGTCAGTCCTGGGTCCAGTACTATTCAATATTTTCATTAATGATTTGGATAACGGAGTGGAGAGCAGGCTTATAAAATTTGTGGATGGCACCAAATTGGGAGGGGTTGTTAGCACTTTTGATGACAGGATTAGAATTCAAAACAACTTTAAACAAATTGATTTCAGACCAATTCTCCAACAAGATGAAATCCAATAAAGAAAAATGCAAAAGGAGACGACAACAACGGCTAGCAGTCGTACTGCACCGTCTGCTGCCACGAAGGCAAGGAGCTGCTGCTGTGTAGCAATGCAGTACCACGTCTGCCAGCAGCACCCAGGAGACATACGGTGAGCTGAGTGGGCTCCATGCTTGCCATGGTATGTCGTCTGCACGGGTAACCCAGGAAAAAAGGCGAGAAACGATTGTTCACCATTGCTTTCACGGAGGGAGGGGGGCCTGACAACACGTACCCAAAGCCACCCGCGACAATGTTTTTGCCCCATCAGGCATTGGGAGCTCAACCCAGAATTCCAATGGGCAGCGGAGACTGCAGGAACTGTGGGATAGCTACCCACAATGCAACGCTCCGAAAGTCGACGCTAGCCTCTGTACTGTGGATGCACTCCGCCGACTTAATGCGCTTAGTGGGGACACACACAATTGACTGTATAAAATCGATTTCTAAAAAATCGACCTAATTTCGATTAGGCATAGCTGAATGATCTTTTTATAGCTAATTAAAAGAAATGGGGGTTTGTGATTGGGCATCTAGCCCAGACTGGCCCATAAGGGGTTAATAGAGCCCTTGGGAGGCTGCACAGGAGTCAGCCAATCAGAGAGGGGCTGCGAGGAGCAGCCAGTCAGGGCCAGGCTGGCCCATATAAGGAGGACTGCAGAAAAGAGCAGCTTCAGTAGCTCGCTGGAGCTCAAGGAGGGAGGACTGGCTGCCTTGCAGGAGGAAGAAAGCTAATATCTTGGACGGAGCAGTGCTGGGCGGGATCAGGGGAGCGAGAGTGAGTTCCCAGCTGACTGCTGGCATGCTGAGGCCCTGAGACAATGGCAGATAAGGTGCTGGGACTGTGGGGAAGTGACCCAGAAAAATAGACAGAGGTTGGAGGGGATGCAGCACGTGGCTGTCATCTACAGGGTCCCTGGGCCGGGACCTGGAGTAGTAGGCGGGCCCTGGTCCCCCCCTGTCCCCACTCAGGAAGTGGCTGCACAACGGACTGCCGTTCCCCCAGAAGGGGGCAGAAGCTAGTGTGGCACAGCCAGAGGGCTGTGTCATGAAGAGGATGCCGCGGTCCTGGGAGTCATGTGGGTCCCCGCAGCAGAAGTGATGGTGGCAAGACGCCACCAGAAGAGGGCACAGAGCTAATTCCCAAGACAGCCAACAGGAGGTGCCGCAATGGTGAGTCGCACCCTGTCACAGGATTACATGTACTATTATTATTACAGTATATATTCACAATACTGTATTTCCTTAAGGATTTTTACATTTGTAAAACAAAATTGGTCTTTTATAAAGACATTTTTGCATAAAACAAAATGGCTGAGTTATAAGATATGTAGATGTCTATTAATTCATTGTGGACTGAACTGCTCTGACACAATCCACTCATACAGCATGTGTAATCCACCTGCTGCTCTCAAATCCAGTTCTTCCACATGGCAGAGTAAAACTGTAGGCCTATATGATAACTCTTTTAGGTACTTCTCATTCCTTGTAAAAACAAACATGAGGCAAAAGAGGGTAATTAATTTGTTGGCATAAGGAAGCCTTTGTTTTTGCCCCCAGACACCTTAAAATGTCTCACGTACAACACATGCGGTGTTAACCCACCTTCACAAGCAGTGCTTCATTTGCAGCTTGAACCATTTCATTTCTAGCCTGAAGTTGTTGCTGAAGATTATTGACAGTGTCCTGAGCCTCTTCTAACTCCTGCTTCAGCTGCTGCAATTGTCCACTTAGATGATGAGAACCAGATTTCTGGCTGTCTGTGGACATCTGCCACCTTTCCTGATTTGTCTGATGTGCAAGCTTCTAGAAGTTTTAAGAAATAAAGTGAAACCATTATACAGATTTTGTTTTATGCAACTTTAATACTATTCTTTCTCATTTCACATAATATATGTATAGACTGGAAGGGGTCCAAGTAACAATTTCAAAACTCATCACCATTAACACATCAGGGTGTTTGACATACCTTCAGGATTTGACTAAGAAAAAATGATTACTAACCTTCATTAACTGTTGTTCTTCAAAATGTGTTGCACATGTTCATTCCACTCTAGGTATGTGCATGCCCCGAGCAGTTGTACTCATCAGGGCAGCTTGAGCACCTTCTGCTGCTGCGTGCTGTTAGTGCCAGTATAAAAGTGCCCAGCTGACCCTGTGCCCCCTCAGTTCCTTCTTTCTGGAAAACTCCAATGTAGAGGGCAGGTCATGGAATGCGCATGTGCAACACATCTTGATAAACAACAGTTATGGAAGGTTAGTAACTCCCCCCCCTTCGAGTGACTGCACGTGGCATTTCATTCTCCCAAGCAGTTGAATAGGTGGAGGAATCAGAGTTCACACACACACACACACAAACAGCTTGGCCAAATTTGGTATCATCTCTGGAATGCTGAGTGATGGCGTACTGGGAGGAGAATATGTGCACACCAATAACCGGGTCACTGCTTTACAAATGTCCTGAATAGGGATCTGCACTATGAATGCTGCAGAGGATGCTTGCGACCTTGTGGAATGAGCAGTCAGGATAGCTGTTGGCGAAACATCTGCCTGATCGTAACAAGTGCGAATACATTAAATAATCCAGGATAAAATTATCTGTGAAGAGATTGGGATGCCTTTCATCCTGTCAGCCACAGCTATGAACAGTTGGGTAGACTTTCGGAATGGTGTAGTTCTTTTTATGTAGAATACTAAGGCTTGTCTAATGTCAAGCTTCGGGTAGAATCAGGTAGACAGACTGCCGGATTGCTATGAAATTGCAAAAACACTTTTGGGGGGCAACTGGGGTGAGGACATAAATACATCTTATCTTTAAAGAAGACTGTGTACAGAAGCTCCGATGTGAGGGCATAGAGTTCTGAGACCCTTCTGGCTGAAGTGCTGGCCACTAAGAAAACCACTTTCCAGGAGAGGTATAATAAGGAGCATGTTGCCAAAGGTTCAAATGGCGGTCCCATAAGCTTTGATGAGACCAAGTTCAGGTCCCAGTGAAGAATGGGCTCTCTTACTTGAGAGTATAACCTTTCTAGGCCTTTGAGGAATCGGACAGACATGTCATTTGAAAAACAAAAATGGATCTGTTATCCACCCGCAGGTGGAAAGCGGATATTGCTGCAAGGTGAACCTTGATAAAGGAGATTGCTAAGCCTTGCTGTCTTGTATGGACGAATGCGTTGGGACGCCCAAACAGAGAATCGTTTCCACTTCAGACCATGCAGTTTCGCATCAGTGTATTCTGAAAAGAGTGAAGCTCCTTCGAAAGATAGGTCCTGTTGGAGTCCTGAGGACTGTAGCCACGAACTCCTGCACATGACCACTGGCAAAGCCATGGACCTGGCTGCTGAGTCAGCCGCATCCAAAGCAGCTTGCAACAAGGTCCTCACCACTGATTTTTTTTCCCTCGTCCACCAGTGAGAACTCTTGCATAGTCTCTCGTGGGAGCAAGTTCTTGAACTTCTGCAAGGAGTCCTACATATTAAAATCATACCTGCCCAGCAGCGCCTACTGGTTTGCAGTTCTGAGTTGTAACCCCCCAGTAGAATAAACTTTCCCACTGAACAAGTTTAATTTCTTTGAGTCTTTTGATTTTTGGGGTTGCACCCTGTTGACCCTGCCTTTCTCTCTCATTGGCAGCAGCTACCATCAGGGATCCTGGGCGGGGGATGGGTGTACAGGAACTCATAACCCTGGGCAGGAAAAGTATTTTTGTTCAGCCCTTTTTGACATGGGGGGAAGGGACATGGGGGTCTGCCACCAGGTCTTAACAGGTTTCATAATGGCCTCATTGAGAGGCAGAGCTACTTTTGAGGGGCCAGCAGTGGCTAAAATGTCAACCAGGCTATGGGAGGACTTTCTCTACCTCCACCTGTATACCCAGATTTAAGGCCACCCTCTTCAATAACTCTTGGTGAGCCTTATCGTCATCCAGGGGAGGCAACACACCTTCTCCTGAGACTGCTTCATCAGGGGAGGAGGCCAGCACCAGCTGTGGAAGCTCTTCTTCTCTTTCTTCCTCAGCAGGATCTGGTTGAGCTGGTTCATGCAGTTTGGCTTCGGGGTCAGTACCGGAGTCCAGACCAGGCGCTGTCCAAGAGGATGAGAACGCCCTTCTTTCCGAGGTCACCCACTAGGCGCCCCTGGAATAAGCCCTGGAACTGGGGAAAACCCCAGGGTTCCAAAAGGACCACTGGACTGGCGTAGGTCCCCAGTGACCTCCTGACCATGCACTCGATGGTATTCCTGTGTCTGGATGCATGGAAGGGTGGAAATGCCTGGAGGAGTAGCTAGAGAAAGGCTTCTTGGAGGAGTAAGACCCAACCTCCGATTCAGTCTCTCTCTCCAGTGACTATGGTGGTGCCATTCCTACCAGTGCCAGAGGCCGGTGCCATGGTTTCCCTTTTGACAGTACTGAAGGGCATGGTACCAAACGATGACAGGATCCAGCGGGTTCCCTCCTGTCCATTAGGCACCAACAATACTGAATCTTGTATTGCCAGTAATACCAGTACCAACAACAAAAGAAATTATCTGGCAGCAGCAAACGCCATGTGGTTGGTACCGAGGTAGTATCAGTACTGTGCTGTGCCGCAGATGTAAACAGCTCTTCCAGTACTGGACTTGACAGTGCCTGCATTGGTGCCAGAGTCAATGGTGCTAACTTCTGCTGTACCAAGACAGAAGACTATTTGGTTTAGATTGCATTCTACTCTAATCCCTATGCCTGGCCATCTTCAGTGCCAGGAATCACCCCCTCCCAGACTTGTGTAGGTAGACCAGGTGGATGGGCTGCAGGAGAGGAGGACAGTATTTAATCACCTTGGAAGAGTATTCATCTGGGTTAGACTTTTAATACACAGGCTGTCAGGGTCAATTAAGTTGGGTTTGGATGTCAGAGCAGACCCTGTGATAGGAGATCCTGCTGGCAGGGAAGATGTACTGGGTAGGCCCTATAGAGAGAAAACAGCCTTCCCTGACAATTAGGAGTGATGAGTATTATCTTTGGTTTTTGTACCATGCTTCCCAGAAGAGAGAATAGGAGGAAAGGGAGACAGGACCTGGTTGGCCTCTTGGACATTTTCTTAGTGGGTTCCCCCCGCTCTTTCCTGTGCTTTGGATTCTTTACTTTTCTTTGGACTTTTGGAGGGATCTTCCTTTCTGGAAACAGTATCCCCTTTTTCTGGTTAAGGCTTTTCAATTGTAAGGTCTAGTCTAAGTGAGGGTCTTTAAATCCTCCCCTTTATCATGTCTTCATAAGGATTCACTTCTTATTCCCAAAAGGTCTAGAAGTATGTTGGATTATTTCACCAATGACTCAATTACTCATTAAAGTATGTGAGAAGGGATCCCTTCAGATTTCCCTTTTAGACCAGGGCGAGGCCTTAGGGTTTCAGGGGATATCCTGAATACCCGTGAAGACTTCCTTGGGAACTTAGATGGACCTGCCTGTTGAGTATTGAAAAGGACTTACTTGGTTTTGGAGGCATCTCCAGGGGAGTCTCAGCTCATATGCCAAGGAACAGAGGCTAAAACCTGCCTTCCAGACTCAGAACCTCTTCCCCTGGCTAAGCAAGGATCACCAGATTGGGAGCAGTTGTGGCAAAGTTCCCCATCTGTAGCTCCAGAGAATGCTTATTCTCTAATGGAATACTATTTTAGCTTAGGTTTTTCTTTTGCTTACTCCACTATGAGGGGGAGAAAGTGGCTACTCAGCAGTTCCATAAGTGGTACCATTCAGAAAATGCCCCAAGATGGATAGAAAAAGTTGGAAATAATGTGTGCATTGGTGGTTGGATGATTATTCACTACTGTTCTAAAATAAGCTGTTGAGCACAGGTACGGTGGGAGTGCCAAATTGCTGCTGTGTCTGCACTGCTGAATGCAGAAGACTGGCAGAAAGGACATGGCCAAGCCACAGAGGCCTGGGACAAATTTCAACTGCCTTTGATATTTGCATGGAGAGGGTGTAGTTAGTCTGGACTGAGTGGAGGAAAACACCCATGTAGCACAATACAGTAAAAATGCTAGGGTCAGTTCAGTTTTATCTTTTACCTCCTGCTCATAAGCCTCCTTTAATGAGTCTATTTCTGATGAAAGCTTTTTTATCTCGGCTTGCATTTTTGCTTGTAACTGAGCTTCACGTGCTTGGGCAGCACCCAGTTCTTCTGCCAAATGGTTTGCACGAGCTTCCTGTAAGACAGTATATCATAAATAATGTTAATGGCACTTTGCACTTATATGGCACCTTACACCCAAACATATGAATTAAGACAATGTTATTTTCCCATTTTATGCAGTGAAAAGTTTAAACATTTACCTTATTTGTCCACACTGAGTCAGTAGCAGAGCAAGAAACAGAACCAGGAGCCAGAAAGCCACAACCAATTTCTTTTTAGCTACCGGTAGTTTCTAAAGCAAATCCAAGCCGATTGAATAGTACCAGAATATATTTATATTCGACTAGGATTTATTTGTAATAAAAGTGGTCACATTATGTGTCACCATGGCCAGTACCCCCAAACGATTATTAAATCTTTAGAAACTAGGTTTTATTTATTATTCAAATCAGTTTCTTTACAAATTAACTTTAAAAAAAAAATTATTGTGTTACTGTTCATCCAAAGCGGTGCTAATAGATTCAGCTAAAACAGTGTGGCTGTGCAAGTACTTATTGCCAGAGACTAATGACTGGCACAGGAGTAAATTAAATGTCACGTTTGTTGCAAATATTTCATCATGACCTGTAAGGTTCACTCTCTCTTGGTATATCTTCATTAACGATCTGGAAGATGGTGTGGACTGCACCCTTAGCAAGTTTGCAGATGACACTAAACTGGGAGGAGTGGTTGATACGCTGGAGGGTAGGGATAGGATACAGAGGGACCTAGACAAATTAGAGGATTGGGCCAAAAGAAATATGATGAGGTTCAACAAGGACAAGTGCAGAGTCCTGCATTTAGGACGAAAGAATCCCATGCACTGCTATAGACTAGGGACCGAATGGCTGGGCAGCAGTTCTGCAGAAAAGGACCTAGGGGTTACGGTGGACGAAAAGCTGAATATGAGTCAACAGTGTGCCCTTGTTGCCAAGAAGGCTAATGGCATTTTGGGTTGTATAAGTAGGGGCATTTCCAGCAGATCGAGGGATGTGATCATTCCCCTCTACTCAGCACTGGTGAGGCCTCATTTGGAGTACTGTGTCCAGTTTTGGGCCCCACACTACAAGAAGGATGTGGATAAATTGGAGAGAGTCCAGCGGAGGGCAACAAAAATGATTAGGGGGCTGGAGCACATGACTTACGAGGAGAGGCTGAGGGAACTGGGATTGTTTAGTCTGCAGAAGAGAAGAATGAGGGGCGATTTGATAGCTGCTTTCAACTACCTGAAAGGGGGTTCCAAAGAGGATGGATCTAGACTGTTCTCAGTGATAGAAGATGACAGAACAAGGAGTAATGGTCTCAAGTTGCAGAGGGGGAGGTTTAGGTTGGACATTAGGAAAAACTTTTTCACTAGTAGGGTGGTGAAGAACTGGAATGGGTTACCTAGGGAGGTAGTGGAATCTCCTTCCTTAGAGGTTTTTAAGGTCAGGCTTGACAAAGCCCTGGCTGGGCTGATTTAGTTGGGTTTGGTCCTGCTTTGAGCAGGGGGTTGGACTAGATGACCTCCTGAGGTCCCTTCCAACCCTGAGATTCTATGATTCTATGATTCTATGGCCACCATCACTGTAGTATCTGAGCATTTCTCAAACACTGATATATTTATCTTCACAACATCCTTATGAGGTAGGTAAACATTACACTCATTTTACAAATGGGGAAGAGAGATGAAGTTCACAGGCAAAAGTCAGGAACAGAATCCAGATCTCCTGAATCTCAGCACATCTCAAGCACAAGAGCTCCTTCGCCTGTTTAATTGCTGTGTCTTGCTTTGCAGTAAAGTTACAAAAAACCTCTATTGTATACCCAATGCTCAGTTATAGCTTTTAGAATAATCCCTTCCTGAATTGTCCTCAGTGTGGGGCAGAGGCTAAAAGTTATAACTCAGCCTCATGCACATACAGTAGGTTTTTTTATAGTTTTATTGCAAAGCAAGACACAGTGATTAAGGAGCAGAAGGATGCTAATGTGCTTAAGTGAAGCACAATCCCTCTGGAGCATGGTGGGAGTGAGGTAGGGGAATATACATGGTGCATGACTACCTCTTAGGAGGATACAGCATGCACGCCCCTCCTCCCCACCTACCTTGAGGTGGCTAATACCCTTGGGGCACTAAGAGGGACCAATACCGTGTTCACGAACTGCATCTGAGTTTGATTCCTGTGCAGGGAGAATTAAAAAAAAGAGGAGGAAGATGGGTCAAAGGCTCTACTGCAAGAGTTGGCCTACTTCCCAGTAGCTAGTTTCCATATGTAAATATTTCAATTACTTCCTTTTTGTTCTATGTACCAAAGGGACCTAGATTTTACAAAAAAAATCTCCAGTAGTCGGTATTTTTAAATTAGGGCATTTGGGGTTCACAGACACCCATATTTGAAATCTTATTGAAAGTATGTTTTTTTGGAATTGAAACAACTAAACAATGTGTCTTTTTTCTTAATTTTATAATAAAAATTATCACAATACTTCCTTGTCAATCCAAAACTAAATATGTGCATCTGTGCTGACAACTTTATACACCAAATAAACTGTATAGTCCATCTCTCTAAAATCAACATTTGTCAAAGGTAATTCCACTGCCACTTAAAACCAAAGCTATTTTGAGTATGTTACATGTTTGGTCACCTTTTCTCGAGACAGATGGTTCATTTCTTCCAGTTCTTGCGAGAGTCTGTCCGTTTCTCTTTGAGCTTGAACCAACAGCCGGCGAGTCTCCAAAAGCTCCAAATGAATGTGCTGCATCTGTTCTCGTTCTAGCCTCAACTGCTGACCTAAATCTAATGCTTCCTTGTACTGGTCTGCAATGCACTTCTCCTGATCTTTCACTGTCTGTAATAGGTAAATAATTTAAATTCTTAAAGAAAACAGATATTGAATTATTTGTTTTCCTCCCCCTCCCTTTTTTTTTTTTTTTTTTTATAAACGTTTTGCTTTTTCAATTGCATTTCAATGAAACCCATTTCCCTAGCTAAGTCTGAAGGTTACTAGAGCCTAAAACAAGCAGCAAGATTGGCTTAAAACTCCCACATAATGCAAAGTTAGAGTGTGTGCTTTGGAATCCTGGTTTAAATTATGGGATTCATGATTCTGCAGACAAATACCAGGAGAAAAGTATAGAACCCTATTTTTGAAGGGAGACAAGGAAGATCTATACACAACTGTTTATAAACAACTGGTTACACCAATACCATCACAATCCAATAATGAAAATATAATAAACTTCAGCCAAGAACTCCAGCAAGTAATTTCAGTATGAAAAAAAACATACTTTCTTGAAAGCATTACATTAAATGAGAAGACAACTTTCTTCCGCTGTTTATTGCTTACTAAACCAAACAATCCATTAGATTGGAGACAAAGAATGTTCAGTTAGTAAACTAATAATTAATTGGAAAAACACATTTATCCAAGAAAACAACTTACTTTTTCAATATCTGTTATTCTATGTTGTTTTCTTTCAATTTCCTTTTTTAGTTGATTTATTTCTTGATCTCTCTGGAGCAATTCAAACTCTTTTTCACGAAGCTCATCTTTAGAATGCTGTAGCTTGCAATCTAAGCTCTCAATCTAAATACAAAATACATTTAAAGTCAGAAGAACAGCTTTCTTTTTTCTTAAGGGACACCATGAAATCCTGACAAATTCAAAAGTTAGAAGTAGTTTAGATACTACATCTGCCTTTGAGTTCCCTTACCAATTGATAATAATTTTACCAACACATTTTCCTATTTTAAAGAATGATTTAAGGTGCATATTTTAGGAAGTAACAAGGCTGGCTTTTCTTACTATGGTGCAATTTTTTTTTCATTTTTTAGTTTTAATTGGTGAACTCTAAATAATTTCTCTGGTAAAAAAACCAACACCCAAAAAAATAAGAAACCCCCAAACTATTAACATCACTTTGGTCTTATCCTAGGCCAGCTCTTGCTTGCATCCATTCCCCAATCTCATGCAGACACTAGGTTATTCATTCTACCATGCTTGCCGGATTTTATTTTAAATCATTAATAAAAATACCTGTTTATTGCGTTCTTTAATTTCTAACTCCGTTTTCTCCAAACTACCTTCTAATCTAATTATTTTTTGTTCCATTTCTCCCCTGTGTTCACGAATAGTCATATCCAACTGGGTAACCTAAATATAAGAAAGAAATAAAAAAACAACACTGTTTTGAAGTAGTATTTAGAATTTTAGAAACATTATTTTATGGAATATAAAAGAATTCAACACACCTAATGAAACTAATCCCTTTTGGCCCTGAGAATGTGGTCCCAAGTGTAATCAGTAAAACTGACCTAAGAATGGATTAGAGGTCTGGCATTTAGAAATCTATTCTTAGAGGCCAAGTACATAGAGAGAATGGAAAAACAATTCTAATTCCATAATTTTACACATCTTGCCCATACCTCAACACAGAGAACACAAGACAGAATGGTTATTCAGCTTTACACTGAGTTATTTGAGTAGACTGTCAGTATAGATCCTCATTCTTGGAATGTGCCTGCATAAAGCACTAAAGCAAAAAATGCTTTGATTACTAGGAGCCATATGGACTTCATCTCAAGCTACAGAGCTTTTCAGGTAATATTATGCATGGCCTTCATGCACCCTCAGTTCCTTCAACTTCTTCAGATTCCAGCTGAAACTCTGCAGTAACCCTTCTTTTTCTCCTTTGAGTACTGTCAGTAAAAATCCCCACTTTTGGAAGAATGACAGGCAATAACAACTCTCTAAAGAGAAGGCTTTGAGAAGACTATTTAAACAATGACAGTAGGACTGCCCTCCAAAACTGGGTATCAGATCTTGAAGGCAGATCAAGACTAAAGTTGTGAAAAGATATGGATTGACCTGCAATCAGCAGCTCTACAGATTTCTACAATAGGAACATTACAAAAGCATGTTCAGAGACTGCCTTAGATCTAGTCCAGGGGGTTCCCAAACTTGGTTCGCAGCTTGTTCAGGGTATGCCCCTGACGGGCCGCAATGAGACACTTTGTTTACCTGAGCGTCCGCCGGTACGGCCACTCGCAGCTCCCAGTGGGCGTGGTTCGTCGTTTCCGGCCAATGGGAGCTGCGGGAAGTGGTGGCCCAGCCCATGCTGCTTCCCGCAGCTCCCATTGGCCGGGAACAGCAAACCACGGCCACTGGGAGCTGGGAGCGGCCATACCTGTGGACGCTCAGGTAAACAAAGCGTCTCGCAGCCCACCAGGGGCTTACCCTAAACAAGCCGCGAACCAAGTTTGGGAACCCCTGATCTAGTCAAATGTGCTCAGATACTATTGAGGACACGGATACCGCTTAACTGATAGCATTTTTCAATGCAGATCTTAATCCAGTTTATCAAATTCTGACAGGAAGCTGCTTGTGCCATAACCTTATTACTATAAATGAAAAAATGTCTTGGGGATTTACAGAAGGGTTTTGTTCTATTAAAGTAGTAGTTATGGGCCCTCTTTGCACACAAAGTGTGTCACCTGACCGTCCCCTGGTAATGGGTGTAGCTTGAGGAAAGTGACCACTTTAGGAATGAATATGGGAGGAGTATACAATACCACCTTATCCTCATATAAAGTTGGGTGAGGAAAGTCCAGCCATTTAAGCTTGAAGCTCACAGACCATTTTAGCTGATCTAACAGCTATGATAAACAGTCTTTGGGGCAGGTGATAGAGAGAAAATTCCTCCAGAGGCTCTAATAGAGAGTCCATCAGCTTGGTCAGCACTAGGTTGAAGCCTCACAAAGGCAAACAGAAAACATTTAGACATATCCTTTACAAATGCCTCAATGGTAGGCAAACAGATATAGAATCCCTTGAACTGGAACACAATATGCAGCTAGGATAAATGAACTGTATTGAGAAAGTCCTCATTTCTTGAAATGTAGCAAGCGGTCTTAGTGATCATTTGAGCATTAGTAAATGCTGGACTTGTTATACTTTAAATAAACACTCAATAGGATATTCTGGTAATATGCTTAGAAAGATCTAACCTGAGCTGCTCTTTGTTTCAGTTCCCAGTTCCTTTCTTTCAATGCCTGGTCCATGTCAAGAAGTTCTTGCTTTTTATCCTCAATTTCATCCTTACAATGCCTGCAATTTCCATATAACAAACAAACAAACAATGTAGATGTTCTCTCTCCCTTATAAAGCTAGATCTAGATTCCAAAAAAATCAAGTTTTCATAAATCTGATAAACGTTATATTCCAAAACTCCAAATGTTTTTTCTTTTAAAATGTTTGTTAATTTAATTTTGATCATACTTAGCATTCTCAATCCCAACTTCCTGGTTGAATAGTTTCTGCTTCGGTGCTGCTCTGATGACATAGGGCACTCCCTGCTTCTGACTGTACATCTTGGAGGGGAGAAATCTGAAAGTGGGTGCGACACATGGATACTGAAAAAGAAGAGAGTGATCCCACCACTGCCTTATCTGGAGCTTCCTTATCTCTTGAGGCCCCTGCTTCTCCCTTTTGCCTGCCCTAATGGTAGCTTCTTCAGGCTTTACTTACCAGCCTCCTTATCCCCAAACTGGTGTCAGGTGCTGTTGCATGCTCCACTCCTGCTTTCATATGGTTTGTCTGGGTCAGTGGAGAGGAGATAAGAAAAAGGATGGAGCATGCAGCAACAAATGGTCCAATGGTGGGGAGTGGAAGAGCACGTTTACATGGAAAACAATTAAGTAAAGCCTTTACAAGGCACAACTGTGATAGATAAACAGATGGAAAGAGTAGGTACCTCAGGAAATGTAAGGCTCCTTCCCCTAGCGGGAGACAGAGAGTAGTGCTGCTGTAAGTGTTACCTTCTATATCAGCAAAGCAACTCCTAGGCAGACCCTTTCTCAACCAGGAATTTGAAATTACAGCTGTCAATTTAAAACTTTATTTTAAAATACATTTTATAGTGTACTCGTGGTGTGACACACTTCTTAGCTATAGAAGCATTTAGAATGCTTGACTGAGCAAACTGAATTAAGTTTTCTTTGAATATACACCATGCCAGCCAAAATTTTGCAACTTGGTTATCTAAAGTTAGGTAACTAATTCTGCATTTAAGCACCTAAAACATAAGTGGCCTGATTTTCAGAGTGCTGGACACCTACTTCAGTGGATGCTTTGGCTACTTAGCACCTCTGAAAATATGGCCACTTATGTTGTAGGTGCTTAAATGTGGATTTAGGTGTGTAACTTTAAGCACACACATTTAAAAATGTTGGCCTCTGTTCTTTATTACAAGCTTAATTATTTTAAAATATAGGTAAATTTTGAACTGAGTAAAAGAACCTGAATGCATTTCATAACCATCTTCAGAATGGAGATTTCCCACTAACTTTTCGATTAAAATTATTTCACTCATTATCAGAACTACATCGCAATAAAAAGTGTATATTAGAAAGTTTCATTAATTTGCTATAGTAAAGGTTAAACAGTTGTACTGTACAAGACAATCATTCTTTTTACTGTCATTTAACAGCTGTGGACTTAGGCAACATATTAACAGTTTTTTTTATTACGCTCCCCGGGTTACGCAAACCCGACTTACGCAAATCCACACTTACGGAAAAAGTTCTGTAAGCTAGAAATGGGGGGGGGGGGGGGGGGGGGGGGGGTTTGGGGTTTTTTCCGCGTAATTGTCGGGTATACATTTCCGACTTACGCAAAATTCAAGTTACGCAAGGCGTTCTGGAACGGAACGCTTGTGTAAGTCGGGGAGCGTCTGTACTGTTATTTTTAAGGCATTCCCAAAAAATACTTTAATGTTAGTATTTTTGCTTTTAGAAACTAAACAAAATAAACTGAAGAGCTACTTTAAGTTATCCAAGGACCATGAATTAATTATATATATCTATATCTAAATATACAGATATATAGATATATATCTCCACCAGATTATAGGGGGCTGCTAAAAGGTGGAAAGCACCATCAAAACCAAGAGACATGCTTCACTGTTCCTAAAACAAAAAAAATCACTGCGATTAAGTCTTCAAGACCTGAATAGGAGTTAGCTCACCTAAGTTCAGCTGTTAGATCCTTGATAGCAGCATACTTCTCCTCCAGAGAGAACTGTGCATTCTGTAGCACATCTCGCAGTTCCTGTAATTGTCTCAAAGTGATTTTTAATTCTCCGTGGGCATTTTGTAGTTCAGCCTCTAGCTCTTCTATTCTGTGTAAAGCATCCTTTTGCCCAATCTCACTCTGAAGCAGTTTATCTTCCAGATCATTCACTGTTATGTGAATAGAAATTGAAAAGAAAGGGTACTCACCGGTAACTGGTTCTTTAAGTGTCGCCTCTACATATTATTACTTGCAGTATGCACCCACCCCCAATGTCACTGAGCTTTGAGGACATTCTAGAAAAGCAGAGTCCCGTTCAAGACTGCATGACCAATCCCTCTGAGACATTATGAAGGTTGTGCACTCCCCAACCTCCTCACTTCTTTTTGCTAAACTTGGTCTTTAAGAGAGTTGAATTCTGAGGAAGAAGTGAAAGTAGGTGAATAGTGGGAAAATGAAGAGGCAACACACTCAAAGAAATAATGGTTATTCTACTGACAGAGATGTTGTAGTAAGTGTGGATCCCACTGTCAGTGCGCATGTCTTGTGTGCAAACACGGAATGTTTTAAATAATAATGTTCTGGGGCTTTGGGGGCCATGTGTGCCCTGTGGCTCCTTGTGCTCCTGTAAAAGAGCATAAAAGGTTTCTTGATATCAAAGAGGGGAAAAACTTCAAGTCCTCCTTGAGGAACGGGTGCATTTTCTGCTCTGAGCTGCATTTACACATGGTGCAGGTACAGTAACTCCTCACTTAACGTCCTCCCGCTTAACATTGTTTCAAAGTTACGTCACTGCTCAATTAGGGAACATGCTCGTTTAAAGTTCTGCAATGCTCCCTTATAACGTCGTTTGGCTGCCTGCTGGTAAGATTCTGTGGAAGAGCAGTGACTTTACAAGGGAGCATTGCACAAGTTCCTCTTCTCTGCCTCCTCCTCCTCCCTCCCAGTGCTTCCCCCACCGCCAAACAGCTGTTTGGCAGCGCTTAGGACTTTCTGGGAGGGAGGGGGAGAAGCGGGCAAGTGCTGCGTCTCCACTCCTCCCCCTCCCTCCCAGAAAGTCCTAAGCGCTGCTAAACAGCTGTTTGGCGGCGCTTAGGACTTTCGGGGGGCGGGAAGGAGTGGGGATGCGGCATGCTCCGGAGAGGAGGTGGCGTGGGGGTGGAAAGAGGTGGGCCTGGAGTGGAGTGGGAACAGGAAGAGGTGGGCCTGGAGCATTCCCGGGAAAGTCGGCGCCTGTTCTTCTCCGGGGAAGCTGCTGCTGCTGCTGCTGCAAAGGTGCTTCCTAGCATCCTTGCCTGCAGCGGGCTGTGCCTGTGTGGGGTAAGCCAGGGGCACTTCCCAACCACAGTACAGTACAGTACAGTACATGCCTTTTGTCTGCCCCAAATTTTTTTCCTTAGAACCTAACCCCCCGCATTTACATTAAATATTATGGGAAAATTGGATTCGTTTAACATCGTTTCACTTAAAGTTGCATTTTTCAGGAACATAACTACAACGTTAAGTGAGAAGTTACTGTATGTCTTTTGGTATCCAAAGTGGATGGCATAAGGTTTCTCTGTCCTGGGGTCGGTGCTGGCACTGAGTTCTTTGGTGCTGATGAGGTTGTCACAGAGTTCGCCAACACCAGTGCCAATGACGCTGGCACTTTTTAGGCCTCTTCTCCCTGGTAGAACCAGCGATATGGTGCCTTGTTACCCAGTTACCAGGACAGTTATTAAAGATAGTCTCCTTGACTCCAGCTTGGAGGATCTCTCTTCTCTGGGATCCGATGCTACCTTCAAAGGAATGCTCCAAAAATATCTATTAGGGATATGTCCTTCCCTGAGGCAGAAAAGAGATCTGTTGTGCCCATCAATTAAGGGCATAAGAGCATCACACAAAAGACAGGTTATAAACCCTGTGGGTTTAGAGTCTGTCATTACTAACTAAGTGCTTTGCTCAACTGTTCAAGGAAATATGGGAGGGTGTCTCCTCCATCTTTCTTTTCTTTT
Organism: Platysternon megacephalum; assembly: GCA_003942145.1. Classification (NCBI taxonomy): domain Eukaryota; kingdom Metazoa; phylum Chordata; order Testudines; family Platysternidae; genus Platysternon; species Platysternon megacephalum. The sequence goes on along the minus strand of QXTE01000110.1, from coordinate 3,924,114 downwards.
TTGGGGGGGAGGGGGACAGACTATCCAATTAAAATAACAAGAAAATAATTTTTAATAATAGGGTGAAGAGGATTTCTTCACAAAAAGATTGCATTTGAAACAGAAGAGCGGACTCAATGTGCCATCTTGATGCCACAGGCAGTAAGAGGGAACAGAGGGTATGTCTACACTAGTAGGCTGACTTACCTTTCATTAGGTCGACTTACATCTACCGCAGTAATTACTACAGTCGTGCATGTCCACACTACTCTCCTTGGGTGAGTGGTGCACGTCCTCACCAGAAGCGCTTCCACCATCCAAAAAGGGGGAGTGTGCGGAGCGGAGAGCCTGGTCTCTCAGCTCCGCTGGCAGCTCCCTACCGGGAGCCCGGCTGTCCCACAGGCTCCCAGCAGACTGCCCCCACCCCGCTCCCCATTCCCTGCCGAGAGCAGGGGGGAAGCTGCCCGAGGCTTCTCGCCACTGGGGGGCGGGAGGTGGGCAGCAGTGTCAATTTCATGGCTCAGAAGCCATGAAGTTGACAAGGCTGCCCAGCTCCCGGCAGGGATCCAACTGCCAGGGCTTCTCACCCCGGAGGGGGGTCCAGCTGCCCAACTCTCCAGAGGAATGGGGGGCAGCTTGGCTTTCTTGTCAATTTCATGGCTCCTGCCATGAAATTGACAAGATCACCAATAGCTGATGTAAGGAACACAGCATCTACACAGATTCTGTGTTGCCCTAACTACACCAACATAAGCCCTATGCCTCTTGGGAAGGTGGAGTTATTATGTTGGTGCAGTAGGGCGGTGGGAGCAAGGCTGTAGTGTATATACTGACATAATTAGGTCGACATAAGCGGCCCTATGTCAACCTAACTGTGTAGTATAGACCAGGCCTGAGGGAGGGTCACAGCTGCACTGCCCTTTATGCCCTGGCATGAGAAGGAATAGGATGCATGGATGGCCGTGATGGACATTCTCTTCAAAAAGTTCTGAGCTTGTGTACATAGGCTCATACGCCCCTACAGTGGGACCCACATGAACACCAGTTATTGTTAAGAAATCTACCTTTCTTTGAGTTGGCCTCTGCATATTCCTAAATGTGGGAGTTTAGTAAACAGTATAACCCCTAAGAAGGCAGGCTCAGAAGTTCTAATTAAGCAGGAGCTCCAGAATTACCCTCCCAAAGTATGTATCTGATCTAAATACCAAGCTGTTGAGTATGCAGTACTGCATAAATGTGTCAACAAAATTTCCTGCAGATTTCTATGATGACAATATTACAGAAGCAGGCTATTAATACCATCTTAACAGAGTGAATCCTATGTCCTCTAGCCCAACACATCTTGGTACATAATCTAATCCATTTTGACAGATACTAAGTGGAAATGGTATTCCCCTCACACTGATCCTCAATGGCTACAAACAGTGTAGGTGCATTCCTAAATGTCTCAGTTAACCCTATCAATGTTGTATAGAAACCTAAAGATGAGACTTTGCATTGGTAGTGATTTTCTCCCACATAAAAAAACAAACAAACAAAAACAAAAAAAAACCACATATACTTTATGAATTCCATTCTTTTTTGTGAATGCCATTTATGAGTGTAACCTTCATTGTGGACTAAAGCATCCATTTTGTAGCTGAGATTTGATACCTAGTGGACAGATGATGGCTGAGAAGCTGTGACAGAGAAGTCAAGTGCCATTGAACGGCTCTTCCCTAATGGAACAATGGGTTTTCTACCAGCAGGGCCATCGATTTAGAATATTTATCTCTTTACACAAAAGCTGATGAGGGAGGGAGCTGGAGTCTCCCCATCCCAAGCTTGCAGCACATGGGGACTCAGGGGACACAGTCAGTTTTAAGAAGTGGTCATTCTCTAAGGAAATCCAGAAGCAAGATAGTCAGGCCAAGAAGGCCAGAAGGGCTGCCTGACCTAAGTACTCAGACCACACCCAGGACTTACAAGGGTGGTGAAATCAACTGAGATTGATTGCGTTTAAGTGTTTGTTGTTTTCCATCTATCTATAGTCCTCTTGTCCTTTTTTAAGAGCAAAGTGTTTGTTGATAAAAATTCCATTGTTTAGTCTGTGTCTTGCTTTACTACCATGTTGTCCCTGAAGGGTGTAACTAGGAAACCAGAGGTCCCACAGGCAGTTGAACTCTGGGGGAGAATATGTCTAAGCAAATGGGGGCTCAGGTGGGCTGCAGCACTGGTTACAGGGTCTAGCCAGAATGTGGGGTACCACTGCCCAAGAAGTGTATCAGTCATGGGTAGGCACCTGGGACTGCCCTTGAGACCCAGAGCTACAAGCAGTGATCAGTCATTACTCAGATGAAGGGGGCACAGAAGCATGTGGGATTCAGCAGTTGGATACAATCATAAGAAACTGGTGTCCATCTGGAGAGTGAGATTGGACCAAGATTGTGACAAGAGACCTGAGCCAGTCTTACAGGGATACGGTAGTAATTTGAACTTTCTAATGTAATTGTTCAATATCTTCATGTCCATGATGGAATTTCTTTATTGGATTGAGAGAGAATTTGAAGCTGATATTAGGCCATGATAATTGGTGACACTGATTCTCAATGTAACCGAGGCTCCATGGGGGAAGGCACACCCCACAAGTGGGAATATGTGGAGGCCATCTAAAATGAAGAAGCCCAAGTAACATTTTACTACCCAGATCTTTTCAAATTGCAAGATTATGAAAAGTCAAAATAGTCATATGTTGAGTCCCTTGCAACTAACTACAAAACAAGTGGGATGGGGGGAGGGGGGACAATCTATTTTAATACATAAAGCATAAGCAAATAAGTCTTAAAGATGAAATTTTTTACACATAGTAAATCATTTACCTTGTTGTGTTTTTTTATTTAGTTCTGACTGAGTGTACTCCAAAGTCATTTCTAAGTGACTTAGCTGCACTGTTTTAGTTTCACCATCTCGTCTTAAATGCACTAGTTCTTTCTCCATACCAATTAGCTCATCCTTGCACTGATCCATCTCCAGCTTAATCTGCCTGAACAAAACACAAAAGGAAACAGAATTAACAAATCACAATTGGAATAATAAAGACAACATTTCCCTCACCTCTTTGTGCCCCTCCAGGTCCTTGCCCTACCCCAGAGACTCCTGCAGGAGCCTTCTTGCTCCCTGCAGTTCTCACTCACTAGGCCATATGCCTAGGAGTCACCTAATAGCTGGGTTCTTTCCCCCGCTTAGGGTGACCAGACATCCCGATAAAATTGAGACCGTCCCGATTTTTAGGTGTTTGTCCTGTGTCCCGACCGATCTCTGGTCAGGACGCAATTTGTCCCAATATTTGGCTCCGCCGGCAGTTGGTTTTTTTTGCTCCGCCGGCAGCACTCGGGTTGTTTCTTTGTTTTTCTCCGCCGGCAGCACTCAGCTTTTTTTTTTTTTCCCCCTTTGCCGGCGGACACCCCCGGTGTCCTGATATTTTCTTCCTCTCATCTGGTCACCCTACCCCCGCTCCTCCTACAGGAACCTATCTACAACCTGCAGTTCACCAGCTCAATTGAGCTCTGGCTGCCTTTATAAGCACCAGGTGCTCTTCAGACTATCACCTGACCCGTTACCCCAAAGCCTCATAGCTGATTACCCAGAGGTGAAGCTGAGCCCATCTTCCCTAGAAAGGGCCAGTTACCCTGGACAGATTGCTATTTTCATACCTGGTTCAATGCTTTGTATATGCAATGAACACAAGCAGAGAAATTTATACAAAGGCTGAGGCATATGAACTCTCTACGAGTACTACGTTAAACAAATCAATTTAACATACTGTATTGTTTTAATTGCATTTCAGGTAACAGTTCTGTATAGTTTCCCCGAAAGAAAATTAACAAGTTCATTTCATTTCATCCTTATACTTGTATTTATAAATTGAGCACATTGGTATGGAATCAATGAAAAACAATAAGTGGGGAACCTACTGATGCCTTTTCACAGACATTATTCAGAAAAAAGACACATTTTAAAGGGACACTGTTGATATTAATTTTTGTAAAAATATTTTTTCTGATAGGGCTCTTTTAAAACTGTACAAACTGAAAGAAATAGATTTTAAAAATCCTTAAATTATTTATAAGGCTTTTCTGCCTCTCTGATGTTGACAAGAGTATTTTCGGCATGGAGAGTGGTCAATCCCAAGAGCAAAACCATCAACATTATTATTTTTTAAACCAACTCAAGCCCCAGTTTCATGAAAGCACTTAGGAACATGCTTAACTTTAGGCATAAAACTGAAGTTAGTGTGTTTATGCACTCTTCCTGAATAAGGATGCTTTCCTGAACAGAGGCATATAGAAGGACTAAGCTTGGATATCTGTTTTTTGTTAATTTACAAATAGAAGTGTCCTTAAGCTAGAAATAAAGGCCTGAATTCAACAAGGTATATGGGATTATTAACATGTTTACAAATAGGCAAATATTCAAGTATGAATCAGGACCTGCTGAATCAGGACCAAAGTACTATTCTAAAGCTACATGTACCTGTAAAACATACTCCTTTCAATAAAAGCATCACATTTTGTAATACAATTTTTTAGTAGTTTTACAATATTGGATCTTCAGAATACACCAAAATTAAAAAAATGTTCTACACCTACCCAATTGTGCTAGTAAGTTCAGCCACCTTCTGTCTTTTTAAATCTGCTTCCTGAGAGGCTATACGGAGCTTCCCTTCTGCCTTTCTCAACTCTTCTTCTGAGTTTTCTTTCTGTTTTTGAAGCTCTTGCTCCAGTTTTGATACCTATTTAAAGTTGTATTTAATAAGGTATTTAATATCTATACTGTTAAAATATATATAAAAGAATATAAATCTCCCTCTTGAAAAAAAAAAAATCACATTTAATTTCTTTGGTTAGATCCTAAAATTGCACATAAAAATCAAATAGAAATCTGCAAAGGTACGTTTAGAGAACAAATTATTTCTTATCAGTTTAATAAGTGCTACAAAAGTAACTAGACGCAAAATTTCTTATTATGATGTATTACTTTTTAATTATACACCTACAGCCTGATTTTCAAAGTACTGAGCATCCACAACTCCACATGAAATTAAGTGGTATTTCATTTCATTATTCACTCAGGCTACTATAATAATTATATCAATTACATTTGATAATTAAAAGATTATAAACAAAGTAAGCTATCAAATAGACAGATATTGCAATTCCATATAAATACTTATGCTTACCTATACTATTTAATTCTTCTCATTATGAATGTACTTTACCTGTTTTTCAAGCTTAATTTGGCTATCCTCTAGCTCTCCATTTCTAATTGTCTCCTGCTGTAACATTTGCTGCTGCTGCTGCAGAGTTTGCTGTAGGAGGACATTTTGTTCAGTGGTGTCTTGAAGATTATGATTTCTTTGTTTTATTTCTTTTTGTAACCGGTGCACCTGAAAATACATTAATTTTCTTTACAATGAAACAAATATATTTATGCCTTATCTTGCTTTCATTTAAGTCGGTCATCCTATTGTTCTTCGTGAGAGGATGATCAGACCCATAATGCAAAAACAAACATACAAAAAAAAAAAAGCTCTCAACTCTACTGAAATCTATTATGAGAAATAACAGGGAGACACTGTAGCACTGGCTGGCAAAGAGCGGAGACTGGCATCTGTTGCTTGGAGCCTGGGCAGATGTGTGGGATCAGGGTGGGGGGAACGGATCCTTCACACCCGATCCCTGCACCAGGACATGGCCCTCTCACACACCTGCTTGTGTGCCAAGCAGTGGATCCTTCTCTCAGCTCCTCGCCAGCCAGCCCTACAGTGTTTCCCCTGGACCTGCTGGTGACTATTGGGCCAGGGAAGGGTCGGGGGAAAGGGAATCCAAGGCTCCTAATAAAAGACAGTTACCTTTTCCATAACTGGTGTTCCTCGAGATGTGTTGCTCATGTCTATTCCACAATAGGTGTGCATGCTCACCATGTGCACCAGTGCCGGAAGTTTTTCCCCTAGTAGTACCCATAGGGGAGCGTCCCTAATGACCCCTGGAGAGGCACCTCTATGGCACGGTATAAGGGGTGCTGTGTGCTCCCCCCACTCTCAGTTCCTTCTTGCCAGACAACTCCGACAGCGGGGAAGGAGGGCGGGATGTGGAATAGACATGAGCAACACATCTCGAAAAACACCAGTTACGGAAAAGGTAACTGTCTTTTCTTCTTCGAGTGATTGCTCATGTGTATTCCACAGTAGGTGATTCCAAGCTATATCTGTTGGAGATGGGTAGGAGTTCACAAACTCTCGGGACGGAGCACAGCTCTGCCGAACCCAATGTCTTTCCTGGTCTGGGAGACGAACACATAATGCGAGGTGAACTGAAGATCATGTGGCAGCCCTACAAATGTCCTGAATGGGGGCATTGGCTAAAAAGGCACCCGACGAGGCCTGCGCCCTAGTCGAGCGTGCCCTCACAATCAACGGAGGGGGAATTCCCGCCAAGTCGTAACAGGTACGGATACACGAGGTGATCCAGTTGGAGAGCCGCTGAGTGGAGATTGGCTGACCCCTCATGCGTTCGGCCAAGGCGACAAACAGCTGCAAAGGCTTTCTGAACTGCCTAGTCTGTTCCAGGTAAAAGGCCAGAGTCCGTCTCACATCCAGCGTGTGGAGACGGCGCTCCTCACTGGACGCATGGGGCTTGGGGCAGAGGACCGGCAGGAAAATGTCCTGACCCATGTAGTAGGCGGAGACCACCTTCGGGAGGAACGAAGGATGTGGGCGGAGCTGGACCTTATCCTTATGAAATAGTGTACAGAGGCTCAGAGGTCAGGGCCCTAAGTTCCAAGACCCGTCTAGTTGACATGATTGCACCAGGAAAGCTACCTTCCACGAGAGGTGCGACCAGGAGCATGTAGCTAACAGCTCAAAGGGGGGACCCGTCAACCAGACCAGCACCAAATTCAGGTCCCACTGCGGGACTGGGGGGCCTAACGTACAGGAAGAGACAATCCAATCCCTTAAGGAATCGGCCAGTCATAGCATGGGAAAATACCGTGTGCCCCTGCACTGGCAGGTGGAAGGGCGATATGGCCGCCAAGTGCACCTTGACGGACAAGGGCGCCAGGCCTTGGGCTCTAAGGTGAAGGAGATAGTCTAAAATGAGCTGGATCGGGGCAGCCACGGGGAAACGTCCTGCTCAGCTGCCCATCGGGAAAACCGAGACCACTTTGCCAAGTAGGCTCGACGCATGGAGGGTTGCCTGCTTTCCAAGTGGACACGCTGAACCCCTTCCGAGTACATCCTTTCCTCCCGGCCTAGCCATTGAGCAGCCACGCCGTGAGGTGGAGCACTGCTAGGTTGGGGTGGAGGCGGCGGCCCTGGTCCTGGGAGAGCAGGTCTGGGCGGGACGGCAACCGGCCACGGCGGGGCGACTGCCAGGCTCGTTAGGGTCCTGTACCAATGTTGTCTGGGCCACGCCGGGGCAATCAGGAGGACCCGGGCCCTGTCCGTCTTTATCTTTTTCAGGACCTTGATGATCAGCGGGATCAGGGGGGAAGGCATAGAGAAGCTGGCCTGACCAGGATAGGAGGAAGGCATCGGAGATAGCGCCCACTCCCAGCCCCCCCCGAGCAGAACTGGGGACACTGGCGGTTCTGCCAAGTCGCGAACAGGTCCACCTGGGGAGTTCCCCACTCTTGGAAAATCTGTGCACCACCTCTGGGTGTAGAGGCCACGCGTGCTAAGAGGAGAAGTCTCGTCTCAGACAATCTGCCTGCGACCGCTGGACGCCCAGTACGTGGTAGGCCTGTAGGCAAATGTCGTGGGCTATACAGAAGTCCCACAGCCTGAGGGCTTCCTGGCAGAGGAGCAGGCCCCGCCTTGCCTGTTGATGTAAAACATCGAGGCCATGTTGTCTGTGAGGACCCTGACCACTCTGCCCTCCAGGTGTGAGGCGAAGGCCACGCACGCCAGCCGGACCGCCCTGAGTTCCTTGACATTTATATGCAGGGCAAGGTCCTGCGCAGACCATAGACTTTGGGTCTGAACGTCCCCCCCATGGGCTCCTCACCCCAGGTCCGAGGCATCCGACATCAGCTCCACTGACGGGGCATGCCCCTGAACGGGACCCCATGGAGCATGTTCTCCGGGGAGGACCACCATTGTAGGGAGGCGATCACTGGCTTGGGCACAGTGAGGACCTTGTCCATCCGGTCTCTGGCCTGGGAGAACACTGAGGCCAACCAGACCTGGAGGGGCCTCATCCCGAGTCTGGTGTGGCGAACCACATATGTGCACGCTGACATGTGACCAAGGAGCTGGAGACACACTCTGGCTGTCGTCATGGGAAACTTTGTGACTGTGTCAACGAGCCCTTTTAGGGTCTCGAATCTGTACAGTGGGAGGGAGGCCCTGGCCAATGTCGCGTCCAGGACTGCCCCGATGAACTCTATGCGCTGTATCGGGACTAACGTGGACTTGGTGTCGTTCACCCACAGGCCCAGGGTGGCGCACGTGGACAAGAGGAGCGCCACATGATCCCGCACCTGTGATCGGGAGCTGTCCTTGACCAGCCAGTCGTCCAGATAGGGAAAGATTTGGACCCCAGGACGCCTGAGGTAGGCCGCCACCACAGACATGCACTTTGTGAATACCCTGGGAGCAGTGGACAGGCCAAAAGGGAGGACTGTAAATTGGTAGTGCTCCCACCCAACCATGAAACGGAGGAAGCACCTGTGCCCCTCGAATATATGAATGTGGAAGTATGCATCCTGCAGATCGAGGGCGGCGTACCAGTCCCCGGGATCCAGGGGATGATGGAGGCCAGAGAGACCATGCAAAACTTGAACTTTACCATGTACTGGTTCAGGCTTTGCAGGTCCAGGATGGGCCTGAGCCGCGCTTTGGCCTTCGGGATAAGGAAATAGCAAGAGTAGTACCCCTTGCATCTGAACTCCGCTAGCACCACTTCCACCGCTCCTAAGCCAAGGAGCCGCCCCACCTCCTGCTCTAGCAGAGCCGCGTGAGAGGGGTCCCCCAGGTGGGACGGGGGCGGAGGGTGGTTTGGTGGGGTAGAGGTTAACCGGAGGGTGTAGCCCCGGGAGACGGTGTTGAGGACCCAACAGTCCAAAGTCCGCCGCGACCACTCCGGGAGAAAAGCACACAACCGGTTGGAGAAGGGAAGCTTTATTGCGGGTGGATCCCTGATGTGAACTGGTAGGTCGCCCCCGGTCGTCCCATCAAAACTGACATTTCCCCGCCTGTTTACCCTTGGAGGACCCAGGCTGGGAGGCAGACCAAGACTGCCACTGAGGGCGTTTCTTATAGCCCCATGACTTTTTATAAGGGGGCTTGTATTTAGAGTGGGTGGCCTGGGTGGGAGCCTGCTGCGGCTTAAACTTGGGCCTAGCTGGAGCTGGGACACAGAGGCCAAGTGTCTTAAGTGTAGTGCAGGAATCTTTCAGGCCGTGCAGTTTCACATCCGTCTGTTCCGCAAACAGGGCCTTGCCATCGAACGGGAGGTCCTGCAAGGAGTTCTGCGCCTCACTGGACAGCCCAGACAGCAGGAGCCACGACGCCCTCCTCATGGACACCGTGGAGGCCATGGACCTTGCACCTCTATCCGCAGCATCCGACGCTGCCTGCAGGGTTGCCCTGGTAGCCGCTGTACCCTCCTCCACCAGAGCTTTGAACTCCTTCCTATCACGCTCCTGGATGGAGCCCTCGAATTTGGGTAGAGAGCCCCAGAAATTGAACTCATACCAACCCAGGAGAGCCTGATGGTTCGCCACCCTTAACTGGAAACTCGAGGAATAATAAACCTTTCTCCCAAAGAAGTCCAGCCTCCTTGAGTCTTTATTTTTCAGAGTGGGGGCTGGTTGGCCCTGCCTCTCCCTGTGGTTGACCGACTCGACCACCAGGGAGTTGGGGGCAGGGTGGGTGTACAGGTATTCATGCCCCTTGGTGGGCACAAAGTACTTCCATTCTGCCCTCTTAGAGATGGGGGGCAAGGAAGCCAGGGTTTGTCACAAGGCATTTGAAATTTTTGCCACCCCTTCGTGGAGTGGAAAGGCCACCCTGCCCGGTACCAAGGCCAATAGGATGTTGAAGAGGGAGTTGAGGGTTCCTCCACCTCCTCGGCCTGAAGGTTGAGACTTGATGCCACTCTTTTCAATAGTTCCTGGTGGGCCTTAGAGTCCTCCTGTGGAACAGAGGGAGGAGAGGTCGTAATCACCTCATCAGGAGAGGGTGAGGATGCAGGCATGGTACTCTGCGTACCGACCAGTACTGGAGGTCCCACCACCTGGTCACCCTCTGGTCACGGAACCGAAGATGCACGTCCCACCGACTCCTTTCTGGGATGCTGGTAAAGGGAGGCCGACGGTCGTTCCGATGCTCCGGCCACCAAGCGAGCCCCCACCGGGGCCTGCGTCGGGGGCCACGGGGCCCACTGGTACCACGGTGCCGGCCAAGGAGCCCAGTGCCACTGTTCAGCCTGACTAGCCTGTCCCATTGACTGACGACTACGAAGGGAGGCCGGGCTAGCGTACGATCTGCCGCTGTCCCTGGACCGGGAGGAGCGGTGGCGTCGGGAATGGTGCCGACCACGAGACCATGATCCCAACATGGAGGAACGGTACCGCCGGTAGCAGCTGCTCCACAATCGGCTCCGGCGGGCGGATCCGCCGGTGAGGCGCCTGTGATCGACGCCCGAGACTGCGGGAGCGGTGCCACAGCTGGGTCCTGGAGCGAGACGACGAACAGGAACGGCATCGATGCCCATATCGTGACGGGCTATGGTAGCCTCTCAGAGGTGAGGACCTCCGGTGCCGTCTGTCTCGGTCTCAACGGGGCCCACTCCCTTCGTGAGGTCTATGGCCACTCAAGGCAGATCAGTGTCTGGAACCCCCGTCAGTCAGAACCCAGCCAGACAACCTAGTGGGGATCGATGGTGACTGGCGTGGACTACACACGGGACGGTCGCTGAGCGGCGAACGGCGTTGGGAACATTCCCTCGAACGCGAATGGTACCGACCAGGAGGCAACTGCAGAGATCCAAGCAGTGGTTTGCCTCTGGACCAGGGAGCCAACGGTGGCAGTGCCCCTGGTACCAGTAGGGACATAACGTCCCGGGCCGCTTGCAGGGCCTCCGGCGTGGAGGGCACCCGGACATCCAGGGAAGCCTGTACTGACTGGGCCAGGCTACTCCGCTCAACCTGAGTTGGAGGCCTGGAGGCCGATGGGGACTGAGAACTGCCCAACGTGGGTCTAGTCTCTCCCCCGGTCTTGCTCTGGTGCCTTGGCAGAGAAGACCTCTTCTTAGCCTTCTTGGTGTGCCCCGCGGACGGGGAGCGGTGCCGACTGGTGGAAGGCACCGAAGGGTCACCGCGCACCAACACCGCGATGCCCGGTGCCGACTCAGAGCGGCGCACTGGAGTCGGGGTCAATGCCGACTCCATCAGAATGGCTCGGAGCCGAATGTCTCTTTCTTTCTTGGTCCGAGGCTTGAAAGATCTGCAAATCTTGCAGCGATCACGGAGATGGGTTTCCCCCAGGCAGTGTAAACAGTCCGCGTGCAGGTCACTCACTGGCATCGGCTGCCTGCAAGTGTCGCACGACTTAAGGCCCAGGACATGCCCCGACCCAGGTGCACTAAACTAAACTACCACTAATCTAAACATCATCAACTACAGGTACTACTACTACGAACGAACAAACAAGAGTTCTAGAGGAAAGCTGCAGACAAGCTGGAGCAGAGCAGTTCTGATGCACCTTCACTGGCGGCAAGAAGGAACGGAGGGTGGGGGGTGTGCGCAGCGCCCCTTATACCGCGCCATAGAGGTGCCACTCCAGGGGTCGCTAGGAGCGCTCCCCTACGGGTACTGCTAGGGGAAAAACTTCCAGCACCGGTGCACGTGGCGAGCACGCACACCTACTGTGGAATAAACATGAGCAATCACTCGAAGAAGAACTGCACTTTGTCCGTCCTGCCTCTTTATCCCCTCCAGCCAGCCAGCCAGGAAGCAGCAGTAGCAGCCTGGGTGAGAGCAGAGCGAGCCAGGTTACAATCCCTGCCCTGGACGACGCTGGGCTGGATGTCTGGCGCCATCTGATGAGATACCCCCCAACGCCCTCTGGCTTACCATCCCTCCTACTCCCCAAGATAGGACTGGCACCGCCACCTCCCAGCCTGCTAACCCTCCACAAGCAGCCTTAGCAGGGAAGTGGAAGCTGAGATGGCCATTTCTGCCTCCCTGCTGTTGGGAAAAAATTGCAGCAATTCTCAGGGGCAGGAGGAGGCTTGGCAGTTGTACACATCCCATGAAATTCAACACACTTACCTGTGACACTGCTGTAAATTAAAAAAAAAAAAAAAAAATCTGATTTCCACAGGGTCTTATCTATAGGTTATCTTTCCTATATAAAAAAAGAGGTAATGTAAAATTAACAGTTGATCACTCTTCTTCAGCTTCCTATTCTCTCTTGGCTTTACAATTTTGTGGTTCCTGGTTCTCTTCCTATCCTACTCCTTCAGCGGCTCATTCTCCCCTCCACATTCTGTCCTGGTTCCTCTGCTCTTCTCTATTTTTGTAACCTCAATCTGTTCCCCTCTCCCCCAATTACCACCTATATGCAAATGAGCCAAGATTTTCAACAATGATTAGTGACTTTCGGTACCTAACTTGAGACACGTTGAAGGAGCCTAATTTTCAGGGGGTGGATGCTCAACATTTTCTGAAAAGTCATGCCCCTTTAAAGCATCTCAAGTTGCACACCCAAAACTGGAGGCACCCATTATCACCAGTCACTGATGAATATCTTGGCCATGATTACCAATCTTTACCTTTAAACTTGCCCCATTATCCAGTCTCCCCATCTCTAAATATCCGTTATAGATTTTAAGGGCAGAAGGGATGAGTAGACCATCTAGTCTGACATCCTGTGTATCACAAGCCATAAAATTTCACCCAGTTATTCTTATATTGAGCCAAATAACTTGTGTTTAGCTAAAGCGTATCTTCCAGAAAGGCATCCCAAAGATAGGGAATCCATCACTTCTCTTGGCAGTTTGATCCAATAATTAATCACTCACTGGTAATATTTTGTGCTTTATTTTGAATTTGAATTTGTCTGGCTTTAATTTCCAATGACTGGTTCTTGTTATGCTTTTCACCACAAAATTAAAGAGCCATTTAGTACCTGTTTTTCCCCCCCATACCTATACTACAACCAAGTCACCTCACTAACTTCTTTTTGATTAGCTAAACATTAACACAACCACCATAGTTCTCTCAATCTCAGTCATTCCATAACTGAATGTATCCTTCCTCCTGATCCTGTTTCTCTGGCTTTATTAACAACTCCCTTATATTGGATACTACTACTTTTCACCTACCACATCCACTCTCACAAAGTCCTATTGCTTCTCCCTCTGTCACAAAAATTTGCCCCTTTTCACAATCCCTACTGCTAAAATTTTGTTCACCTCTCTCCTTGCCTACTATATCCTTCTATTAGACGCAAATTCTAATATTTCATAATGGATAATACCAGTTTTCTCTGTAACAGAGAAAAACTAAGTTGATAAAACAAATTAAAGTTTACCTCTTCAGACTTCTTCTTTAGCTGCTTTTCAAATGACTCCTTATTTTCTTCTAATTGACTCAGATACAATCTAAGTTCTTCCTTACAAATGTCTAGTGTGGACTCTAGTTGTCTGACCTAGTTAGGTGTAAGAGACCATTTAAAATAAGTAATGACTAGTTGTTCAGAATTGGTCAAGAAGTCTAAAATAATTCACTAAAACCTGCTTGTTAATTCTGCCATTTTGTGTGATATAACTACAAATATGGATTAAAAAAAAAACAAACAATCTTTAATTTCTCTGAAATTTACTTGCAACATAACATTTAAATAATGAAAAATATTCATGGAAAACTTACAAAATTTATGCTTTTGTTTAAGTCATAAGAGATTATCAATTATGCAACGACATTACAATACCTGTCATCAGCTACAGTTTAAGGACATATATCTATTCACAATACTGAGTCAGCTATTCACTTGCGCATCATTTACAGAGAAAGTGATAAAAAGGCTATAAAATGCCAGCTTTATGTATGGGATACCTTCATAAGGTTGAGAATGATACATTCTTATGTAAATTATGACAAGTCAACACTCAAAAGTAGATTCATATCTAAAACCAAAATATTTTATTGTGCTATTACAAAATAGCAGATCCACTTTTATTTTCTGCATTGAGTCTGCAGTTCCTGAGTTTCATCAGGAGGGAAAGGACAAGGTAAACATAAAACAGCATAGCATGATGATGTTGACAATTTAACAAATGTATCTTACATTTACATTACTACTAATTTGGACTTGCACCCTGAAATCACAAACTTAGATATACAATTTATATACAACAATAACTAGGGACCTCTCCCCCACACACACACTGAAGCGCAACTATCTCTGGGGTGAAATGCAGCAACTGTAACATTAAACAGCATTGGGCAGGAAGTGAAGATTTCCATATCAAATTGCAACAGCAGTGGAAAATTTAGATTGCAGGCAGTCTGCAGTTTTCCACACTAGAATTTTACTAGACCATGAGGTTAACACACACACGTACTTTTTTTTTTTTTTTTTTTTTTTTAAAGGGAAGGGAAAAAAGGTTTCAAGTTATCTCTGATTAGAAGTAGTCAGGGACTTTCATTTTATATTTCACCTGAAAAACCCCACTGGCAGCAGTACCCTGTAACACTATAACAGACCACTGGTTCAGTACAAACTCAGACAGAAGCAAGCCACCTACTGAATCACCAACGCCACTTCTTAAAGCACCTAGACCAGGGGTAGGCAACCTATGGCACGCGTGCCGAAGGTGGCACGTGAGCTGATTTTCAGTGGCACTCACACTGCCCGGGTCCTGGCCACCGGTCCGGGGGGCTCTGCATTTTAATTTAATTAATTTTAAATGAAGTTTCTTAAACATTTTAAAAACCTTATTTACTTTACATACAACAATAGTTTAGTTATATATTATAGACTTATAGAAAGAGACCTTCTAAAAACGTTAAAATGTATGACTGGCACGCGAAACCTTAAATTAGAGTGAATAAATGAAGACTCGGCACACCACTTCTGAAAGGTTGCCGACCCCTGACCTAGATGATACTTGGATGGCTTCTCATCCCAACCAATCTTAGGTTATTAATTCAGATGGTATTACAGCACAAGATGGCATTGCTTGGCAAAACTACTGTTGCCAGTACTACATTGAAGAGGCTTGCCAGACAGACACTAGTAGGAGGAGTAGATGGGCTAAAGAGTTTGAAGAAGTCAGTTTACTTTTACAGTTACTATTTAGCCTAAAATAAATATTGCATCTATAGTGAAACCTGAAAAAAAAGACCCTTATTCGTCACTCTCTTGTTTTTAGAGACTCCCCAAACTATCTCCAAATGTAGTGATTCCAATTCTGCTCTACTTGTACTATGAAAGCATCTTAGCCAGGCAAATGATTTTTGTTGGTACATACAGCAGTCACTTAAAGCAGGTTTCACTAGAATATTTCTCTTTTGTTTGTTCATTCTTAAATGAAGGATGAAAGAAGGACTGGAAGGTAATGACACCTTTTGGAATATTTCCATGAGCTCTATAAGTAACTTGGAGGTGTCTCATCCAGAGGAAATGGAAAAGAGTTACATAAATACGGCAATTCAAAGAAGAAAAAGGTATTAATCAAAAACAACAAAAATCATACTTACTTTGATTGTTTCTTCCGTTAATTGGCTTTGCAACATTTTCAAAGCTTCTTCTTTCTTGGTATTTTGCTTTTCCATTTCCTGTTTGCATAGATTTACCAAAGGAGACAAGATGTGAATATAACTGCATATATAAAAGTTATACTACCGGAAACCAGCATACTAGAAAACGAAAAAATATTTGGTTAGTGACAAAAATGTTTGTCTTTATATTGTATTAACATGCATTTTACTTCTAAGTGAATTTGGCCCTGATTCTGTCACATTGTGGTCCCTTTACACTTCCCCAATGGCAGAAAGCGGCTATAAAGAGAGAGTGTAGGCTGCTCCTGCAGAATATTCTCATTATAGGTAAGGCCCTACTTGAATTGCAGGATGATAGTCAAAAATATTGTGGCTGAGTTGCGGACAAGCCACAGAAAATTGTGGAAAAGTAATAATGGACCTTATTATTTGCAATAATAAAGCCCATTATTACTGTTCTGCAATTTTCCATTGTCGGCTGAGAGTAGGCACTCCCGCCGTTGGCCACCCAGGTCTGAGAGCAGAGGTCTGGGGCTGACAGCGGCCACCCTGGGCTGACAGCAGGGGCTACTGCTCTCAGCCCCAGGGTGGCCAGGCTCCCACTGTCAAAAGTGCAATGGAAGCCTAATATTGTAGAATCCGCAACATCGCAAGTTACATAGGGCCTTAATTATAGGATAGTTCTCCACCTGACAGAGCAGATGTAAGGCTCTATGCTGGCCTCCTTCCTTGTCCCTAGTGGAGGTGGCATATTGAGATGCAAGCCAGGATGTGACCCGAGTGCTATTCTGTGCTGGAATAAAAGCCATGGAGGGTCATTAAAGTCAGGGCAATTTAGAGCAGCTCTGGGACTGGTGTAGGTTGCAACAGATACAGAGGCCAGAATTAGGGAGCAGGCAAAGATGGCTTAAAAAAAATAAAAAATAAAAAACCACCCACCTTTGTCTACGCCTATCTTTCCTGTACCCAGCAAAATTAAAAGAGAGAACCCGGCCCTTCATCTCTAAAAACTAGTCAATCAACATTTGGTTTGCTATTAGATAGAATTAATAGTCATTACCTCTCTGCTTTCTATCAGCAGCCGATCCAATGATTCAAGGTGACACTGTTTACATACAATATCTTCTTGTAAAACAGACATTGTCTTCTCTAGCTCATTAATTTGCTGGTGTTTCATAGCCAGCTGAGTCTGAAGCTATACAAAAAAAACCCCATTATTTATTGTTTTAATGTAGTTTCTTATACAAGCCTCTTTTGAGATTTAAAAACCATCTACACATATGGTTCCATTTGGTTCATTTACCACCAAAAAGCAGTCACCCCTAGAGTGAACACAAAATGATCATATTGATGCCATCAGCAACACCGTACAACCTAGGAACAGGTATAAAAATTACATTACTGATTAAAGCAACAGGAGAACATAGGCAGAATATAGTTACTTTGCATGCTGAAATTGGTCAAGACTACAAGACATACAACTCTACTTTTGCAAAATATAACATGAAATCTTCCATGACTGCAAGCAGTAAGGGTTTCAGTTTCAAAAAAGGTAATCTGAAAGTTATTAAATGTTTCTAAAAAAATTGGAGGAACGTTATCAAAGATCACCCTGTCTCAGTGGGAAAGAAAATACTGCCTGGGCCAGTATTATTTTGGCTGGGGATTCTCCTCATGGCCAGAGGAGAGATGCTCAAGTCAGTCTCCACTTTCTCCCCACATTAAGGACCCTGGGGAAGAGGTCTTCCTGGGGTCCAGGGAAGTGGGGTGATGGTGTTATAGAGGTGTCTGACTTTCACTTCTATATGGCAGAGAAGAGAGTCACAAGTCTCCAGGGGACAGTCTTCATAATGCTGAATGCTAAAGAGAGGGAGTGTATGGAGGAGATACAATGAACTTTTTAACCCCAGAATGACTGAGGAATGAAGATATGGAAATTAAATTGACATAGAAAACATTAGAGATATATATGAGACACACATTAGTGCATAATCTCTTACTATTTCAATCTGTTTTTCCATCTCTTTGTGCTGTTCAAGATGAATTAACTTTGCTTTTTCAAAAGCTATAGTTACTTGCTCATGTTCTTCATTGATATTTGCTTCCAAGTTGCGAATCTGGCCATTCTTTTCCTGGAAATATTTTTTAAAATTCTTAATTGGAATATATAGATCTTTTGATATCAGGTAAGGAGTTATTTTTTGTGTAAGCAATAAGGAAGTATGAAAGCCTCAGACTCATAAGAACAATAGATAAAATTGGAATTTAATATTAATATTTTACATTTATATAGCATCTTTCACACTGTAAAATCTCAAAGCATTTTACAAAGTACAGTGTAAACATGGAGCACCACTGAAATGCAGCCATCTCAGACATGGAGGGCAGCTGTCAGATGGACAGCTGGCACAGATGACAGCACACAGTAGTGAGTGAAGGAAAATGTTGGCCAAGGACACCAAGGCAAACCCCTACTCTTACAAGAAGTGTCATGAGGCCATGAAAGGAAAATAAAGTAATTTTACCGCAGTGAATATTAAATATGAGGGAAGTGAAGAGAGCAATCTTAAGAGTGTAAAAACTAAAATATTTTAATACTTTGCACTGTTATTCTTTTTCAAATGTAACAGTACAGGAAAGAGCTGGATTTTCAATCATTAAATATTTCTAACTGACAAATATTTTCCTATACTGAAAAAAACTGTAGAAAGACAATTTAAAAAAAAATATTTCTATATACTTACAAAAGTGACTGCTTCTTGGATTTAAAAAATATGAGTAAAATCCTGGCCCTACTGAAGTAATTGGCAAAACCATCATGGACTTCAGTGGGGCCTGGATTTCATTCCATATATAATATAAAGAAAACTATTTATATCCATTTAAAAATGTTCATGGGTGTTCAAGGGTAAAAAATTCCAGGATCTTCTGTTTAAAGCAAGATTATTTGGGTTATTAAAATTGTGTGATCTGTACTAAGAGATCTTGCACTCTATCTGGTTTGTACATGAATAATGCCAGCACAATAACTGAAAATATATAATAACACACCAAGATTGTGTGATTTTACACAATTATGACTTCTCAATGAAAATTCCTTACTATGAGCTCCTGATCCAGCTCACTACATCTTGTAGCAGCAGCAGAATAAGCAACTGTCTTTTCTTCCAACTGCTTTTCAAGTACTGAAAGCTGAGAGGATTTCTTTCTTATCTGAAAATAAACAGAATATAAACCATTAAAAGAGATTATTTTTCTTTCCTAAACATAAGATTATAAAGACCTATGCAGGTGTATATTTTTCTAACTGTGATGTTTATATAATGGTGCATATGTAGTGTAAGTACAGCCTGCTAAGAGCAGTATGGTAGGTAAAGATTATGTAGGACAACTGATTTAAGGTTTGTTCAATTATTTGTGAATGCTTTCTTGAAAACTGACTTGTTATTAACTATTACTTTTTTATTAGTTACAGAGAAAAGAAATTTTAAGGCAACTTATCTTCAATGTGTGCAATTTACCATAATTACAATGCCACAACAGTGAGTCAAATGTTAGACATCTATAATATTTGGGGTCATTAAAACAGCCATTATAAAACAAATTATGCTGAAACTGGATATACATGTTAGGAATTTGAATGCTAATGCAGTTTAATGCCATTGGTGAGTTATAGCTTTCATTGCCTTAATTTCTCTTGTGATTATCCAGTAATAGTTCTGGTCTCTGGCAAATATACAGAGCATTTGGGTATCCACTAGTACAGAGGTGGGCAAACTACGGCCCGTGGGCCACATCTGGCCCGCGGGACCCTCCTGCCCGGCCCCTGAGCTCCTGGCCCGGGAGGCTACCCCTGGCCCCTCCCCTGCTGTTCCTCCTCTCCCGCAGTCTCAGCTCACTGTGCCACCGGCGCAATGCTCTGGGCGGCCGAGCATCGCAGCTGCAGAGCCGCTGCCTGACCCGGTGCTCTGAGATGCACCGTGGCGCAGCTGCCTGTCCTGGTGCTCTGGGCGGCACGGCTGTAGTGCCGCCAGCCACCAGTGCTCCAGACAGCACGGTAAGAGGGCAGGGAGTGGGGGCGGTTGGATAGAGGGTAGGGGAGTTTGGGGGTGGTCAGGAGGCAGGGCTGTGGATAGGGGTGGGGAACATGGTGGCAGGGGTCCGGGGGGGGGGGGGGGGGGGGGGGGGGGGGGGGGGAGAGGGGGGGGGGGGGGGGGGGGGGGGGGGGGGGGGTGGGGGGGGCGGGGGGGGGGGGGGGGGAGAGGGGGGGGGGGGGGGGGGGGGGGGGGGGGGGGGAAGGGGAAGACAGTCAGGAAGGAGATGGGGGGGGTTGGAAGGGATGGCAGGGGGCAGTCAGGGGCAGAGGTTCTAGGAGCGGTCAGGGAGAAGGGGTGGTTGGAGGGGCAGTCAGGAATCAGAAGGGTTGGATGGGGCGGCAGGGGGTTCAGGGGACAGGGAGCAGAGGGGGATGGATGGGGCAGGAGTCCCGGGGGGGCTGTAAGTGGGGGGGGGGGGGAAGAGGGGTTGGATAGGGGGCGGGGCCAGGCCACGCCTGGCTGTTTGGGGCAGCACAGCCTCCCCAACCAGCCCTCCATACGATTTTGGAAACCCGATGTGGCCCTCAGGCCAAAAAGTTTGCCCGCCCCTGCACTAGTAGGTTTTTTTTTCCCCCCCTCTCTCTCAATCACTCACACACACGTCTACCACAAGAGGGCACACACTGACAATCGAAATAGCAGCAATTTACACAGCAGCTTTATAACCTGGGATTTCTGATGTTATTAACATATTAAGGTCTGAGTTTTACCTTCAGATTTTCCTGCACCCCCAATAAATTTACTAATTCAGATTCTCTCCAAATAGTCTTGCATCAGAAAACAAACATGGCAATGAAAGTTTTCGAAAAAGGGGAATTGTGTCAACTATTGCATTTAATTCAGTGATCAAAGGTTATACACTTTTCAGCCCTCCTAACAACTTACATCTCGCTCTAAGTTAGTAGTTTTTGCAGCCTTCTCCAGTAGTTCTTCCTGTATAATTTGAAACTGACTGGCTCTCTGGGCCATGCTGGTCTTTAAAGAAGAATTCTCCTCTTCTGCTTTTGACAGCTTAGCACGTAACTCTTCTATCTCTCTTGTGAATCTTCGACACTCCTTTTCAAACTGTTTACTGATGAGCTCCAATTGTTGACATTTTCTCTCTTCTTTTTTAAAAGAAGTTTTATTTATAGATGACAATTAAAATTAGAGATAATCAAGTTGTAAAAAGACATCCCTGATGAAGACAAGAAGTAGTTTGACAGCAGCATGTTAAGCTACCACATGAGCCCCAGGGCTCAAGAGTAACCTCAGAAAGTTTTGCCCTCAGAAGTCAATGCCTGTTGTGGAGGTTACATTTAGGCTTTGGGAGAAAAAGCACGAAATGCACTGCTATGAATGTACACCTGAAGTCATTTTATTGTGCAGCACTGAGGGCAATCAGAAATCTACAACCCTACTTTTCTAGAGCTGAAGCGCCCTAACAACGGTAGAAAAAGAACAAAGGAAAAAATGAATAACTGGAGACCTCATCATATCAGAAAAGGGAGAAACCTAAGTTTTCCATTTTTAACATATTTTGAGTCTGGGGCCAAGGCAAGCCATGGAGAGCCTGTTTAAATAAATAAATAAATACACCTCTACCCCGATATAACGCGGTCCTCGGGAGCCAAAACATCTTACCGCGTTATAGGTGAAACCGCGTTATATCGGGTAGGGAAGGCTCCTTGTCCCCTGACCACCCCCCGAGACCCTCTGCCCCTTATCCAACCCCTCGGCCCTGGCCTGGCACCCTTAACACGCCGCTCAGAGCAGCGTGTCGGAGCCGTCCCTAGAGGGATGCGGGGCCCGGGACAAATCAGCCTCCCCGCTAGTCTCCTCACCGTCCGCCCAGCGCTCCCGCCTGCCCGGCCACCACTCGCCTCCTCACCCCACCTACCCGCGCGCCTGCCCGCCGCTCACCTCCCCGCTATTCTCCTCACCATCTGTCCGGGGCGCCTCCCCACGTCCGCCCAACCGCCACTCTCCTGCTTGCCGTCTTCCCACCCACCTGCCTCCTCACCCCCGTCCTGCCTGCCGCTCACCTCCCCATTCGCCTCCTCACCCCGCTTGCCCACCCGCCTCCCGCCTGCCTCCCACCCTTAACACGCCGCTCAGAGCAGCGTGTCAGAGCCAGACACGCTGATCCGCCGAAGCGCACAGCCCCGCCCCCCAGAGCGCTGCTTTACCGCGTTATATCCGAATTCGTGTTATATCGGGGTAGAGGTGTAAATAAAAATTAAAATGCACATTGAGCCTCAAGACTATGATAAATACCAAAGTAGCTAAACCCTTGCTCTCCATAAGGGCATCTTATCTTATTACAGAAAATATTAAAATAGCAAAATTAAAACCCACAAAAATGTTAACTCGCATTCTGCAGTCATTTTTAAATAACTATGTCAGAAGGCATTTTATAGTTTTTAAGTGCACTATTTTTCACCATGCTTACCTGTTTGATTTCCAGTCAATTTTACAGGTTCTGTTTCTAGGCCATGTAATCTGCCACTTTCTTGTCCCCCATAATCATTAGAAAGATGTTGAGCTACTTTACTGACAGTTAGGTTTGCTTGAAGCTTTTGAATTTCTGCTTCTTTCATTGCCAGTTTGATTCTAGCACAAAGAAAAAGATATAAAATGTTATGGGAAAGTATTTTTTTAAAGTATTTTTCTCTCTTTGCCAGTAGCAATACCTCCTAAATACTATTCTAAAGTCTTGCTATAGTTCAGGACCCTTAAAAATATACCTTAAGTCTGCAATCAGGGATTTGTTTGATTCGCAACAAGAGGCATACATAGCTTCCTTTGCAGAGGAACTGGCCATTTGACGTTTCGAGTGATGCAATTTAAACTGCAAGTTAAGAAAAAAGAACTAATGAAAATATAAACTTTTTCTATGATAAATTCACATATTGTACAAGCAGAACGTTTTGCAAGGCACAAAGATTTGAACATCCTGGCCTGAGTGGGTACCTATACACAGAGTCCTAAAAAAAGTGACGTTTGGAGGGGGTAAGCATCAGAGGTCCCATCAAATGGAGCTGTGGGCAATGGGCACCTTGAAACTCAGGTCATATACTTAGATGCCTAAATTTAAATTTAGATACTCGAATTTGAAAATTTTAGCCATTAAATATCACACTTATGAAGTATCAGTAATGACTCCAAAGCTGAGCTTGTTTTGAACTTTTCACTTAAAGGAACGTTAATTCTGCTTTATTTCAATGAGTGAATTTAATCTCCCAATTTTTCACAATTATAGTTGAGAGGACATCTGAATTTTCTATTAAATTATTTGGATAAAATAATTACTAACTTTCCGGGGGGGGAAAAAAAATTGATTAAAAGCCACTCAGTTTGAAATTGGCATTATTACAACATCTCTGAGACAGCCCACTTTGGAGATTCAAAAATTACAAACAGTGTTATTCAACTTTCCTAATAACCCTGTACATTTATGGAACGAAAAGCAGATGGAGAGATCAATATCCACCATGTACTCCTGCTCTCCAATGCTGCCTCTCTGGTCCTGCTACCCCGTCCACCTCCCTAGCTCTGCTCATCAAAATTACCCTCCATACAGCACCTGATCTTGGGTTTCTTTGTGACTCCTTCCCATCCATGCTCTACCCACCAAATTTCTTGCAGACTCAATAAAGTTCACAAGTGTAAGTCCCAGTTTGATGGACCAGAGCTTCATTCTGGTGAGCCATATGAAGTTTCATCATCATCATCTTCCCATTATGCCTCTGGTGTTTAGGGCAGCGACAAAGCTCCTCCACTCCTGTGTGTTTCTGGCAAGTCTTTCAATGATTCCCCAGCTGTGCCCCAGGTTTTTCAGCTCAGCTTCCACAGCTCTTCACCATGTTGTTTTCGGGTGACCTAGTTTTCACTTGCCTTCAGGTGTCCATCTTATTGCTACTCTGGTGATGGAATCAGTTTCCATCTGCAGCACATGGCCAATCCATCTCCAACACCTCCTGGCATTGATAGTGCTCATATCCTTTTGGCTGCACTGTGTCAATAGATCCTGGTTTGCGATTGTTCTCGGCCAAAAGATACGGAGGACTTTGGACCTGTCATACTGTCTCATTCCCCAGCATTCTGCACTATAAAGTAATGTTGAAAGTACGCAGCTCTGATAAATCTTGAGTTTGATTTTGGTGTTGTATTTTGAGGATTTCCAGACAGTATTTAAGCTCCTGAAGGTGTTCCTGGCTTTACTGATTTTGTTCCGGATGTCCTGGCTTGTTCCACCATCCTGGCTGATGGTGCTGCCCAAGTATGTGAATGTTTCTAAATTGGTGAGAACATAATCCTCTATCCATACTGGTGATGGTGAGGCAATATTAAAGGTCATATCTGTCTTATTGCAGTTGATTTTCAGTCCAATTTGCTGTCTGAATGCGTTGAGTCGAGTTGTTTTTTCTTGTATATGGTGTTCGGTATGTGATCGGAGAGTGAGATCATCTGCGAAGTCCAGGTCGTCAAGGGATTAGAAGGGTATCCATTTAATGCCTGTTGGCACGTCTTCTGTTGTACGCTGCATTACCCAGTCGACAGCAATGTTGAGGAGGATTGCAGACATGATACACCCCTGACATACTCCTGTTTTGACTTCAAAACTGAGCTCACTGTGATCAACACTGCATATAAAGTTGAAATAAAAGCTTTTGATTATGTTGATTATATGGAGAGGGATTCCATATGCCTGCAGAATGCACCATAGGCTGGTCCTGTGAATGCTATTGAAAGCCTTCTCAAAGTCCATGAAATGTATGCAGAGTTGCCGTTGCCATTCTAAGCATTGTTCAATTATTTTTCATAGAGTGAAGATCTGGTCTGTGCATCCACGCCCTTTCTGAAAACTAGCTTGCTCTTTTCTGAGAACGCTATCAACTGCCTCTGATATACGCTGGACTATGATCTTACACAATACTTTGCTTGGCACAGATAAAAATGTGATACCACGCCAGTTGTTACAATCACTGTTCGTTCCTTTCTTTGGTGTCTTCACTATAACCCCATTGGTCCACTCATCCGGCACTTTTTCCCAGACTGATGTAAATAGAGGGGCCAGGATAGATGCTGCTAACTCAGGATTTACCTTGAACAATTCTGCATTCAAGTTACCCTTGCCAGGAGCTCTCATTTTTCAAGGATTTGATGGCTTGAATGATCTCTTCCTTAGTTGGGGTGTCTGTGCTGATATCAAGATCTTCTTCTGCCTCTTGGATGTTTGCTTCCTCTTTAGGTGGCCCCCTGTTCAGCAATTCTTTTAAATGCTCAGTCCAGTGCATTTCTAGTTCTTTTTCTGTTGTTAGTAGGTGGCCTTGTTTGTCCCTGAAGAGAGTGTTTGTTGGTGTCTGACGTTTACCACTAATAAGCCACATCATTTTATAGACGGTTCCTTGTTCACCACAAGCAGCTGCATCCTCTACATTGTCCGTACGTTCCAAAAATCAAGTTTGGTTTTTGTCTTGGTGTTGAGCACTTCAGTCTTCGTGCCAGTGGCTTCCTTTTGGCTTTCACCACCGGCAGTCATACGGGTCATTGATTCCTGAAGGCCATCATACACAGTAATATTTGATTTCTCCATCGCTGTTTCCATAACATTTTGTTTTTTTACGGGACAGGGTTGTTAGCCCTGTGCCTAACACCCAACCTGCAGGACCAGGGTGTCTGTTTTGTCTGGCCCCTGCCCCACAGACCAATCCAGTGTGGTTGAACCTACCAGGAGCAAAAAAGTCCCCCACCCCCTCCTGACACATATGCGGAGGATTGTTAGAGCACGCAAGCTGTCCCGCCATGACAAGGCACAGACACCAGAAGTTTGCCATTCAGAAAATGTAGCTACAAGCTCTGTCAGCAAGTCTCTCCCTTGCTCTCACTGCTCCATGCCCCCTGCTGAAGCTATTACAGAGGTTGCACCTTCACCATCTGGTAAACCTCATACTGTTCAACAGACCGGAGCCCCAGTATCACACTGTATTACGGTGTTTTGGAAAGTAAGTCTGCTTCTGAAGAATCAGTGCAGGCCACAGAGGGAGGCAGGGTACAAAACTAGATGAACATTTATTAATCTGCTCCAGTACTGCAGTTTCTACATTCTTGAGAGTTCATACACACACACACACACACACACACGTTCTTGATTGGGAGAAAGTAAAATGTTTAATTAAACATTACTGTATCTTCATCAGTGCATTTTGGAAGCAGCAAAAACAGTATACTAATAAGCTAAGCAACATTTCCAGGTAGTGCCTGGTTAGGATTCTACAAGGTGCGAAATTTATAATGATGTATCAATTATTGTACCTCTTTAGATGTACCTAGCGACAACTGGGAGATAATAGTTTCCAAAGTGCTCAGTTCTTCTCTTGAATCCTCAATTTCTTGATGACATAATTTTAGGCGATCATTTTGCTGTGCAATAAGTGCTTTTAGCTCTGCATTTTCACTTACTAGGGCACTTTTCTCTTTAAGTACTACTACTTTGTCATTAAGTTCACTCTCAAGCTTCAGGATCTTCTGTTCAGACTGTGTTAGCTGTGACACAATTTCAGTGTTTTTTGCCTCTAGACTCCTCATCTCTACTTTTGCACTATGGTTCTCATCCTTTAATTGTCTACAAAATAAACAAACAAAAATATATACAATCTAAAGGCTAGTTCAACAAAAACTCTAGGAGGATGGAGTTTTGCTAGGACTTTGGCTATCAGATATACTGGCAGAAAGGCACCCCCCACAAAAATTGATTAATTATCTTAGTTCATCTGGGAGTCTAAAAGAGACTAACTTCTTAGTAGCCTTTTCTCAGTGCCAAAAGCAGAGAAACTAAGGCAGTGGTCCCCAACCTTTTTCTTCTGGCGGGCGCCAAAAAAAAACAAAAAAACCTGAGCGCTGCCGGCAGGCGCCAAAAAAAAAACAAAAAAACAAAAAAACCCGAGCGCTGCCGGAGGAGCAAAAAACAAAAACACAAAAAACCACCCTGAGCGCTGCCGGCGGAGCAAAAAAAAAACAAACAAAAAAACCCCACAAAACCCCGAGGGCTCCACGGGCGCACTTACACCCCCCGGCGGGCGCAATGGCGCCCGCGGGCACCGCATTGGGGACCCCTGAACTAAGGAATAAAACATGGAGACTAAATTATCCTCTCGTTCTTAGGATTGGTCCCTCCAGTTAAAGGCTGAAATGTTGTCAGGGTGCTGAGAGATATGCCAATGCCACTGTAACTATTCTGAAGATAGAGAAATCCAGGAACAGGGTAAAACTAAGATATATAAATTAAAAAAAAAAAAAAGAAACACTTTTACCTTAATTGTTCCTTTGTGATTTCAAGTTCATTTCTATAGGCAACACATTTTTCATGCAACTTTTCTTTTTCTTTTACACAATTAATTAGATTTTTCTCTAAAGTTTCTTCTTCAGCTTGAACCTTAAAAACACATTGTTGTATAATGATGAAAACAATTATTTAAGCTGCAAATAGTCAAAGAGTATTCTGACAAAGAATAAACAAATTAAGTTGCTTTATATTGCAAAGATTGCTACTATCTCACTTACTTTATGGTACACAGAAAGGTAACCATACTGACTGCTGTTCTGAGCCATGGGAGAGCAGGGAAAAAGCTTTTTCTTTAGTTGACAAGGATAAAAAGTAAGAATCTCTTTGGTATTTTAGGGCCTACTTTTGGTCAGCAGTGATGTCAAGATATGCAGTACCGTCTTGCCAATCTCCATGACCAAAGAAGCTTAACCAGTGGCAAATTCACCTTCCGGGGCAACTGCTGAAGGCTTATGTGATTCCTTGACTCTTTTTCCTACCCAAGAGAAAAAGTTACAGACTTACACCGTAACAGCTGTGGAAGATAAAACCAGGGAAAAACAGTGCTTGCTCAATTTCTCCCCAACTTTGCTCCCGGCATGGATGACTTATAAACAACCAAGAGGGACTAAAAAGTGGCTACCCTAATTTAGTACTCCCAGCTACGAGAATGGAGGGAACGTGAATAAGATAGTTTTGTTTACCTGTCAGATAAAAGGGGTTTTCAGCCAGCAGATTCCACATGAGGAATAGACAACCTAGCAAGATGGCCATACTTACTATTTTTTAATTTAAAAACACACTGTGGACATTATAATGTATCTATGGAAGCTATTTGTTTTCTTGATAGATATAATGAATAAGTAGGTATTCCTGTTGGAGGCATGGGATGGATTAGTCAAGCCTAGGTTTCCCTTCATCCTAATTTTGAACTGATCTCCTTAGAATTTTCAAGGCGTATTTTTGAAACAAAAAGAAAAAGCTTGATTGCAAGAGTTCAGAACTTACTTTATAGCTAAAAGGAGAAAAGGTGAGTTTTGTGTGATAATATATTTGTAGGATACTGTTGTTGATGGGTTAAACCTCATCTGAATTGTTGTGACAGCCACCCCTCATTTAAGATACCTGTGAAAGACAGCTAAGGAGCTCCAATTAAGACAAAGGGGGTACGTGAACCCACACAGTAAGTGAACGTAGTGAGTGAAGGGCTCCATATAGTCTCTGACTAAGGGGATAGGTGGGGGAGGAAGAGAGAGAGAGAGAGAGAGAGAGAGAGACACACACACACACACACACAGAGGTCAAACTGAAGGACCACAGAGAGAAGCAGAAAGAAATCCAGACATACACAGCCTGAACAAGCTGTCTGAAAGAGTCTGGTGCTATGAGCAAAGAAGCCATCTCATTTATTTTGTTCCTCCGGTGTTGAGAGAAACATGACTTTGGACATTATTTGTAAATAAACAAGATTACATCAAAGGCACCAGACCATTGTCAATTTCTCCACCCAACTGGAACAATCCACAGGGCCCCAAACTTTGCTAGTCACTTGGGTCAAAAGGGGCAACAATACTTATTTTTTTCCAAAACCTCCCTATATACTGTTAATGCTGCTTATGAGAGTTGTTTTCCCATTGTAGCCATGGCACATGGAAGTGAATATCTATTCTAATCATCTGTCTCTACCATGGGTACAATGATGCAGCAAAGTCACTTAAAAAGCCTTTGTGATTAAAAAAGTATAAATAAAAATTTCTTCTGCTAACACTTTGAATGTGGGGCTGGCTACAAATATGTTTTAGCCAACATTTCTGAAGTATGTGAATAAGTAAAAATAAGATACAGTAGCTTCCTTCTACCCCATTTCTAATATAATGGAACCAAGACTGTTGACATTTAGCATTTAGATACACCGCTACCTCGATATAACGCGACCCGAGATAACACGAATTCGGATATAACGCGGTAAAGCAGTGCTCCGGGGGGGCAGGGCTGCGCACTCCGGTGGATCAAAGCAAGTTCAATATAACGCGGTTTCACCTATAACGCGGTAAGATTTTTTGGCTGCCAAGGACAGCGTTATATCGAGGTAGAGGTGTATGACCAAATGGATTCCAGTTTCCATTTTAAATCCTAATTGTGTGGCCAAAAACTATAGATAATCAAGTCTTACCTTTTCAAGTTTTTCAGTTATTTTCTCTCTGTATTTTTTAAAAGCTTTCGTCAGCTCTTCAGCATTAAACAGAGCCTCATTTCTTTGCTGTTCAGCTCTACAAAAAAGTGCCATATTTTTAAATACTGGTACAAAAGTCGTATAACTATCTCCCCAAATTACGCAAACTTGAAATACAAAGAATAAATTAATAGCATAGGGTAACTGACCTTCCTTTCAACTTTCCAGTTGTTTTAGATACAACTTTTTAAATAAAATGGACTTTAACTTATCATATGAATTACTGCTTCATGTTTAAAAAAAAAAAAGGCACATCTACAAATATACCGGTATTAAATAAGCTACATCCAAGCAATAAGGCTATGAATTTAAAAGCAAAAAATCACCGCTGAACCCTCTCAAGCCCTCTCCTGGGTCCAGCTGGCATCCACTACATTAAATTCAAATACATCTTTGATTGTGAACGTGCAATTATATAAACAGATTAGTGCCTACCCGTTTTATTTCTTCCTCTCTTTTGTCTTTAAAAAACAAAATACTATTACTGCACTGTTAAGCCTGAGAGATGCTTCCAAACCTATGGAAATTCAAAAGATATCATACCCACAGGAAGACTGACTGTCACATTACACTTAAGTGGTATTTTTGATTACTCTTTATGATCCCAATCTGGCAAAGATTTACATATGTAAATAAATTTATGCATTGTGAGTAGTCCTAAGAACTTCACTGAGAACTCTGAGTGTGTAAAGTTAAGCAGATGCATAAGTCTCTGCAAGCTCAGGGCCTATGTTTTTACATTTATGCTTCCATATAAGTGCAGTGGATGAGTTAATATTATTGTAGCAAAAATAGACTTTGAACATGCATTTCAACTCACACCCTTAGCACTGCATCATCAGGGTGGGTTTTTTTGTATTTACAGAAAAAAAGAGAAAAAAAAGGTTTATTTAGCTAACCTATCACAGCCAAATAAAGGTGTATTTTAATGTGTGATACTGGAACAGGGATCATTGGATATTGCCAGGATAAAAAAAAAAAAAAAAAAAGAAAGGACATCGCTCCAATTTTTAAAAAAATCTTGCAGGTCACCTTTAAACAAACTTGATTTTCCTCCCTTTTTCTTTTACAATATACCCATAAAGAAAAGACAACTCGGTGGCACAAAATAATATTCAATAATGGGAGAGAGATATTTACTCATTAGTAAAGTATCAGAGGGGTAGCCGTGTTAGTCTGGATCTGTAAAAAGTGACAAAGAGTCCTGTGGCACCTTATAGACTAACAGAAGTATTGGAGCATGAGCTTTCGTGGGTGAATACCCACTTAGTCAGATGCATACTCCAATACTTCTGTTAGTCTATAAGGTGCCACAGGACTCTTTGTCACTCATTAGTAAAATATTTTCCACTAAAAAAGGTTTGTTTTTAATTATATAATCACCTCTTCCCTTGCTTGCTTCGTTCAATTAAATCCATTTTCAATTTTTTATATTCTTCTTTAAACCTTTGCAAAATGTGTTCTTTTTCTACCACCATTTTCTGGCTTTGCTCTAATTTATCTTCTGCATCTCTAGAAAAAGAAATTAAGAATTATTAGACCACAACTTTTTTTAAATTAGCAGGGAGCTTCTTATATCAGAAGCATTTGGTTTGGTGGATAGATATCAAATAGCATTTTTTTTCTTTTCCATATATGAAGTTCAATAGGAGGACTAGCTAGTCTGATATATGGAAAATCATTTTGCCAGCCTCTATCCAAAGAAAGCAACAATCCTGTATTTGAGCTAATACAATAAGGACTAACCCAATTAAAGATATTAAAATTAATAAAGTTACTTATTTTGTAAAGCAAGTTTTGCCTGTTTTCACCCTTATTAAACTGTGTGTTGACATTTTAATCAATATGGGGTAGGAATTTTCGTTTACTATCTGTTTGTACAGCATCCAGCACAGTGGGGCCATACCCTGGTCCAGGACTCTGGGTGCCACCACAATACAAATATATAATAAAATAATAATCAGGAAAGTCACCTTACACAAAATTCAGAGTCAGAATTTATAAGCAGGCTTGGCAGAATTCAATATTTGATTATAATTTTGAGGGATAATATAAATATTTAAGCACTTTCTTAGATTTTTATTTATTTAAATTTTCACAGTTGCAGAAAATTACGTGGAGGAGGTCAGACAATTATTTAACGACAGAAAACATTGAGATTCAAAAGTTAAAGTTTTATAAACCATTACCACACAAACTGTCAATATCACATGTCAAATATCCTTAACTCAACAAATCATACCTGTTTTTACTATTCATTTGCTAGTCCATTTCTAACAAGCCTAATTCAAATGTCTAAATCACTGGATTTTGACTCTAAGTTCTCAAGCAACATTTTTCTTACTTTGCCTATCAGTAAATTTCAATCATCATCTATGGAAATATTTTTTGGTAGTTTGTGTGTGTACAGTGAAATTGATGTTTACCGACATTTATCGATAAAAAACTGATCCTTCCAAATCTATTTATAAGACACTGCCTTCATTTGTACATAATTATTATAGAGGTACATAGTAGTGACCAGTGGAATATGTTTTATCCTTAGCAATGCAGGGGACAGAGGACTGAGTGTATTCTTGTGATATTCCTGCCACCCTAAGTGCAAAGGAGATCTTAGTGCTCTATCATGCATCATTACATTGTTTTATATATCTTTGGGTCTTTTTAACTAATGTAAAATATATTTGTGAAGAAAGTGTTTCAACTTGCTTCCATAACAGGGTTTGCAGCAGCTGTGTATCTCTCTGCTTAAGCAGGTCTGTTTCACGTGGATGACAAGATGAAAATGTTATTGCGAAAGTGGAGTACTTTTCGTATTTGTTTGCCAGGAGAAATTTTGTTTGTTTTTTAAAGTATTCTATGGTTTTGAAGATTACATGTGTGTCCAAAAGGGCTAAATCAAATGCTACTTACACAATGATAATTCTGCTTCGGTGGGGAGATCAAGCTCTTACAGTATAACTAAGCAAATGAAGCATGTAAGTCAACGTGTGGACTGGTGTACGCTGTCAGCTTTAGTGACAGACAACTTTTGGGGACAAGCAGGACACTTTGCTTTGGTAAGCTTTATTTGAACAGCCATAATTGATTCTAGTGTAGTAAGTGGATATATTTGAGAAGACAAAAAGTTTGCTCGTTGTACAATGGGTACAAATGTCTATATTTCTGCAATGTCTATATAATCATTTATGTTTACCCCACGTTATAAACTAGTTATTTATTTAGAATTCTTTAGTTTGTTTATTTTACCGAATCATCATCAATTAATGTGTTCTAAGAATTTAAAGTATCATAATATCTTACATACACTAATATAAAACACCAATATAACACACACAATCAGCAACTTCTCAAGGACAGATTTCAAAACTTCGTAATGGTTCTGATGAAAAGCACTAGATTTGGAAGCAATCCGTATTTCCCGTTCCTGGGAAAAACTATGAATTATACAAGTAGACCAAAAGGTTTATAAGGGAGGGGAAAAGTACATTTATTACCTCAGGACTTTATCTTGAGCAGTCACTTCTGCTTCCAAATTTGCAATCTGTTCTTCTAACATAGGAATACTGACTGAATGTGTACCGAAAGCTGATTCAAGAAAAGAGATCTGAAATATAAACATATTTGGGACTTCATTAAAATTTGCAAACATACCCTAAAATGAATTGTGCCAAAAGGTCTGTTGCATAATTGAATGACATTGTCTGCCTAACCCTGCTATAGAAATTGCCAGGACATTTCCACACCACATTCACTCTGACTTCAAGCTTTCCCTTCGGTTTGGCACATTGCCAGTGTCATAGATACCATTCCACTCTGTTTTGGTATGTTAAAAAAGAATTTGTTTACAGTTGTCTCAATTTTTTCCTCCAAAAATTAATATTCCTCCATTTTTCCTGTACAAGCCAGAAAAATGAGTTCTTTGCCCTCTCCCCCACACTAGCTGTTATCTCTTCTTTGTTTTTTCTCCAACATCACTTGTCCTCTGCATGGAGTCTGAGAAACACAGTTGCAAATTATAATATACTATAATCTTTATTCTGCAGACCAACGTGCACACAATAGAGTGGCTTACTTCTCAGTAACTGCGTTTCACGCTATTCCTGCAATGCTGTAGTCTGCAAAGATTTTAGTAAGATTCTGTGTAAACTAAAAACAAGCAAAACAATATTTCTTTAATTCAAGTACCTGTACTTTTAAAATATATGTGTAAATTATATTAACAGTCTACCTCTCTCCATGGTCTGCAATATGCCCTCATAACTCATCTTCACTTTCTCTACATATCAAACATATTGCTCTTTATTTGGAAATAAGACCAGACTTCTTCAGTTCTCATTGTTAATATGTATATAGGAGCCCAATTTATCTCAGGCAGATATACTGCAAATATATTTATGTATAATGCTAAAAAAATTTACCAAGTTACTTCTTGTATAGGTTACAGGGCATCTTTATTACTATACTTAGATTGTAAGCTTTTAGGGGCAGAGTGTCATTTTGTTCTGTTTGTACAGCACTTAGAACAATGGGTACATGACTAGGGTTCCTAGGTGCTACTGCTATACAACTAAATAATAATTAAAAATAAGAATAATAATAAGATTATTTAAAATCTATAAATAGATTAATCCAAGGTGAACAGGCATATTCTACTCAAACCTACAATACAGTTACCAGGGATTTATTTTTCTAAGATATTTTGTGTTGCTAGAGACCACATATTCATCCTTTACTCCTGGAGGGATTCTACGTGACTAGGTGCCTGCAGAAAATCCCCCCCTCTCTCCCCCCATTCCTGTGCTTCCCTGCAGAAAACAGTCGGGAAGCCTCATGCGGGGGATATGGGGGACGACCATGGGCACAGTCTTTTGGGGGGGATTACCCCCCTCCAAACAGAAGTGAGGCATGGCGGGGGCCCCCACACGGGGTTACGTGTCACTGCCCCCCCTCCCCCCCCCATTTCTGCAAGTGCAGAGCTGCCCAGCAGAAGGAGGATGCCTCTCCGCTCCAGACTCTGCTGCTGAACGCCAACTCCTGGGTCCTAGTGCCAGTTGTGCTCCCCTTCTGTGTGCTGGGAGCCTTCCTGTTTTCTGTGCAACAGTGAGTGCCCATGGTGGGGCCAGGTAAGAGGGACTGGAGGAAGTGAGGGAATGGAGGTTGGGGGAAGGGGGAGAGGCAGTGGGGAAGGAAGAGAGGGTGAAATAGGGCAGGAGGAAGGGAATGTGGGAGCGAAGGCAGGGGGATGGAGAAGGGGATAGGGGAATCATGGGGGTGGGGGGAGAAGCGGGAGCCCGACATGCAGCATCTCCTCAGCAGGCAGCTGAGGCTCCCCCCTTAGGCAGGCCCATTGAACCCTCACCCTGACAAACCCTACCCCCCTACACCTGGACTCCTCTGACAAACCCTTCACACCCAATCCATCCCCAACCAGCTGCACCTGGACCCCCACCCTATCAAGCCACACTCCCCCAGCATCCAGATCCTCCCACAGAGCCCCATCTCTCCACACCCAGACCCCCCCAGCTGAGCCCCAACCACCTTCACCTGGATCCCCTGCAGAGTCCCATTGCCCCTGCACCCGGAACCTCCCAGTGAGCCCCTGTGCATCCAGATCTCCCACTGAGCGACCCACACCCAGATTGCCCCGCATAGAAACCTCTCACCCCACACCTGGATCCCCCACACACTAAGCCCCTCCACACTTGAATCCTGATGGGCTGAGCCTGCCCACCCACACCTGGCACAGAGCCCCAAGGTGTTTCCGGGGCAGGTCCAGCCCTTGCGCTGTATCAGGTGCAGCCTCACTGCCGAGTTCCTGTACTGGGGGAGGTGGAGGCTTCAGGGTGATCTCCCACCTCAATGCAGCCAGTGGCCTGTGCTCCCCACTGCCATGCTGGAGCCATTTTTATTTGAAAAATAAAATTTGCAGAATTTTAAAATATTGTACACAATTTTTAATTTTTTGGTGCAGAATTTTAAGTGGCACAGAACTTCCTCAGAAGTAATCCTTCTACGATACTTACTCTTGTTTTTGACTGAGTCAGTTCAAAGTTGATAGTTTCAATTTTATTCATTAGACAGTGGTTCTGGGAAGTCAAAGATGCATTTTGATCTCGAAGTGTGTTCAGCTTCTCTCTAAGATGCTCATTTTCTTGTTCCATACTTTTATTAAAAGGAGTGGACACTGGGTAAGACTTGAGGTAAAAAAATATATGTATATCAACAATGCATCTTTGTAGGCCAATCTTACTTAAGTCATAGAAATAATATGTTTAAAATGTTATCAGCAACATGTTACCATGCCTAACTCCCCAGTGCTTACTATATATTAGCTGAGAAGCCTACAAATGAAAGGATAAAGTCAAACGTTCATAATCACAAGTGTGTAAAACAAACATTGCAACAAAAATAAAATAAATAAATAAATACCTTGGTTTGGGATTTTCTTTGAGAATCCCTGCCCTGGTGGGACATTTTACCAGCACTCTTATGAGCGAAATAATTTTGAAATTCAGTGCAACTCGGCTCAACAAGATCTTCCAGTGTTAGTCCGACAAACTCATTGAAATGAGAGCTGTGGACAGATTGCTCACTCGAACTAGTACTAGGATACAAAACAAAACAATAATAAGCATTCCCCCTCCAGTAGTGTTTTTACCAAATATACCAGAAACAAACCACAAATAAAGACAATGAGTTATAATAATATAGTGAATAATATAGATTTAAACAACCGGAAACACTTAAGACAGGGGTGGGCAAACTACGGCCCACGGGCCACATCCGGCCCACGGGACAGTCCTGCCCGGCCCCCGAGCTCCTGGCCCAGGAGGCTCGCCCCCGGCCCCTCCCCTGCTGTTCCCCATTGTTCACAGCCTCAGCTCGCTCGCTCCGCCACCGGCGCAATGCTCTGGGCGGCGGAGCTGTGAGCTCCTGGGGCGGCGCAGCTGCAGAGCCCGGCCTGACCCGGTCCTCTGTGCTGCATGGTGGAGGCGGCGGTGGTGTGGCCCGGCTCCAGCCGGGCAGCGCGGCTGTAGCGCCGCCAGCCACCGGTGCTCCAGGCAGTGCGGTAAGGGGGCAGGGAGCAGGGGGGGTTGGATAGAGGGCAGGGGAGTTTGGGGTGTTTGTCAGGGGGCAGGGGTGTGGATGGTGGTCGGGGGGAAACAGGGGGTTGAATGGGGGCAGGAGTCCCAGGGGGCAGTCAGGAAGGAGGGAGGGTTGGATGGGGCGGCAGGGGACAGTCAGGGGCAGGGGTTCCGGGGGCAGTCAGGGGACAGGGAGA
This sequence comes from Platysternon megacephalum, assembly GCA_003942145.1. Lineage (NCBI taxonomy): Eukaryota > Metazoa > Chordata > Testudines > Platysternidae > Platysternon > Platysternon megacephalum. The sequence goes on along the minus strand of QXTE01000110.1, from coordinate 3,887,443 downwards.
AGGGGTGGTTGGATGGGGCAGGGGTCCCGGGGGGAATGAGAGGAGGGGTTGGATGGGGTGGTGGGGGTCCGGAGACGGTCAGGGGACAGGAAATGGGGGTGTGTGGATGGGGCAAGGGTCCCAGAGGGCCCATCAGGGAACAGGGGGGGTTGGATGGGGCAGGAGTCCCGGGGTGGGCAGATTGGAGGTGGGGGCCGGGCCACGAGCCCCTCCCCTAACCGGCCCTCCATACAATTTATGAAACCCGATGCGGCCCTCAGGCCAAAAAGTTTGCCCGTCCCTGACTTAAGGCCTAGTTCTCTTCTTGCTTTTAAGTACACACGTACCTGGAAAGCTCTTCCCCTAGATTTTGTAGATTTCTCTCGGTTTTCCTCAGTTGATTCCTTAATGCCTCTACATTTGCAAGCAAGAGTTCTTCATCATCATCTTTTTTATGGTAAATCCATAAGTTAGATTCCATTGGTACTCTACATTTGTCTAAAGTAAGTTTTTAATATTAAAATTTAGTTTAACATCATTGTACACTATTTCTAGAAAGTAGCAAATATTTTTTCAACTTTTAAAAGGTTTTATGTATATTTGTTTTCCTTACATACATGCAAAGTCTCACTTATTGCCTCCTTTCATACCAATAAAAACTTGAAAGCATAGCTATATACAATTGCGTTTACTTGGCTATTTCTTTATTCTCTTTGTTAACAAATATATTTGTGTTTTAATAAGCACATCTTTCCTATGCCTGAGAAGTCACGGGAATAAGCATACTAGGGTTACTATGTACAAATAGCTGAAGAATGGGTTTATTTTCAGGCTCCAGACACATTGGCAGGGAATTCTGGGAGAGGGGCCTTCACTCTCCCCTATTTCAATAGGCTTGCGCATTTCACCAGCGAGCATGCCCAGTGCTACTACACACACACAGAGATTACACAGGCAAACAGAAGCAGGTGGGTGAGGTATCTGCAACGGCAGCAGAGAGGAGAGAAACGTTCTTGCACAGTGCTGGCTGTTGCTTGAATTTCCAATTACCTGTTTTCAGATCAGATTAGCACTTGGTTTTTCACACAAAGATTTTGTTTTAATTTGGCCTGGTGTTTTCTTTACCCTTGTGTCCCGTCCCTGATCTTCTGCTCCCAGTGCCAGCCCTGCCTCTAGGACTGAACCCCTCCTACCCAGCCCATAGGGATTTTTTTAAGCACAAGATCACTTTTTTGAAATTAAGTGCAACCCAGAATCTACCCTGCCCCTTCCCTGAGGCCCTGCCCCGCTCACTCCATCCCCCCCTCCCTCCTCGCTCGCTCTCCCCCACCCTCACTCACAGTTTCACCAGGCTGGGGCAGGGCTTGCAGGAGGGGGTGAGGGCTCTGGGCTGGGACCAAGCGGTTCGGAGTGTGGAGGGGGCTCCGGGCTGAGCCTGGGGCAGGGGTGCAGGATGGGATGAGGGGGTGTAAGCTCTGGAAGGAAGTTTGGGTGCAGGAAGGGGCTCTAGGATGGGGCAGGAGGTTGGGGTGCGGGAGGGGGCTTGGGTTGCAGGCTCTGGGAGGGGGCTCAGGGCTGGGGGTGCAGGAGGGGTTTGGGGTGAAGGCTCCAGGAGGGGGCTCAAGGCTGGGACAGGGGGTAGGGGTGTGGGCTCCCGTTGGGCGGCACTTACCTCAGGCAGCAGGGCTAAGGCAGGCTCCCTGCCTGTCCTGGCCCCGCGCCACTCCTGGAAGCTGCCAGCACATCCCTGGGGCCCCTGGTGTGGCAGGCACGTCTCCGTGCACTGCCCGTCCCTGCAGGCACCACCCCCCAGAGCTCCCATTGGCCGCAGTTCCCCATTCCAGGCCAATGGGAGCTGCAGGGGCAGTGCCTACAGGCAGGAGCTGCGCATGGAGACCCCTTACCCCCATCCGGGAGAGGGGCATGGGCAGGCAGGGAGCCTGCCTTAGCCCCGCCGGACTTTTAGCGGCCGGAGACTGCGATCGACCAGTTGGTGACCAGAGCCGTAGGTTTACCACCTTTCAAATGCAAAAAACCCAGCACCCCCACTACAAGGCAAGTCTGCTGCAACCTCAACCCCCAACCACAGGGCAACTCTGCAACCCCCGCTTCAACAGCCACTTATAGTATCTAAAGAGATAACACATAAATAAGATTGATAAGATCCCACGTCTCCTCACTCTAACTCAAACCCTCGCTCACACACACACACACGGTGGGCTTGCGTGTCGGTGGGCCCGCAGCTACAGTATTATCAACAGTTATCATCGGTTATCGCTTAAACTGCAGAAGCGGGAACACTGCAGCATCTTTAGCTGGACACCGGAACTTTTAACATTAGCGATCCCAGTGTATTGTGCTAATAATGCCAATCTTTACACCCACGGGGAAAAGCCCAGCAGATTACATTATTTTTCGGGCAAATCCATAAAAAAAAAGAAACCAGCCAAGCCAGTCAGATACCAGCCCGGTAACCTATCGCGGCCACGGAGCGCAGCACTTCGCGTTGCTCAGTAACGCAGCTCTCCACCTCCCAGTGCAGCCCCCGGCCCTAGCCTGGGATCCCGCCGAGCCGGGCTGGCACTGTCCCCTCAGAACTGCCGCAGAGTGAGACCCGGGCCCATCTTGCGGGAGCTCCGTGACCGTGCAGCCCAGAGCCCCCCGCCTACCCTCCCCAAGTAAGGGGGTTGGCTCACCGCCAGGAAAGCCCCTGTAGAGCAGCTTCTTCGCGCACCCCCTCGGGGCGCGCGGCTGATCTCTGACGAGGGTACTTCGCGCTCTAAAGCTGTCCCAAAAGGCGCCCCGTCTGCGCCCGTTCGTTCGAACTGCGCGGGCCGTTAAATTCTGGAGACAGCAACAGCCCTAATTCTCCTACTACGCATGCGTATTTCACCGTCCCCGTCCCCCCGCCTTTTCCTTCCCTCCTGGCCCCCTGGGAATAGTAGTCTGATGTCTGGGCACATCCACCCACTGCTAGCGGAATCGAACTACATTTCCCACCATACCCCGAAAAATGAACGTTCGGGGCGGTCCCTGAAGAAAATCATCCCTTCCTTTGCCTACTGGCAGTGCAATACCTTCTTCCCGGCTGCTGGAGCATTATGGGGCGGTGGAGGTGTGTGCACTAGCCGGGCGATGCTGAGAACGCTTCCGGGGCGTGGCTGCTGCTATGCCATTGGGCTGTGGGCACGGGCTGCTGCTCCTCCTTCCCGGGGCCGGCTGCTCTCGCCCGCAGCCACCCCGCTGGCGCTCTGACAGGCTGGAGTCACCCGCCTCCGTGTCCGTGAGAACATCCTGTTCCTATCGGCCGTGGGCCGGGCAGAGCCGGAGCGCGTCGTGCCAGGCCCAGCACTGCCCGCGGGAATGGGGACAGCGTCCCGCCTGCTCCTCCTTCTCCACAACCTGCTGCTGCTGCTGCCGCCCGGCGCCTTCGGATTCGCTCCCTCCCTGGACAGCGACTTCACCTTCACGCTGCCCGCCGGCCGCAAGGAGTGCTTCTTCCAGCCCATGCGGCACGGGGCCTCGCTGGAGGTCGAGTACCAGGTGAGGGGACCTGGCTCGGGGCTAGCGACAGTGGGCGGAGCCGGCTCTGCATTCTCCGCTGCGCGCGTGGCGGAGATCCGCTTTCCCGCCCGGCCTTCTCGATGTGCCGCCTTCGCTGCAGCAGCCTCCCGCGGCGCCAGGCGGGAGCGGGCCCTGCCCGCATGCACAGCCGGCAGGCTGAGCAGGGCTGGGTGCTCTCGCAGCGCGGCCTGTAGAGGCCACCTGGCTCCATTGTCAGGAAAATGTATTAGCCGGGCATAAAGCTCGTTCCCGGACCGCGCACCCCAGCGATTGGCAGTAACGGGAAGGGGGAACGCAGGAGTTTTCCTGCCTGTCATGAAGTTACTCAGTGCGCTGGGTGGGCAAATAGGCCTGGGAAAGGCAGGGGGGACAGTGAGGTTCAGCCTAGGGTTTTATCCCTCCAGGATTGTCCTGGAGTCTGTAGGAATTAAAGACTATATCATGAGATGAAACCTCCAGGAATAAGTCCAACCAAAACTGGCAACCCTAGTTCAGGGATCTCAGAGGTGCGTCTGGAAACCAACCCCCAGCACAGAATGGAAACTTTTGGCAAAAAGTTAAGGTCCGTTTTATGCTGATGAGGCAATTTGTTATGAGGTCAGACTAGATGATTATTGTGGTCCCTTCTGACCTTAAAGTCTGAGTCTAAAAGTTTATTGAAGCAAAACAATGATGGGGTCTGTTTTAGGCAGCTGATTGGGATCTATAGTCCAGTAGAGTTAAAATAAGTAATCTGCTTCCTGCAATTCCATGCGAATATGTAGTATTCTCTGTTCTCGCTCAATTTCTATTGTTTTTTTCTCCCCCCATCAGTCTGTATGATCAGCTTTATAACTTGCCAGTCACTGGTTTTATACTAAATTAGCTGACTTATAGGGTGTGTTTACACAACAGATTTTTACCATGTTTGCAACTAGGTTCTAACTAACACGGTTGACTCCTTACACACTGTTTATGTCCACTCACAACTCACCAGTAGGTAATTCCTAACTGTGTGGTTGTGCCATCTTTTAATCTTGCTATCACACAAATGCGAGGCTGCAATTCAGGCTAACACAATTCTTCTGTATAGACAGGACTGCTTATTTTTAATTAGATTCGCAAACTCTTCTATATACAAGGTATGTTGAAATGTGAAAAAACTCACACAATCCTCTCACCTGCCTTCAGATTTCTGTATTTTTTCAGATGCACTGACACAATAAATGGATAAAGGACAAGAATAGTTTCTTTCTGACTGAAATTCCCCAAAGACATGTTCACAATATAGTAAAACAATATGAAATTGAGAGTCTGATACAGTGTGTTCAGATCATATCGCTAGATCAAAGTTAAATCACTACTTATCTCTTCATTTTTGTCACCTTTTTCCTTAATTATTTTCTTCCTCCTCCCTTTCAGTAAACCTCCAATCTTGCACCTGCCAAGGTCATTGAAAGTTTTGCCATTGACTTCAGTAGGAGCAGGATTGGGTCCTGAGTGAGGAAGGCCTAGTCTGCACTTAAAAGTTGTACCTAACTCTGTTTTGAGTAAAGATGGTGGTGTTGTTGTTTTGTTTGTTTTTGGTTTTTTTTGTAACCCAAAATAGTTATAATGATAAAAGCCCTAGTATGGACCAGTAATACCAGTATAAAGATAACTTATATCAGTATATTTATTTTCCTTCTCATGTGGGAATAGCTATATCAGTATAAAGAGCACCTTTATACCAATATAACTGCATCCATACTGGTATAGTTAAAGCACTACAACTTTTTAGTGTTGACAAGCTCAAAGGGTTTGATCCTGTGACTGCTAAATGCCTTCAATTCCTTTTAACTTTAATGAGAGATGAGAATGTTCAGCATCTTGCTGGATTGGGATCCTAAATCTGCAGTATTTCCCTGACAGGCAGAAAACCACTGGAATCCCCTTTTCTATGGCTGTAACTAGCGTGGTGAGTGTGCATGTCTCCTGCACTACAAACTCTGATCCTCCAACAACAAAGTCCTTAGGATGTTTCTACATGAGTTGAAACCTTGTTAGACAGAACCATCTTTAAATACTATTCTTGTTAGAAAAGTTCTAGGTATGGTCTATATTATAAAGCCTTATCTACACTGAGATTTTACTTAAAATTTCCTACCATTTAACCAACACTGGTACAGCTCCACCAGTGATATCTATAATGGAAGTGCTACTGTAGACCATGTGCTGGCATTCTTACTACCATGCTTTCTAACCCAGCTCAGAGCAGGTCAAGGTGACACCCTGAATAAATATCCTGCAATGCCTTGTCTATACTAGTTTTCCCACTGTTACCACCACTGGTTGAATTGCATTAGAGAAAGCAATAGTAGAAAGTGTTAGGGAAAAGCTCAGTTTATTCCTTTCCTAACGTGATTAGTCATGTCTATCCTGGAATTTGAAACTGTAGCATCTTTCTGGCAAAAACCTTCTAGTTAACTTGGTTTGAACGCTAGGGTAGATGAATTCACCCTTTAAATTCTCCCTGTATCGATTCCTTTACATAAAGTTTCTTTTCAACAACTCAGAGAAGAGTGCCTTTTTTTTTTTTTTTTCTGACTTCACAGGTTTTAGACGGAGCAGGATTAGATGTTGACTTTTACTTGGAATCTCCAAAAGGTGAAATCCTAGTTTTTCATCAGAGAAAATCAGATGGAGTCCACACGTAAGTCTAAAATCTCCAAACTTGAAACTAAGTATTATATACAGCAGTATTATAGTTGCTTCAAACAAATATAAAACTTAGAATTGAGTATTTAAAATCATAGTTCTTAACAGTTGTAAAAACTGGTTGTATTGTTAATCTAAATCACTCCTTGAATGTAGAATATAAGAAACTTGTTAGCTTGTAAAATGTTTGATAAATTCACATGCTTCAGTTATTTAATTTATTTTTATATTATAGGCTTTTTTACAAAGCAGCTTGAGCACACAAATATTTCATATACAAGTACTCTTAATTTTGTATTAGTCTATTAATACTTCATAGATAGGTTCCTCCAGGAGTGAAGGATGTTTGACTTGCCATGGTCTGTTTATTGGCAGTCAACAGCCAAGCACGCCCTATTCTGGAGTTCCAAACGGTCTTTGCGGCAGGGTATTTTCTCTGTACTAAAGTAATCTGTTCGCTATTTCAAGTAATCATTTATTTGGCATACTGGCAAGTCTGATCTCTTTCCAGGGTTTGTTTTTGTTTTTTAAACAATGATACCAAATTTACTTTCTCAAATATTTGGGGCCAATATTGATACAATTAAAATTAATTAACTTCAGTGGAAAAGGGACCATTTGTAAAGATGAAGATTCTGTCTCCTCTGCTCCTTTTGCAGCCAGTGGTCAATTTAAACTTTTAAAAGGTATTTCTATTTTCCATAGCTAGAAGAAGTGGCTGCTGTCTTATTTTTAAAAGTGGTTATGAGCATTAATCTTTCAAGCTTTAATTTTTAAAAAATAAAGTGAAGGAAAGCTACTACTCATCATACTAAGATTTAAGATCATCTGAGTTTGTTTTCTTAGAAAAACTTGCAATTTACAGTTGTGCTATCTCATTCCCTAGTGTGTCCTTGCATTTCATTTATTTGTATTTATGTATAGCATATCTAATTATTTCTATTTGCATAACTCTCATAATCACATAAGGAAGAATGTTAAAAAATCTAAGTTTAGAGCCAGCATTAAAAATACACTGTAGTTTAAAGATGTATGTTTGCTCATATACAGGGTGGAAACAGAAGATGGAGATTACATGTTCTGCTTTGACAACACATTCAGCACCATTTCAGAGAAGGTGATTTTCTTTGAATTGATCCTAGATAATATGGGAGAAGGAGAACAAGAGGACTGGAAGAAGTACATTACAGGCACAGACTTGTTGGATATGAGACTTGAAGATATTCTGGTAAGTATTCTGCCCTACAGCATCAGATGGTTGAGGTTTAAGAGTATCTGAAAAACTCATAATCATTCTGCCATGGGAATATGCCTTAGTCTTGTTCTATGTGAGGGCCTGAGCAGCTGGGAAACAGAGTGATCAGCTGTGCTCCTCATAGGACATTATGTTCACTCTGTCCCATATTGAGGGGGGCCTGTGGTTAAAGAGCAGCATTGGGAATTAAAAGATCTGGATTCAAGTTCCAGCTCTGCCATGGATTTCCTGTGTGGCCCACGGCAAGTGATTTAACCTCACTGGTTATGTCTACACTGCAGTTAGACCCCCTATGGCTGGGCTGGCCCGTGCTAGCTGACTTGGGCTAAGGGGCTGTTTAATTGTGGTGCAGGTGTTTGGACTCAGGCTGGAGTCTGGGCTCTTAGACCCTGTGAGGTGGGAGGGTCCCAGCACTTGAACTGCAGCATGAGCCCAAATGTCTACACCACAATTAACAGTCCCTTAGCCTGAACCCTGTGGGCTCAACTCAGCTGGCATGGGCCAGCCACAGGTGTCTAATTGCAGTGTAGACATACTCTAAGTGTCTCTTTCATCTGTGAGTAATAACTGTCATAGGGGAGCTTTGAGTCTTTGCTCAATGTGATTTAATAAGTTCCTTGGATGAAAGGCACTAAAAAGTACAAAATATTACTATTGTTATTAAAACAGAATGCGTGTGTGTATGTATAGTGGCAGGTTTTTTCGTTGTTTTGTGGCTGTGCTTATGGTGAATCATAAGGTTTATTTTTGACCTAGAGCAATTAACTTGGTGTTCATGTACATATAGAATTTGGGATCAAGCTCATTTTGAGTGAGCAAGTGACTTGAAGGCACAAAGTAATAAATCTGACCCATTTGGTAACTATATATACACAAATGTAAAGTGGCCACCTCTTCTTCTTCATAAGATAAGCAAACATATTCCCTAGAGGAACAGCAGTAGTGCTACTGCAGTACATCTCGGTGGTGGTTGCGTTTCAGTGATGGGCAAAGCGATTACTACCTACCACTTACTGCATAACATAGTATGAGGGTTAATTAGCTGACATTTGTAAAGCGGTTGGATGATCATTTCTGTATAAATGCATATTATCATCATTCTTAGGCAGAAAAGAGAGAGGGGAAGAGAAGTGATCAAACTCACATGCATATAAGCCAGCCCCTAATTCCCAAAAGTTGCCCTGAAATGTTGACACATTTCTCTGCTTATATATGTCTATATACACAGTACTCTTGGTTTTTCTTCCACGTGGTGTTTTGGTTAATCACAAAGTATATACAGTCCTCGATCTGCCAGAGGATAAATCAGTTTTGTATATTGTTTCATCTACAGAATCTTCTGTAGCCCTGAGAATTCTTCTACTTGTACACATCTACTATCCTGCCACGTGAGGCCCAACACAATTTTCTTCCTTCCAAATGAGAGATTGGATGGGAAATCTTTCAGTGTGTGTTTATGCCTCACCTTGCACAGTTGGAAGGGACTGTGTATCCAGTAGTCTGAGTCCTTTCACTGGCCACCTGCCTCCCCTTCTCCCCATCATGAGAAAGGGGACAAACAAACAATGTCTCTAATAGCTAAAAGCTGGTAATACTCCTCTCACAGGGCTACTCTGCTTAGTAGTCTCTGTGGTAGCATCAGAAGCACTTGTAGGATATATCCTTTGATGTGTCTCATAATTATGATGTTGGATAACTCTTGTTCTCATCCTGGCTTAGTGCCCTAGTCACTATATAGCAGAATGGGAATAAATAGCAATTAACAAAGATGGGGAAAGAGGGAATAAGTAAAGCGTTAAGATAACATACTTCTAAACAGTGGCTGAGCACTCAACCTTGGAGGGATGCAGATGCGAGTTGAGGGAGAGCAGTGTTAATCCACCAGTCGAGCTAATGAGCATGGTATTTTGTTGATGGTGAAATACAATGAAGTCAACTACAGGGAGTGGCTTCTGTAGTTTGTTGAATTGGCAAAGACATTATGCTATGCACACACTATGTCCCAAGGCATTGAGAAATTACCTGGGAGGGATACTATTTTCATGGAGCCCTTGGAAATGTTTCTGTGTCAGTGGCTGGCCCTTATGGCTGCCCAACTATCCTTCTGATACTCCTTCTCTTCCTCCCCCCCCAGGCGGCAACTCATAAACACACTTGAGTCAGCCTGCTCCTAGTTTGAAATCAGAATAACTGAAAATCCTAACTACGGGCACTCCATACATCATTTGCTTTAAGTAGTATCACTAAAACCGTATACTGGCTCTACCCTATCTCCACTGCCTGCATCCCAGTCATAGCCTTTTCCACCTCCCTAGCAACAGCATTCAGTTCACTGTAGGTGTAGAATCTTGCTCTCATTGCTGTGCCAATTTTTTCATACTATTGTATAAGTTCCTCTACACAAACTTTGAAGCAAATACTGAGTCCTGGACAATAAGGCTATGCCTGTGCTTCTTTCAGTAGTGCTTAGCAGGCTACAATACTGAGCCCTGAACGTACTGAGTTAGACAGAGAAAATAGAGGCCTGCCAAAAAAGCAGAATCAGCATGCACTAAAAATGTATTTACATACCATCTGCTGTCCCACAGACTACTCATCCAGGTAGAAAATGATCTAGTTTGTGTATCAGGTCCTATTTCCTATAATGCATGAAAACCAGATCTTTTTCCTAACACAAACCAGCCCTTAATAGAATGTTTCTGCGTTTATTTTAAATACATTTTAAAATATTGAAAATTAGATTATTCTTCACTTCCCAACAGAAGTTAAAGATTATAATTAGAAATATTAACTCAATTTCTAAAGGAGGATAAAGAAGCAGAGGGGGGGTGTTAATGCCAACAACTTTTACAAGCAGAAAACAGAATCTGAGTTCATGTTCAGACAAAGTCTGCCAGTCCTCCTTTTTAAACTGGGGGCCATACAAATACATAGGAGAAAACAGTCAACAGAACAAGCAGTAAAAGAACAATCTCAAGACATAAAGTTACCTATTACCTGAACATAGTTTGACTGCTGTGTCAATAGGTGCTCTATAAATCAATAATAAACAACATATTGTACGCTAATGCTAGCTCATTTTGTGTTAAAGGGTATCTTGGTCAGATAATCCAGCTGAGAACAATTAGCTTTGTTTTGCAGTCCAGTAGTGCAGAATGGAACTGTTCATGAGCCATCTGAAACAGATAATGGACCACTGGGATATCTTAAAGATACAGATGTGCAATGATGCTGGTTTGAAGCTGTACATTGTGAAATGGCTTGACTAATTTTGATTATTAAATCTAAATATAGCAGTTTTGGTTTATGTCCATCTAGTTCTACACAAAATATAGTGCTGGTTTAGAAAATTTAATCTAAACTTTCAGAGGACAACAGTGTGGTGTCTTTCCTCTAATATTGTAGTTGCCATATCAGATGCTTGCTTGACACAGTACATTATAGGACATGGTCATTAGATAGAGGGCTGTTTGAGCGCCTCATCTTTGGACTTCAAGTCCCACGTGGGTCTGACATAGCCCAAATTTGTTTACCTTTAGGGCATTGTGCTCTAAGTCTCTCTCTCTCTTCAGTGGGTGGGGTCTTCTTTTGTTAAATAGTTGTGGATTATTTTTAATTGATTTGTTAAGATGATCGGAGTCTGGGATAAATGTTATATATTTAAATTCAAACATGAAAATATACACAATAAGGCTAACAAAAATTAATGAAAAGTTCATAATGTGTAACATTCATAAGTGAAGTAACTGTCACCTAACTACGAAATGAAAAAGTGGTAGTGACACATGCACAAATAAAAACCAGCAATGTGAATGATAGTGTTTTTTAAAGTGAGAAGTGTGATATGTATTCATATTAGCAGAAAATGTACTTCTGTTTCCTTCCAAATGATTTTACAGTCTAAAAAAACACTATTCTGTTCCTTACCAGGAATCCATCAACAATGTCAAAGCCAGGTTAAGCAAAAGCCTCCAGATTCAGACGCTGCTCAGAGCATTTGAAGCTCGTGATCGAAATATACAAGAAAGCAACTTTGACACAGTGAATTTTTGGTCCATGGTCAACTTGGGAGTCATGGTGGTGGTTTCAGCTGTTCAGGTTTACATGCTGAAAAGTCTTTTTGAAGATAAGAGGAAAAGTAGAACTTAACAGCTAGTGTGATCATAGCAATAACCAGAGAGGAGGGGAAAATGCAATAAACTGCTACAGCAAAAGAGACGTGTTACCTTGCCGCTCATTTTGAATAGACATTATAATCGGGTTCTTGATTCACATGTTACTAACATGAACAGAATACCTTTCCCCCGTCCTTCCATCTCTGCAAGAGTTACTAACAGTCTTACTGGTGTGTCTATTTGTTGGTTTGTTGCATTTGTAATGACTCTTACTAGATTATGCATAACAGAATGGTGTATCAAATGCAAGCCAATGTTAATACCTGCCATATAGTCGTCTTTTCATGGTCACTTGAAAACCTATGTCCACCTAAATAATAATTTGTTTTTTTACAATTTTTTAAATAAGCATTGAGTAAAGTTACAGATGTGCCAAAGGATTGAGGCCCACCTATGTAGGCTATAGCTATTGTCAGTTCTCTATAAATGTAAATGTATAACATTTCCTTGAGTCTTTATTGTACAGCATAATACAGAAACACTGGGTTAACATTTGTGAAGTGGTTAAAATGAAGTTATTTTTTCACTTTTTTATATATATATAATATCTATCTCAGCACTTTAAAGAGACAGTTAATATGAAATTTAGTCAATTTATAAACTAATTAAAAGTAGCATCAGGCATTATATCTGTCCAAGTCCTCCTGCCAGTTGTTGTGATTGTACAATCCCATTTTCCTGTTTAGTTGGTTGTTGCTGTGTGAAAGGTCCACTGGAACAGTGAAATTGACCACACAAAGTACAATCAGATGCACAAAATTAAAGATTAAATCATTCCATTTTGTTATTGTAATCTTGGATATCATAACAGTAGATACATTCAGACAGAAGTGAGGTTTTTTCAGATGACTGTCTTCCTTTAGTAGTTTTTAGGTAAAATTTTTTGGAAACATTAACTTGACATTAAATGTTTATATACTTCCAAAATTCTTTCTATATTACTAATTTTGTTAAGATGTTTTGCTCCTTGAGGTCAAGCAGGTTTATGCCACAATTTGTAGCAGTTCACGAACTTCAGAGCTAAAGTTGTTCAGCTAAACCGCCCCACAACAAAACCCCAACAAATCTGTAGTCATGTAACTATTTTCATTCTACTCCTATGAGCTGTCCTATTAAATTAATGGGACTACTTGCATAAATAAAACAAACTGGAGTTGGCCCTAAATTTTGAGATTTATTTGCAGCATGAACTGATTATGCAAGGTAATGCTCAATCATAGAAGCAGTTTGCTATCTTTCTCAATAAAAAGGCAGATGGCTTGCATCAAACCTACCATTTCTTTCTGCCGAGGGAGTGGAAAAATGCATGTCTCATCTGTGCATTTGTCTCCTTTTGTCATGGCCTTAGTATTTTAGAGTGCAGTTTTTAAGTATTTTGTAATCAGCCTAGATTCAAGCCAAGTGCCAAGCCAGTAGAAGTGCCTATAGAAATTGTATTAGCTCTGAAAGTCCATGTTAAGACTGCTAGGGCTGTACCACTGTTCACATCAGCTGTCTTTAAAAAGATTTAAAACCTTTGTTCTAGCCTAGGTGTACAAGTGTATTTGAACTTAGTGTTAAGAATTGAAACACTACAACTAGACTGTCGGCTTTGTGATCACATCTGTCTGAAGGTCATTATGCTGGAGGGCCCAGCATTATCCCCCTAGAAGAGGATGGGAAAACATTTTTCAGTGCACCAACTCATTAAAATGCAGTCATTGTGGCATAGGTGCATTGGCCATTTTTCTCTAGCAGGGGCTATCATTTATAGAGATTACACTTTAGTTTCAATTTCAGATGTATGAAGGAAGCCTAGCAATAACCCTTTTAAATTATTGCTTTTAAGAAAAAAAGATTTTAGAAGGTGTTGCTGACTGTATGACTTCAGGGGCTGCTGTACCTGTCCTCTATTAGTCTGGGCATATAATATAGTAAAATCTCATTCGATGGGCAAGTTAGTGATAGAAAGGTCTAAGGGAGGTGTCAATTGATCTGTAAAAATTTGCAGAATCATAATTTCAAGGTGCTACCCTCCATGGTGTGGCAGGGAGGATTCATTGTTCATCCCCTCCCAGCTCCTCCGATTGGTGGACATTTTGATCATAGTGTCATTGGAAATGGGTCAAGTTGGGAATCACACTTTACAGCAGTTGTGTGAAATACCGTGCGCTTCCAAATCAATCCTGCAGCTCATCACATGCTTGTGTGCAAAGACCAGATGCTCACCACCTGCAAATGTTTGGCCAGCAGCCTGCCTCGTACAGAGATGTGTGAGAGTGGCACAGACAAGGATCAGTGTGACATGTCTAGCAGTGCTGTCCTAGACTGAGACAACACTGATGGTGACTTTGAGGAATAAATGTTTTCAGTTGTAAGTGTCAAGGCTAGATTCTTGAGGATTACCAAAGATCAATCTCTACTTAAGCAATGCATCCCTGTGTTAAAGCATAATTTAAAAAAATGATTTTTTTAAAAACATTTTCTCAAATATATATCTACATAATTGTTCTAGGTTTGTCATGTTGATACCATTGTGTGAGAGAAAGGGCTTTCAAACAATACCCAACCCGTAATCCATTTCAAATGACTTTGTATTATTAAATTTTCACCAAGTGTGTGTGTGTAGGGGGGGGGGGAGGGTACCGAGTCCCTCCTGGCATGTTGCAGAGGGTGACACCATTGAACTTACGAGCCTGGAGATTTTTACAAATTGAATTACACCATCCTTACCTTCCTATCATTAACTTGTCCACAGAATTACACATGCTCCCATACGGTATTGGATACATCTGTGGTTCTCACCCTTTCCAGACTACTATACTCCCGAAGCCCAAGCCCTGCCACCCAGGGCTGAAACATGTAACTTAGCTGTGTGAGACCCTCGGCAATTGCCCCACTTGCCCCCCCTTAACGCCAGCCCTGCACTTGCAACTCCCCTAAACCTATTCCATGATTCCAGGTTGAGAAACTTATGTAGATGAGTTAACGTATCCCCAGAAGATCTCTGCGTACTCCCAGCGGTATGTGTATCCCTGGTTGGGAACCATGGGATACATCATTCTTCTGGGTAGGACTCCCTTCAGAACAAGTTACCTCCTCTCCCTTAATTGATGAGTGGGGCAGTGGTAAGCAGCATGGGGTATTCCATTTCTCCAGGGACTTAATGCCCTATACCTAAAGTAGTTGCAGAGCAGGGAACAAGTGGTAAAAAGATCTATAGGCCTGATCCAAAGCTCATTGAAGGCGTTCAGTGGAATGGCTCCCACTGACCAGTAGGCTTTGGCTCTGGCTTTTTTGAGTACAGGCAGGCCCACATTCCTAGAGCTCTGTCCTTTTAATAGAAGACAGAAGTGATGCAGCCTTAAATATATTACCACAAATGTGATGCTGTACCACAGCTGTGAAATGCTGCATTCTTTCCATGAAGCTGTGACTAAAAACTCTACCTCTGATGTTAGGCTACTGTATTCTAGCTCTTAGCTCAGTTATTAGAACAACCCTTACTATTGTAACTTCTCCATAACAAAATCCTCATCTCATAACAAAAAGTTTTAAACAGAGGATATACTATAGATACAGCTGTATAAGATTTTGTCAACTGAAAAATATTTATCAGTGGCCATCATGAGTGAAGGATAGGGTGTTCAAACTTAGACGCAATAAATGACGTTTTAAATGGGATGTTGGAGTAAATTGTTCTTGTATTTTGTATAAAAAGTACAAATCAAATATTACTGAAATAAGGAAAACGAATCTAGTGTGTAAGATGAACTGTTTTTATTCTGTGCTAAGTAATAAATGGTTATGGTCTGTGGATGTTGAATAAAATTATATGCCAGAAGCTTAGATTTTACAATAAATAAGAAGGCTAAACTTGTGTTTGTGCACTCTAATTATAACAGTTGTAGGAAGAGCACTGCATCTTTGCATACTCTACCCTAAGGGCTTGATCCTTTAAAGGGCTAACCACCCTCAGTTCCTACTGACTTCAACAGGATTTGAGGGTGCACAACAGGTCACACGACTGCTCGGTATCTTGCAGGATAGAGCCATAAAAAGAGCAAGCACTGTAACACAGCCTGATCGTGTAGCACGCAGCAAAGCTTCATGACTTCCACAATGTCACAAAGCAAGTCATTCAAAGACTGAATTTCCAAAACTTCTTGTTCTTTTAAGAGATCAGGTTTCACTTGATAACCGTAGATGGTAACACCTGTAAATTCAGTTTAATGGTAAAAGGATTAGGAATGAAACCTGTGCAAAAGATTATAATTTATTTTCAAGTAAGATCAATTGACCTTTGAGTTTCTGCCTTGCTTGAAATGTATACCACATTTCTTCTCCAGTGTATAATACTCCCTTGTGACATTTCTTTCCAAGAGAGGTCTCCTCCAAATTTAGTGGTGAAATTCTGCTCTCAGTTACCCTAGTGCAGAAGCAAACTAACTGACAGTGAGCACAACTCCAGAGTTACAATGGTGTGAGATCAGAATTTGACCCCAGCCCTCTAATTCTTTAAACAGTAGGGGGGGGGGAGCTTAGTTTTGAACCTACATCATTTACAAATCCCTATTGTAGTCATGCTTAAAGCTTTAAATATTTACCTCTTAATGTTAACAATCTTCCACATGCACATGTGACTGAATAGTAGGAGCAGCACTATATTTTTTCATAAAAGACTAGGGTATCATACACTGCACAATGAAAGCAAGCCTATGTTGTGAAATGAAAGTTGCCAGGTGTGTGTGTTAATTTCATCCTGCCTGTGGAACACAAAATTCCCCCAATATTTAGGGGAAAGGAAAATGAAAAAATGCAATCAATTTTTGGAACTCTTTAAGCTTTCAGTACTACGTGTAAGGAGGATAGAATAAGGTTTAGGAAAGATAGTATGTGCAATCTTAAGGAAATTATGGTAAGGTTCATAAATGCTACTGCAATTGGCTTAGTCTAGTTTCAAGATTGCTAGCAGACAAAACACAGTTAAGAACCAGCGTAACTAAATGATTCTGTAATACAGTGGTCATGGAGGTTACACAATGTGTCTCAATTATTATTGCAAGATACAATCTCACTTTGACAATAAACTATTACATTACACAACCATAATCCGTGCCAACAGAAATAATCACTGACCTTTTATGCTGTTCCCCTGGCCATGAAAGAATGCAGAAACATCCTGACATGAGCTAGAAATTTGCACGTGACAAAGCATTCTCTCTCTTCAAAAAGGAGCAATATAGCATTTACCATCTGTTGTGGAAATGCCTCTCCTACTGTTCTAGCTTCTCTTTGCCATGAGCTTGCATGCATGCATGCAAAAGCAGGCAATTCTCCATCTATTAAATACTTATTGCCAAGTTTCAGGGGATGTGTGTTATAGACTTAACTGGGTGGACTTAGTAAGACAAAAAGGGCTACATATTTAAAGTCTGCAAATATAGTCATGAGACTGTATTCAAGAACAAATGTTTTATACCTCCATAAAGCAACCTGCCTCTCTTCTAGGGAGAAGTGGGGTGGGGGGGGAGATGACAAAGGAGCTCTGGATTCCCAGCTGTTAAAAGTCAGATTTCTAATTAAGAAATGAATCCCACAGTTCTTATTCAGGCAAATCTCCTGGTGCTATAATCAATTTGAAATGTTTAATTGAATGTTTAAATGTTTAATGTTGATTGAGTGAGGACTGCAGAATTTGGTCCTATGTGACCATAAAAAAAATCAGTGGGCCATACAGCAGCAGGACTAGGCCAGCTTTTGGGAGGGAAGGGAGGAAAATATTAGTCCAATTTTCTAATTATTTGCAAGAATAAATAAGCTTCTGAAATCACACTCCGTGTCTAGCTGAAAGCAACTGAAAAGAGGTTGGTTGTTCGTTAGTAGATATCACCAGAACACATGGCCATTGACTAAAGGATTTCATAGAAACCTAAAGATTACTTAAAAGAAAGTAATAGTTAAAAAGCACCATAATCTACCAGAGTGAGGCAAAAAACTACTCCTTTCTCAAGAGTATTAGGTAACTTGCTTTAGATCCTGGCAGGCTCATTCAACCATTGCCTTCCATGGATGGGGCCTTGTTACCCAACCTTTTCTATAGTGCCATGCCTGTAGATACATCCTGTTATACATTCACATGCAGTGTTAATGGGAGCAGGCCTCTAATCTGCTGGTCTGGAAAATGCTACTGGTCTTTGCTTATGGAACCAAAACCTAAGATGCCTCTTTAAATATCTAAAATCCTAGACTATTTTCTAAAAAGCTTCACCTTGTCGGTTTAATGGACTGTATGAACAAAGGGCCTGTATCCTGGCAGGTCAGTTACACAAGCCAAATCAGGATTCTTGTCCACAATCAATTAAACTGCTTACATTGGGCTGAACAGTATAAAGCAAAGTGTAAGGTCCCTATCTGTGGATGCAATACGTTCCCAAGAGGAGAGGGGAAAATCTCACATATATCCTCTCTCTAAAATGTTTTCCAAAAGAATAATTCTTCCAGTGGTCTCTACATATTCCTAGTTGTGAGAGTGGTGCCACAAGATGCTGAGCTGTGGAATCTTCTAGAGTACAGTGTCCACTGGGGTTCTGAGGGTATGAAAAGGGAACAGCTCCACTTGCTCCCTGTTCTTTCTTAACTGCAAAGAACAACAAGCTTGGATCACACGCTGTGTCCTCAAGTCTTCCTTCATTTGCTGTTTCCTTTCTTCTGTAGCTCTTTTTATTTTTAGTTAGTTAGATTGCCTGTAAGTACAGGTTTCTCTAGTAGTAAAAACAAAGGAAAAATTATGCCCATCTGGCACAGGCAGAGTCTGGAAACATGGGTAGCAGAGGGGCTCCTCAAGTCCGATCGACTAAATCTGGCAATGTGCAAGTCCAGCATAGATTCTGGACATCCACTAACTTAATGCCAACACCACGGTCTCCAAAATGGAAAAGGACAGGAATTAGAGGACTATTCCCCACAGACTAGGCTGGGCTTTTCTCCATAGACCTATACAGGATCTGAAAACCCATAGTCCACAAAGAAAACCTGTAGAGTTTGCAGGTCCTGACTGAGCATGTTCCATCCCAGGGCTCAAAGGCAGAGCAGAACTTTTCCTGCAATTGCTTCTGACAGTTGCCAAAGGCCACTGAGCACCATAAGCGAGAGTACAGAAATGGTCTCTCCTGGGCTTTCAGTGCCCACAATGCTAGTGTCCAGGACAGGTGGAGCAGCAGGAAGAAGCTTGACAGGAATACAGAGGCAAGGAGCATGGAGAGAGGTAGATTGAAACCAGAGCTGGAGAGGAGGAAAGGAAGACAGGAGCCAACATAGAGGAGGACTCCTTGGACTGGAACTGGACATTGGGGAGAGTGGCAGAGGAGACCTCAAAATTAGACAAAAGTGGTGGTGGGGGAAGGCAGGGGAAAGACTGGGGATGCAGATGTAGAATAAGACTAAAGACATAAAGAACTTCTTGGGAGCTCTGAGGACTTACAAAGTCTGAAGGGGATCATCCTTGGGATGTGGGGCAGAGAGAGAGAGAGAGACGGGCAGATGGGACAGAGGTTGAAAAGTCTAAACACTGAAGAACATTTCCCTTCAGAACTTGGAATTGTACCCAGGATTCTCCTTATTAAAAATATCAATGAATATTAAGGCAGTATTCACTCACCACAGAAATCTTCTTCATTGGATACCTGGGCTGAGCAAGACTTCCAAGTAGTGCCTCTCTTTCGTTTCTATTTGCTTGGCCATCTGAAATCCTGTCAACGTTAAAGACATACCACTATATTAAACATCAGGATTTGATCCATTGTGTATGTAATAAACACTGGAGTATTTTTGCTATTTTTGTAGTGATACTACACAATTTTACATATTTTAATATTTATCATTTTAATATTTCATAACTTTATAAATGTCTGCCATTCCATAGCAGCTGATTTTGAGGATTCCATTTTCCAGATGCCAACAATAATCCACTATTCTTTCAGCTATCAATTGCCTTAAGTTGCCTGCCTAGTGAGCTTCTCCTCAGAAGGAATATAAAGCACTGAGAACATCTGCAGGAACTGAACAAACATTTAACTTCTTGCCCATCAGTTAAAAGAAAAAAAAAATCCTCATCAAGCTGCTGATTAACTTCAGTAGACATTTGCAAGCTGCTGGTGTCACAAAGAGGCAGAGGCAAACTAGGAGTAGAATCCCAGTAGAATGAATATATATATTTACTATTAAGGTACTATGTGATATTGTTAGATACAGTAATTAGCAGCGAGTTCAGGCAACTAAAATTAATAAACTATTCTAATGAAAAAATTTATACATAAAAGGGAAGTCAACCTACAATTTTTATTTAGCTTTGGGCAAGATACTGTAGGCTTGGTGTCACAGTTACAGGGCTACCTGCACCTCGACCCTCCGACTGCATCCCTTCAGATGTCAGGCCTTGTGCCTCTACCTTGCCTGGGGTAGAATTCCACAATTCTCCTACTCTTAGACTGGGCCCTTGACTACCAGTACTCTATATCATCCGTTCCTACCCTGAAAATCCTATTGAGTTCAGGAACCTGTGGTTCTTCCCTTTGGGGGCCTGAGACCAATGGTGCACAGTGATCAGTCAGCCTTCTAAAAAACAAAGTATTGATTAATTTACAGCAGGAACAAAGCATTGAGAGAAGCAGGATTCAAAACAGTCTATGCACGTCTATCTTGCCTAAAGGCTTATAATCAAAGTCAGAGTTTCTCACAAGCCTATGGCTTATCAGGCTGAGGCAGTTAAGGCACATCAGTTCCATGTGCACAATATCATATCTGACCACCTTTGACTGTCCCAACCTGCTGGATCAGGCACCCACTTTGCAGCTGAGTGAACTGGAGGTGGTCTTTCAGTGTGAGACAGAGCAAGACTTAAAGTCATGATGTTTAGGTTTGTAGCTAAGCATCTTAACCACTCAGCTACCACCCTTCTGTCCCTTAATAGTAACTTAGGCAGGCCTAACTTCTTTAGACACCCACAGCAGATTGTGTTTCAGTTTAACTTCCCCCTCTCAAGAGAGGATTCCCTTTCAGAGCTGCTAGAGTTCTTTTGATCTCTGGTGTACATAGGCCATTTGCTGTCCTGGCAATGACTCTGAACAACTCTCAAGCCATTGCTGTGAAGTGGCTGATCTTGAACCATTCTTTCCTTTCCTGTTGGTTTCCCCCAACAGCCCCCTATTGCATTAAAATATATTCATAAACATCCCAAAACTACAGGTATTCATATACCTACATGCACTATTCATAAATTATTACAGAGCAGCTCCAAATCCATCATAGTGCAATGCTAGATATGTCTCTACTGTTATTGTAGAGTTCATCGTACAATACAGGAGTCAATTCTAAATAGTTATGACTGTTACATAAATTATACTAGTCCCAGGTTGAGTATGTATAGATTAAAAATTGATTTATAGAGGCATAGTTGGGCATAAGCATATATCTGTTCTCTAAGATTTCAATTCAAGTTTTGCATTCACAGTTTATTTTTGTAGCAAAGAAGTTTCCTTTTTCCAATCTGCCCAAATGTAACAACAGAGGGGTGGGGAGGAGTTAGTGAAACAAGTCTGCCAATGGCACAGGCAATTGTCCACCGGAAAAAAGCCTCAACATTATTTGATTTGGTCAACTAGCTCTTAATCAAGCCAAAACCTGGGCCAGCCACTGGGAAAACTGACTGCACAATCCAGTTGAAATGAGAAAGGTGCACAACTCAGTGTCATGAGCATAGTTCAGTACTGCATTCACACAGTCTCTCCTTATGTACACATATACACACCTCCTCTATACCCTCTGGCAGCGACATTTTGTAAATGATTGTGGGGGAGGGAGAGGGATCCTACAAGCACCAGTTACTTCTCTCTTGCTCCTGGTACTGGTGCCTGATCTACATTCTTCCCAAGATGGGGACAACACATTGCAGTTACCCAGCATACTGGGGTCTCTATCCATCGTTCACTGCCACCTTCAGGATTGGCATCTAATTTCCCCTCACTCCCATTGACTTCCCCACATGACTGACCACATTGCCATATTAAGGGCTGTTCTTAGTGACCCAGGCCCTATCTTATCCCTATGGAGGCTATGCACAGCTTCTATTTTCCCCTGCTTCATTCCAAACCTTCACTGTCTGCTATCATCCAGCTCCTCCTTTCAGTGAACCTGCACATCCAACACTAACTACTCCTCACTGGCTGTCATCCACCTCACTACAGCTGCATCTCCAGTCATTGAGTGCCTGTCTGGTTAAATAAATAGCTTGCTGTTAACTGATTAATCTTGTATCAGATTGACTCATTATTGATTTAATTGGTTCCCATTTAGTGATTCTTTGCTCAACTGTTTTCTAAGGGCTTGGCTACACTTACATTTTATCGCGCTCTAACTTGCTCACTCAGGGGTGGGAAAAATCATCCCCCTGAGTGCAGCAAGTCAGAGCGCTTTAAAGCGCTAGTGTAGACAGGCTCTGAGCCTAATCCCCTCGTGGAGGTGGATTACCAGGAGCACTGGGAGAGCTCTCTCACGCGCGATCACACTCGCACTTCAAAGCACTCCTGCGACAGCGCTTTGAAGTTTCCAGTGTAGCCATGCCCTAATTATGTCCATCTCCTTTTCAACCAAGCTCTCACCTTTTTGCATTATAGCATCTACCCTCTTCTCCCAACAGCTCCATTTCTCTTTTATCCTCACCCACTCCCCATCCGTCTCCCTGCCCCACCTATACAAATCCAAATCCACACCTGCCTCAGGTGACATGCCTCAAACACTGCACTCCCCCATCCTCTCACTTACCAAAACAGCTATGTTTGATCTTGTCTTGACCAAGCACTGCTCTGTGATCTCTCCATCGCTGAGTTCCCCCTCTCTGACCAGCATCTGCTCTTTTTCAACATTGCCTATCTACCACCCGCTCCTGCTATTTCCAGTCCAATCAATTTCAATATTTTTTTCTACTGCTCTCTGCCCTTTCTTCCATTGACATGGTTGTTTGATACTTACTCCTGAGGGCATTCTGTACCAAAAAATTCTGTGCACAATATTTTAAAATTCTGCAAGTTTTATTGCTCAAATAAATGCAGAGAGGGATTGGGGAACACAGGCCACTAGCTGCACAAAGGTGGGAGATCACCCTGCAGCCACCCCTGGGACTCGGACTCAGCAGTGAGGCTGCACCTGACACAGCACAAGGCCTGGACCTGCCCCAGAAACACCCTGGGTCTCTGCACCAGGCTCATCAGGTGTGGGGCAGGCAGGTTCAACCAGGCAGGATCCAAGTGTGAAGGGGCTCAGCATGGGGGGATCCAGGTGTGGGGTGAGAGGATTCTGTGTGGGACAATCTGGGTGCAGGCAGCTCAGGGGGGATATCTAGGTGTGGGGGCATCTGGATTCACAGAGGTTCATTGGAGGGTGTTCCAAGTGCACAGGCAATAGGACTCTGGAACAGCTTCCAGGTGAAGGTGGTTGAGACTCAGCAGAGGGGTCTGTGTGTGGGGGAGTGGGGCCTGGTGGGTTGGGTGTCTGGCTGCAGCTAGTTGGGATCACTGGCATGGGGATCTGGATGTGGGGGCTCAGGGTTGTGCAGGGGGGATGCGGCTTAGTGCAGGGAGCTCAACCGGGGGTGGCCTGAGTGCAGGGGTCCAGAGGCAGGGGGTCTAGGCACAGGGGACTCCAGATGCAGGGGTTGAGGTTCAGTGGGGTGGGGTTCGGGTATGGAGGGCTAGGGGGGTTCTGGGTGTATGGTGTGAGGCTTGTCAGGGGTGTTGGTATGGTAGGTCCAGCAGCATGGGGGTTGGGTGGATGGGGAGCAGCTCTCCACACAGTGACCCCGCCCCCCGCAGCTGAGGAGCGATGGAGGCAGGAGAGGATATTGAGCTTCCTGCAGCTGGGGGAGGTTTTTGGGGGTGGCTCTGACACAGTCCCAACCACTCCTTGGCAGGGGAAGAGGAAGTCCCGTCCTCTCCTGCCTCCAGCCCAGCCAGGTCTAGCAGCTGATCCCAGCTGAAGGTAGGAGCCACTGGCTGGCACGTCCCCAGCCCTGCAGTGATTTACCTCTCTGCCGGCTGTTCCGGGTGCCTGAAACAATGTGCCTGCACTGCTAGGGAGTGGTGAATGACTGCTCTTGCGACTTCCCTTTACTTCCCTGTCAGAAAGTAAGTTTTCTGCAGGGAAGCAAAGACATCTGCGGGGGACATGAATTCTGTGCACATACACTGGCATAGAATTCCCCCAGGAGTGGATACTCCATTCTACACTGTCCTCCACCCTTGACTCATTTGTCCCTCTCCCCTATCACAAGGTCTGTTCTGCCAACCCCTAGCCTTGCTCACACCAACATCTGTTACTGCTCTCATGTGGTGGAGGATCTCAAGCAGAAGTTCCATGACCATATGGATTTCCTCCCCCACAAGTCTCTCTCAAACTCTGCAATTTTCCTTGACAAATTACTTTTCCACCTTGACTGACACCCACGCCCCTAATGGATTATTTGCCATCTTCTACTCTCCCCTTTTCAAATCCTCCCCACCCATTCACTTTTTTCCCCTGCACAGAATCTTGCTTTTTCAAGAACAACAAATTCCAGTGCAACAACCCTCTCCCAGCCCCATCTAACCTTCCTTGCCCACCACTCCCCTTCTTCTCCATCACTGATGCAGAAGTTTCACATTTAGTCTCCTCCTCTAGCCTCTGCATCTGCTTGAGTGTCCCCCAGCTCTTCCCTCCCCAACATCTCCCTCTCAACTACTTCCCCGCACACTACAAAAAAGTTTGTCTCAATCTGCCATGCCCCCCTCCCCACACTTAGCCCTAACTACCTTTTTAACTACTACTCCCATCTTTTTTCTTCCACCTCCAATTGCTGTCTACAATGGATGTCTGGAGTTCCTCTCTTCCAATTCCATCATAGGTGATCTCCAATGTGGCTTCTGCTCCTTCCATTCCACTGATCCAGTTCTTTATACTCTAACAACCTCTTCCTGGCCAAAGTTCAAAATTCCAATGTCACATGCAGCCTAGGTAAAGCTCCCTCCGCTGGATACTCACCAGCCGCTGTATTTGAGTCCCCAACACAGTAGAGAGCCTGGTGTTCTTAAGCTTCTCTTGGTTTGAGTAGGCCACATCGCTCTTTCCTTGGCCTCTCTAGCACGCTTTCTGGGCAAAGGCTTCGTGGATACTGGGCCTCGCAGCTAAGCTGCCATGGGCCCCAAGACCAGTGTTGACCTCCCAGTCTTTCCAGTAACTTTAAAGGACACACTCTCCCAAAACTTCTGCCTTGTGGGCACATGATAGATTAAGCGCACACACACACACATAGGCTTCAAAGGTTTCTAAACCCAATTAGTCTTTACTTAGCATGCGCACAACATTGATCCAGACAAAAAAAATGCCCTGCCTCAGTTTCCTCACCATTCTTCAGCACTCTTTGGGCTTAGGTCAAAGTCATCCAGTATCCCCCTTCATAAAGCTCATGACTTCTTCTCCAAACCATGGAGTTGTCTTTTCTGTGCAGCCAGCTTCCTTCTTCTTCAGGTAGTCCAACAGTAAAACAAGACCATCTGCTACAAAAGCATGCCCGTCTCTTCCTCTTTCCAGCCCAAGGTCCCTGTGTCTGAGTCCCTCTGAGTTACCCCATAACTTCTGAAGACTGGTCTACACTGAAAAGTTTCATCAGCATAGCCATGTCTCTCAGGGGTGTGAAAAATCCTCCCCCCCCAAAAAAGATGTAGTTAAACCAACCTAATCCCTGGAGTAGACAGTGCTAAGTCAACGGAAGAATTCTTCTGATGACTTAACTTCTGCCTCTCAGGGAGGTGGATTAACAGCAACAGGAGAATCCCTTGTAGCATCTACACTGAAGCTCTACAGTGGCACAGCTGCAGCGATGCTGCTGAAGCATTTTAAGCGTAGACAGCCTTAAGCTCTGTGGTTTTTAAGACCCAGCATTAACAGTTGACTTTTGTTCTCCTGTTTCGGTATCTCTATACCGCACTCATGCAGACAAACTTGGTCACCTTGGTTTCCCACAACAGGCAATCCTTGTTAGCGTACCCACCTTCAGAGTACAGTCACTGAGGTTAAATGGCTCTCCATTGTCTCTGGTATTGGGAATATGTAATAGCCCTGGCAGCACAGGACTGACTTCATAGACTCCGAGATTCCATTATACAGCAATTTCATATCAACCAGAATTAATAAACTGTACCACAGACAGATTCCCCAAATTGTCACACATACTTTCAACCATCTTCATCTCAAAATCTTGTCTTCCCTCTGCTGCCATGATTCTGTTCCCTCCTGGTTCTTTCTACCTCTCTAATTGCTCTTTCAGGGTTTTGTTCGGTGGATATTTCTCATTCAACCTCCAACTTTCTGAATGGGTCCCAAAGAGTTCCATCCCTGGCCCTCTCCTCTTTCCGCTACATCTAGTCTTTGGGTGATCTAATTTGAAAGAACAAGTTCAAGTATCATCTCTATGCTGACAACTCTCAGACCTACTTCTTTTCTCCCAACCCGTCTCCTTCTGTCCAAACAAAACTCTTAGGGCTTGTCTACACTTGCGGCGCAGCTACACCACTGTAGTGCTTAGCGAAGACACTACCTACTCTGATGGGAGAGCTTCTCCTGTCAGAATAGGTACTCCACCTCCCATAGATGCAGTGGCTATATTGACGGGAGAAGCCCTTCTGTCAACGTAGTGCTGTCTACAACAGGGCTTAGGTCAGTATAACTACATTACTACATTGGGTGTTGTCTTAATTCTACCATCTCCACATACCTAGTCTGTGTCTAAAGCCTGCCACTTCATCCTACATAACATCTGTAAGATCAAGCCTTTCCTCACTATGCACACAGCTAGTTCTCGTCCAAGCCCTCATCTGTGCCTCGACTACTACAGCCTTTTCCTTTCCAACCTTGACAAATCCCATTTTGCACCACTTATCTCCATTCAAAATGCTACTGCAAAAATCTTTCCTAGCTTATTACTTCAACCACATCAACTTTCTCTTTGCATTCCTCCACTTGCTTGTCCTTCACTGCAAATACAAGCTACAGGTCTTCACTTTTAAGGCTCTTTATGACTTATTTCTGCCCTATCATTTCTAATGTGGCAGCAAGATGTCAATCCCTGCAGGGCCGGCTCCAGGCACCAGCTGACCAAGCAGGTGCTTGGGGCGGCCACTCGGGAGAGGGGCGGCACGTCCAGCGATTCGGCGGCAATTCGGCGGAGGGTCCCTCACTCCCGCTCGGAGCGAAGGACCTCCCGCCGAATTGCCGCCGCAGATCGCGATCGCGGCTTTTTTTTTTTTTTTTTTTGCTGCCTGGGGCAGCAAAAACCCTGGAGCCGGCGCTGAATCCCTGCTTTCATTCCACAAATGGTACCAGCCTTGATTGCCCATTTTTAAAATTTACCAACAAGCCCCTTTTGACCACCACTATGGATGAGAAGAACTCCCCCTAAATATCTGCAAAGTAACCCCCATGTACTCTTTCAGATCTCTCCTTGAAACTCCTCTCTGTTGAGATGCCTACATAAAACTTGACAATGGTTAGGCAGCTGTTTTGCTGTGACCATTGTTTTTCACAGTGACCGATATACTTCCATTGTGTCCTTGTGCTCCCCTTGTCTGTTTTATCCACCTTACACTTAGATTGTAAGATCTCAGAGCTGGGCCTTTGTTATGTTTGTATAGAGCCTACTACAATGGAGCTCTGATCTCTGGGCACTACAGTAATACGAATAAATAAATAAGGACAAAGTATTAATCAGACACCTGGGTAAAGAGCTGCAAAATCAGTGGGTATGAAAGTTCATGCTTAGACCCATGTAAATCAAAACAATGACTGATAAAGATCACTGTTTAACAACAATTTGTGTGTCTTTTTCTTTTAACAATCCATGACCATAAATATATTTGTATTCACATAAGGAGGTTGCAAAGAGTACCAGCATGCAAACTCTTATGACCAAAACATTCCGTGTGTGTACTGGAACACTTTCAGGGATCTATTGCTTCTGTGTGTATGTGCAGGGCAACAAGCTCAAAAAAGTTAGAGGTATGGCTATAGTTTGAGGGAGGACATAGGGAAAAAAATTCAAAGTACTAGTATGTATTTCACGTGAATACAGAAGCAAAACTCCTATCAAAAAATACACACATTTAATGTTGGTCTTTTTTAATTCTAAGAAATGCAACTCCAAAAATACAAACTGAACATCAGAGTCATGTCAACCACCATAATAAAATGAAACAGACATTCACAATAGTTAAGACTATGGACAATGTAAGTGTGACAATTGTTATTTCCCTCTCCCTTCCCCCATTTATATTCCAATATTTATCTTCAAAAAGAAGCATTACTGAGAATACTGCTGGTGTTCAGTTAGAATTAAAGGATTTGGATAAAGTGAAATAAGACAGATACAGATGTGAGAGCAAGGTTACAAAGGCTTTACATTTTGGATTACCCCAAGATATAAAAATTAAAAAATGAACAAACTTGCTTTTATCAAAATATTACAGCTACAGGCAAGGCATCTTTAAATTAATAGCTGAGGGTGTGTGAGAGAAAAACCACATTTTAGTGAAGGTAAACAGAAGCGGCAGTTCTTAATTAGCACTTTTGTAAAGCTCATTTATTACCTGGCCAACAATGAACCAAGCACAGGGCAACAAAGTTTTCTCTGCTTCCTTTGGCAATAAGGTGACAGAAAAATCATCTTTTGAAGATGCTCAAGACAGGCAGTAAATTAAAAAAAAGTCAAATAAGAAGTAATGGAATAAATAAGTACTAAACCAGAGAGTACATTTAAACCACTATGTAATTAACAAATATTACATAACATTATTTTGGTGGCAAACTCCAAGTGTGTAAGAAAGACAGTAAAGTGAATAACCACCAAAATAACAATATTCTTCTGTTTACTCTTTGGCTAAAAACCCTCAAAATAGCAGACAAAGAAAAATACATCTAACACTGGTGACAAACTGTCTCTTTACAAGTAAAATAAAGTTATCAATTTAAAACTTGGTACATTTTATAAAAACAAAAGAGGTAAAGTTGGTATAAAAGCAGTACTGTTACTTCAAATGGCAACATACTGTTTGTTGACCCTGTGCAATAAAATACTTTGTTCATTCTACATTTATCAAACATGACTAACAATTACTACAGACATTATAGGAATCTTGTGTGTGGCTCCTGTTGACTTACTTTTATAACTGGGAGACAAAATTTACAATCAATGTGCCACAAAAACTTTAAAGTGTTACTTCTAATAGAGTTCATGTTCAACATTTTCAAATCCTGCTTTATGTTTTGAACGGCTGATTTACAAGGAAAATAATTGACTGTATTAGCAAGGGCATATGAACATTAATGACTGCACCCATTGCTAGGAGACACTGCACTGGTTTGACACTTTTCCTTAGTACATAGAAAGCAACAGCATCCAATAAAGCCTGAGAAGAAATGCTGCTGTGTAAATACTGCAACTATTCCTGATAAAAGAATTATGGGACATATACTCAGAAGCTGCCCAATCCCATAATTTGTATTGCATAGGTCACAATCACACATATATACACACACGCGTGTATATATAGTGTGTATTTATACACACACACGGAAAGAATATATTAAAAAGACAATGAAGTCTAGTCAAAGAGCAATTTACAGGCTCAATATATTTTTTTACACTTTTCTTGAAAGAAAATTTCAATATTTTACAGTAGGCATTATATACACTGCACTTTATGAAATCTAGAGTGTACTGAAATAGAAATACATTTCTGCAAACATCTGGGTAAGAAAACAGACGAAGGTTTCTCCAAAGATTTGTGCTATCTAGGTATTTTCCCTAATCACAAAAAACTGTATCCATGGACTGTTATCTAGAAAAAAAGTTTTGTTTTTTTTTAAACACCATGCACATTATAAGCAATTGTAACTCAAAATATCCCAACCTAAAACAATCTAACAATGGTCACATTAAAAAATTTAAGTATCAGATCTGATTTTAAGAAAAATCTTTATCACAATATTTGTAATGTTAACAAGTACATGTTAAGGCTAAATTGGTTCTTTTTTAGAAACACAGTAAAGACATGTCTCCTTCAGAGCCATGGGTTATAAACTGTACCTACAGATGACAGTGCAGTGAACATGTTCAGTCCTACAGTCAGGATGCAGTTGCTCCTTCCCACTCCACAAGATACTGCACCTTTCCATCAAGGGTTACCCGACGAGCCAAAACACGGTATTTTTCACCACAAGCTATTCTACCTGCTGCACCAAAATAACTAGTAATTGAGTTCTTTAGATGATTCAGCTGCAATTCCTGATCTGCTAAATTGTTAAGAATCTCTGTATTGAGTTCATCATATTGATAATCTTCTTTGCTGTCATCATCTTTTACAATTTCTGAATTCTGAGGCTGGAGTGCTTTTCGTGGAAAGCGACCTCTTCTCCTCAAATGTGGTATTGCAGCAGGCCAAGTTCTTCCTGTACGAGTCCTTTTTCTGGAGTCTGATAAGCTACTTAACCAAAAAAGACACCAACATTAAGTCCTAGAAATACTGTTTATTTAAAAAGTTTGCCTCCTGTGTACAGTTTTATTCTGCTTTACTATTTTAGTAATATCTGTACAACTCATTAGTTATGATTTGTTGATATCAATATAGAGCAATAGGTGCTTTACATACAGAAAATAAATGGCTGCTTCAGGGAGTTTACAATGTAAGGGCTTGTCTATATGAGAAAGTTGCACTAGTTTAATTAAATTGGTTTAAAAACCAACTTCAATTAAACAGGTGCAAGCCCATGTATGGGCATCTTATTTTGGTTTAAGAGTATGGTGACCAGATGTCCCAATTTTATAGGGACAGTCCCGATTTTTGGGTCTCTCTCTTATATAGGCTCCTATTACCCCCACCCCCTGTCCCGATTTTTCACACTTGCTGTCTGGTCACCCTATTTAAGTGTGACTTTTTTTTTGGCTTATCTTAAATCTGTTCCTAATTGCCCCTCTTAAATGGATAAAGGTGCTGCAGGTATTTGCACCTGTTTCACTTAATCTGTTTAAATTCACACCGTNTTAAGTGTGACTTTTTTTTTGGCTTATCTTAAATCTGTTCCTAATTGCCCCTCTTAAATGGATAAAGGTGCTGCAGGTATTTGCACCTGTTTCACTTAATCTGTTTAAATTCACACCGTAAACTAAACCAGGTGCTACTCTCTCATTTAGACAAGCCCTCAGTTACAGAAAATATCATCGTATTTTCTAAATCGAGTGCACCTCAGTTCTTTTTTTTTTTTAAACAAACAAACAAAAAAAAATGTTGCATGGTCTCCTCTATATCAGTAGTTAATCTCAATAGAGTCTTAAATTTCTGACTCCTCGTGGACATTTTACACACAGGGGAAAAAAAGGTCTATGCACAAAAGTCACAGACTAGATGTACTGATGACTAGAGAAGAACAACAAAATGTAGCATTGTTTAAGTGTCATATTATAGGGGTGAGGGATTTAAGTCTTTGAAAAAGGCATATTTACACCTACATTTTTGCACACTGGAATGGTTGGTGCGCTAAGACATAATATTGACTTGGTAAGTTAAAAAAAATAAAGCTATGACACTAAACTGGTGCACACAAGACACTGTTTAAATGAAGTGACTTGTTTGTAAAAAAACGTTTCATTCAGTGTGTTTTGAACATTAAAAATAAACTGCAGAAGTGTAAAAACCTGGTCATTCCACAAATGAAGACACTTGCCAGCTTTAGACTGGAAAAAAAGACAAGTCATATCAAATGTATTTGAAATTACAAAATTGGGACAAAGCTTGCAAGACGTGAATCAAGACCCTTATAAACTCTGTTTCTCAATTTGACAGAGATTCTTTAGGAATGTTAAATATGAGGCAGAAAACTGTCCAACAGATAAGAACATAAGAACGGCCGTACTGGGTCAGACCAAAGGTCCATCTAGGCCAGCATCCTGTCTACCGACAGTGGCCAATGCCAGGTGCCCCAGAGGGAGTGAACCTAACAGGCAATGATCAAGTGATCTCTCTCCTGCCATCCATCTCCACCCTCTGGGCAAACAGAGTCTAGGGATATTTGTGGAACATCCAGAAGACCAGGTTTTTCTTAAGTAACTTATCAAATCTGTGTGTCAAGATGATTCAATCCCAGTGGAAAATATACTGTATTTGATAATTTTATATAAATTGGGTACTTAATTTTCTTTAACATTAATAGAAATTATTAAAACAAAGGCTGTTAAAGTGAAATGAATTTGGGGTGCAAGTTAGTCCTACCAAACTGAGTTTTGTATCAGTTAACATTTATTAGAAATCTAATTTGAAGAAATGGCTGTACAGTTGTTCCTTTTGTTGTAAACAGTTCAAGTGCAGACTGTATCTCAACATTAAACAGTAGTTAGTAATCAAAGAAAAATTGGGCTAATTTCTTCTTAAAATAGCTTTTGTTTAAAAAGAGAAAATTCAATGTTTCAGCAAGTGCAAGCTCTGTAGGATGCCTGCAATATTAGTGCTGCTTTGTCAATTAATGATAAAGTATTGTTGCAACATTTTCTTTTTCCTCCTTCAGAAAATTAACCTAGAGAAAAATCAAAGATTAAGAGAGGTTTCTGCATGTTTCCTTTTAATGGATAATTAACTATTTACCTATAATGCCTGGAAATGCTAGATGAGGTAGTTTCTTTTGTACTGGCAGCACCTGTGGATTCCACATCTGAGGTATTGGATGAATGAGCAGTTCCATCAGATCTCCTGAGACATAAGAACACAGTTGCCATGTAATGAAAGTAATCTAACAATCAATTAATCTGACATTTGACAAGCAAAAATGAGATGCTATTAGGATGGTTTAGTTTTTTCATTTACCCAACAGAGCAGGGTAAATCCAAGGCCGGGTTCTCTAGCACTGGGACTGGTTCCTTATCCTGAGAAGTAGGGGAAAAAATTCAGATAGTTTCAATGGAAACGATCAATTTTTCAAAAACCACAACTTAAAACTTAATGGTCATATCCTAAGAAATGATATTCTGAAGTATAGAAAGAGAATTATTTGAACGCATACCAAAGATGGTGGCTCTGAAATTTTTTGAATCATTTTTCTTGTATATGGGCCAGGTGGACGACCTACTGATTTTTTCTTCCCCTGTTTTTCAATGCCATTACTTATTTCCCTAGAAGAAAGATGACATTTTGTTTTAAAAATATTGGAGTGACTTGTCTAAGGAAACGATTTAATCAGTGTAAAATAAAAGTTTAGACATTTACTCCAAGTCAGTTGTACTAAATGAGGTTATCCTTGTAAATTGAAATTTGCCAAATTGACAAAAAGTTGCAGATCTTTGCCTGCAGTGTAATATGGCAACATCAAGATAACAGACAAAACCTAAAACCTTTCCAGGGACATATGCCACAACTCAATGGTTTAAGAAGAGTGCATATTTGAATGTTTGAACATTCATACTGTACCTATTGGGTTCCGTGAAGTGGGCGGGCGGAGCCCGCCCACTG